>CM077083.1:211880589-212203516 GCA_039513925.1 Platanthera zijinensis
TGGATCATCAGAAATATATAGTTCGGATTCGTAGCTTCCTGAATTTTCACAATAAATTGTTTTAGAAGATGTGGATGTACCAACAGCTTAGCCCTGGATGAACCGGCGTACTGCTAGGAATCGAATGCTTCTATGCTCATAGAGAACAAAACTAGAACTAAAAATTGCAAATAGTAAAACCCACAAATGTTCATGTGATTTGAAATTTCCTTCTGCACCGCAGCTGTGCGCAGGTATCTTATTGCGCCTTTTTTTTTTGCTTTGATATACGATTAAACGAAATTCCTCGAGTAATTCAACTATATGTGAATTTGATTGGCTAAAACCAAAATGCACTCATTAGTAATTAGTTTATTTTGTGTTCCTTGAAAGAGTACTATAGTCAATTATTAAACAACCCTAATTGTTGGCAATAAAAGATGCAATTTATTGGTGATGAAAACTTCTCCCTGCCTCCAAATTTGATGCAGTCTTTCCCAGCTTCTTGCCCCCACAAGCATCTCCCTAACTGCGCCGGGCCATTATTCCTTCACGATTCGAGCAAGCGGCGCTGGACAGTTAATTTCATCTACTCGAGACGCCCGGCTCTGAGCGGTGGATGGGGAAAATTTGCGGTCGGCAATAACCTGGAAGCAGACGATGTCTGCGTCTTCGAACTCGTAACAAAGTCCCATATGAATGTGCATATTTTCAGAGTCGTCAATGATGTCAAGCCCCTGTTGCGCGTCTCCCACATCAAGAATGCGATCTCCGGCGAAAATTTTAAGGCCTTGATCGACTCTCCGTGATCTCACAGGAGCTCTTCATAGATGCCTTAGAATTCTTTGTTTTTTTTTCATTTCTCCTAGAGTCTTAGAACTTCTTCTATTTGTATTTGGTGCCATTATCATTCATCCAAAAATGCAATTTGTTGTGGGCTAGACATTTGTATTCAACATGATAAATAATTTCATTGTTATTGTTTCTTTGGCATGTTTTCAAGCACATCTGTTCTTTAAATCTCGCAGTACTCCACAACTGATCTTCCTGGAAGCTGAAAATTTTGACTTTTTCATATTTATATTATCATCAATAATGATAGAAAATATAAAAAAATATAGAGGAAATTCCAATAAAAGCTCAGGCAGTATCTAATTTTGAGACATATGGTGTTGTTTTAGACCATTATTTGAGATTTTATTATTTTATTGGAGCTTTTGATTGTGCTGCCAGTGCTGTCTTTAAATGCTGTTATTTTCTCTTCAAAAATATATTCATATGCTTTGGAAATTAACTTCCTTTTGAATGATACATTAATTTATGGTCTCTTTGGTATGGTGCCATGGTGGTGGCCGTCGTGAACGATGTAGTTACAAACATTATACGTTTGACGCGGTTATAAAATATGTGTTTGGCATTGACAACAGTTATGCCTACTACAAAGATATATATATTTTAAAATTTTGAGCATAAAATGAACTTGTTATAGTGGGATAAATGCTTAAGTGTTGGGAGTTCACAAACGACGGTTCCCAACCACTGCTTTTACGGCCGCCACTGTTATGCCAAATGGACTCTTCTGGATTTATAAATTTTTTTTTTTATATTGGCTCTTTTGTTACAGAATAAAATGTTGTGCAATTGACAAATGAGCTGTAAATGAATTACTGTCACTCATTTATTAAAAAGTTGAATATTATATCGGTATAATATATAGATTTATTCGTAACAAGAGTACAATTAACCTTCAGGGTTATTTTAATCAAGAATTTTGAGGGAAAATTATTATAATTTAAAATTTATACATAATTTTTTAAAATAATAATAGGTTATTATTGTTTTTTAATTTCTAATATATATATATGACTTAGACTCAGTGGTGTTTTCGGCCGTCCCTCTCTTTTATATAAAATTTTTGTAACAGAATTGAGCTATGGGTAGGACATGATAAATTATTATTTGGCAACCTTACTATTTAATACTTTATTAGCGTATCATATATTCACATATGTCACATTTTTTTTATATATTTATTAGGAACAGATGTATGGCTAGGCGTGTGTTTGTGCGTAAACATTAGTAGGCAGCCGCTGGTATTTAATTATTTATCTATATTATGGTTTCGTTTGGGGGACTTATTTTCTTTCACCGGTCAAGCGGTCACGATCGTTTGACCGCTTGATCGCTTAACCGATTCATGCGGTCGTGACCACTTGACCGGTGAAAATAAGTTCCCCCAAACGGAACCTATACTTAAAAGGGAAAAACATCTTTGGTTAAACCTTTGACACGATGGTGGCAATCATAAATGCATGAATTAAACTGTCATTCGTTAATATTACCTACCAGAAATCATCCCTTTGAACATAAAAGTGGATGAAGTTCCTTAGATTGGGCGTCAGCGAATGCCTACTTAACCCTCATGTTCACGATCACCGTGTTAAACAGAGCCTTAAATATTCACTTTCTGATTTTACTCATCTTTATTAAAAAAATTTCAATTTTAAAATTTTACTTGTTTTTTCTTTTATTTTTAAAAAATGTGCATGTTCTCATATAAGCAAAGTCTTATACCTAAATAAAATGTGCCCGGCCTCTTCGTTGCTCGCAAACCCCTGTGCACACGACAAATTGAGCGACGGGCGAATTATAACGCTCGGGATTTGCAAGCGGTTGGAGCGGCGTCGAGCCGGGGCAATACCATGACCGGAAAATGTCGTGTGGGGTACTGGAGGCGCCCCCATGCACTATTACAGTTGGGGGTAATATCACGATTGGCCGTAAGGGCGAAGGCTCGTGCCTGTCACTCGTAATATATTAAACGAAAAGTTTTATTTTGGTGAAACATTCATAGATAATGTCAATATTATCTTTATATTTTAAATATAATAATTTACTTTTTTAATTCATTTAAAATATAATACAATATTAACAAAAGCATATATATGTGTATAAATCATGGATGTCCGCTAAGTTCTTCTTTTCACCAATTTCATAATTGTTTTCATTGACTGCAAGTGGGAAGGGAAGAGAGACAGATTATTGTCGCATGGAGCACGAGAGACCTCCTCTCACTCTTCAATGAACTCTTTTAATGATCCCCATAGAGTAATATTATCATAATTATATATATATATATATTTTTTATATAAAATAATAATAATAATAATAATAAATTAACATATAAGATCGGTGATGTACAGACGCAAAAAATATGTTGCATTTGGAAATGAAACATACTCTCTAAACCCTAAAACTAATAAAGATAGTATAATAAAAGAACACTTGCTAGCTCTTCTCAAAATCCTACTTCACTCCTCTCTTGTAGAAGGAAAAATTATGAAGAAAAATACTAATAAAGTAGAAAGAACTACAATCTAATAGCTCTTGGAAACAGCTCTATGTAATTATATAGTCTACTTGAGCAAGGAACATTTTTGTTAAGCAGTATACCCACATTGATAAGCACATATCACAGTCTCTCATAAGGTTTGTTTGGCAGGGCGGTTGCAATCGGGAACGTAGAGGTTATGAATCGTTGTTTCTGAATGCTCCTGTGATATAATCATTTTCACATAATTCGCTATTGTGCGTGATTTTTTTCTACCGTGTTCTCCTCAAATGTGGCCTTAATTTTGTTCAACCACCATACAAATATAAATCATTGCCTCAATATGAAGTTTATTATGGTCCTTTGAACTATTTTACCTTCTAACTTCCCTTATTAAGGTTCCTTTTTCATTTAAGATGTCGGATTCATAGAGAGCATCATGATGAACAAATTTAACGAAGATGAAGATTGTAAAGCTGTAGATGAGAAGGTTAAAATGAGTGGCTCCAAGAATTTTGCAAAACACATAGTTGTTTTGGATATTCCTTTATCCGCAGCAATTAATTAATTTTGAGTACCTACATGTCAAAAAGGGTGACTAGATGAGGGAGAAACAACTCCGATAAAATAGAGACATTCAAAAAAATTTGCTAGAGGAATATGATGTTTAACCTCCTTTGTTGAAATTCCTTGATCCGCCCTAGGACAGAGCGATCATAATGAGACCATGGTACAAAAAATAAACCACTCCTTTCAAAGCATCATAGACGACTACACGGGCATGGAATTAATACCAAACATACAAACTATTATTTGTGATGTTCCAAAGATTTATTTGTTGAATTGATTTAGTTTTCAAATCCATGTGATTCCCCTTTCCCACCTACCGAACATCAATGGAAACTTTTTTTCAAGCCGCTCATGTGCTTTGACAGGAAGCATGCAAGGTAAGCTTCAAGAGGCTGCCAAGCCATGTGAAATGACGAATGACAGGTTTAACTCGTGCGTTTATGACCGCTACCACCGTGCCAAACGAAGCCTTAACCTCAATTGATTGGGCAATACTCTTATGTTAACTTTTCCCATACATTTTAGGCTCCAACAGAGAGAGAGAGTTGATTGAAATTTTATCAAGAATATTGATAAGATATACAAGTAATGTTGAGGGTTTTACTCCGCTCAAGATAGTTAGTATGCACTATTAAGTTTGGAATATGATTTATATAGTATCTACAACGTAGAGCTTAGCCCTAAAATCCAATAACACGCTCCGAATCAGTCTCGACATGTGCAGACATATATTAATATATCTAACAAGTAATAAACTTGAAGGTAAACTTTATTGTTAATTTAAGAAGATCTAATTATTAGTAAAACGTGATGACAAGATAAATGAGTGAGATCATAAAATCAACAGAAGGAAACGACACCTGTCCATCTCCGAATATTTAACCAATGCAAGAATTACAAAATATATAAATATTGCATAACCATTCAAAATATATGAATTATTCTATTTTCTTTAATAATTCTTTTTAGCAACATTTTAAATCTGCATTAATTCGGTCTTTTAAAAAAATGAAATGAATCGACAAAATTAATTAATTAATTAAACCGAATGAATTTTAAGAGTCAGAAGTTTCGTTGCTTCTACTACGACCAAGCCGGAGCTCCAAATCCAAATCCTCCGCCCCGGCCTCCGTGTCTTTGTCCGGCCCGTCGCCGCCGCCGCCGTGCGGCTCTCCCAATCCCAATTGAAGTTCTTCGCCGGCGAGCACCAGCTCACTCCTATCTCGACCGCCGCCGGCAGCGGAGGACGAGGAACCCGCCGGAAAGTAGACGGAATAGTTTGACGAGGTTGACTGAACAGCAGCTTGAGGTAATTGGGGAAGGCGTTGGTCTGATCTGGAATAAGGATGGTAAACTTCGTCGGCCCTTTTGGGTGCCGGCGGGGACAAGCGGGCTGCCTGCCGAATCTTGCTCCGATCTCTCCGGTGGATGTTCATGTGGCCGCCGAGAGCCTGCGCGGTGGAGAAGCCTCTCTTGCAGAAAACGCACTCGTAGAAGCGGCCGGAACCTGTGGAAAGGCCGGCATCGTCTCCGGCGGACTCCGGCGAGTCGGCCTCATTGAGATGCTCCTGCTCTCCTCCCTCCATCGATTCAATTAATTCGGATAAAATGGATGAAGAAGCGAGGTTTTACAGGAGAGCTGATGGGGGCCGGCTCTTCAACTTCATATATATATATACTCCTGTAGTCCTGTGTAGCTGGCCGGCCGGAGACAAGAGAGAAGACACATTCTCTCTCTCTCTCAGCTCTCTCTCTCTCCTCTCTCTCTCTCTCTCTCTCTCTCTCTCTCAGCTCTCTCTCTCTCTCTCTCTCTCTCTCTCTCTTAGTCAATATATTTTTTTTAGAGAAAAAACTTGGCGCCAAATGTATTCTCTAAATTTAAGTTTAATGCAACAGTCTATTACATAACGATATTTTACAATAAATCAAATATGTAATTTTATTCTAGAAAAGATAGACGGTTATTATTGAGGGATTTTTAGGTACATTTGATGTACCATACTCTACATGTAAATGGATTTTTTTATATTTAAATAGTATTTTTTTGTAACAAAAAATTGATTACAACAAAAATAAATTACGAAATATTAATTATGATATTTTTACAATCAATTTAAGTACTTATTTGCTCAAATTCTATACAGTTCTGAAAAAATTCCAGTTGTATTTTTTGGTTTTGACTGAAAATTTTCAACTGGAATGTTGAAATGTTTTCCAGTTGGAATTTTTTCAGTCAAAACCAAAAAATACAACTGGAATTTTTTCAGAACTGTATAGAATTTGAGCAAATAAGTACTTAAATTGATTGTAAAAATATCATAATTAATATTTCGTAATTTATTTTTGTTACAATCAATTTTTTGTTACGGAAAAATACGATTTAAGTATAAAAAATTTCATTTGCACGTAGAGGATGGTGCATTAGGTGTACCTAAAAATTTCTCGTTATTATTAGCAAGTCGTGTCCAAAAAGTCCGATCGGGCCAGGTTTGGGCCGGGCTGGTCGGGCCCGGGCTTTTTGCCCAGGATTTCCCGCCTACCCTGGTGTCAGGCCCATGCTAGGCTGATGCCCGGGATTTGCCCGGCCCAGGCCAAGCTTCAGATGGGGCAATCAGCTGATATGGGGGCCCGGTAAGGCCCCCAAACCCGATCTTGTTCCGGGCCGGGCTTTTCCTGGGACGGGCCTAGTCAGGCTTTTTCCCGGGCCGGATCGGGCCTTAGCTTTTTAAATAGGAAAACATATTCAGTATTTGTTGAAAGAGCATTGTTAAATCCATACCGCTTTTGTCTAGATGCAAGTCGCTGATATATGCAGGCCAGATTTTTTATACGCAGACCAAGTTTTAGAATGATTTCTTCCATTCCTGTGAACAACAATAACAATTCATACAAAGTCAAGCTATAAAATTACTAAAGAGCATGCGGCTAAAACTATTATGCAGCTAAAACTATTATGCAGCTAAAACTATTGCGGGTAACAATGCTATTTGACAACTCTATCAATAAAATTAGGGCAATGTTAATAGCACCCCTCTATTGGTTAATAGCACCTCAAAAAAGTCAAAATAATACATTGAAATGGCTGCTAATAGCGACTTCAGGGGTGCTATTAACATTGCCCTAAAATTATTAAGTCAGCTATTACATATGTAAATCCGACCATGCGGCTAACACTGTTGTTGGTCCCCACTAAATGGACTCTTCAACGTATAAGATTGATTTGGGTAAGAGTTAATTGAAGTTTAATTTGCTAAAGAGCATCTTTAGTCAATCAATTATAAAGAAAAAGAATTACTGATTGTTGATATTTGGTATGTTATAGAATGAAAATGGGTGATAAGATGATTACGTTTTGTGCTCATCGCCGAATTAAATGCTCCAACAACAATGACAGCTTTTGCAAAATGCTAGGCTCCAACTATTTTCTCATTGCAGAAGTCAACAGAATAGCCGCAAGCGGCCTACGATGTCGGCGAGTAGAGGCCGAACATCTATAGGAGGTCAAACATGTAGAGGGGGTCGATCGTCGCGGAGATGGCCAATCATTGTGGAGATGCTCGATCGTCGTGGAAAAGGCGAAACCCAATTTCTTTCTATAACCTTGGCCTGCATTTAGCCATAATCGGCCTGCGAGTTGTAAAAAAGAAAACCCCGGTTTCTTTCTATAACCTTGGCGTACGTTTAGCCCAAGGGGTCGGCCGCCCTTCTTCTCCCCGGCCGCCTACGGCGAGGCCGGCTGGGGAGGCGCCAGCTGTAACGACCCCATCCGTTAGATGACGTATAGTAGAAGGTCCGGCCGGGGCCCCACACTATATGCCACAAACAGACGGTGAGGTCACAGGATAATACCAAACCAAATACGAATCCTAACTCAGAGCATTCTAGCGGAAGCTTTAAGTAGTACTTTGAACTCTCAACCGGAATGTCCAATATATATAAAACCACCTTTATATATAAATACCACGGAATGTACACAACCACATGAGTTTGGCCTTAAGGCCTTACAGTTCCTCTGAACATACATCATGTTTTACAAACCTCGGCGCGCAGGCCGGCCATACATGAGTAAAAAGAGAAAACAAAACAAAGCCATTCGCTTAGCCTTCCAGGCCAGCCGCAGCAGCAGCAGCAACAGCAGTAGGGCTTCAGCCCATCACTTACCACTTGGCTCTCCAGCACCTGCACGGGAACAATCCACCCAACCGGTGGCAAACAATGCAACGGTCAGCATTCAGCTGACCCAATTATAACAATCCTACCCCTTTCTCGGGGCATGAGCATTCTTTCCCTGCAAGCATGGCATCATCCAATAGCAACTATGTGCGCGCAGGCACATTCAAGCCATCACAACCATCGGCCACCCGGCCCGACAGTCCGTGCACTCAGGGCACATTTTCGGTGTACCGGAATACCAGGGTCAACACCACCGTCTACACGGTATTTGAGCATTTCTAGTCTTTCCGGCGCGCGGGCCTAAGACTCTCATTAGGCGCTCCAACAAAACCTATACCAGGCTTCCAAGTCGGACGGACCTAACGCAGGTACGGATCAGCCACCCCCCGTTGCTCAAGTCGCCGAGCCACCTCGAATACGGAAGTATCCATGGCATTTTATAGGCGCGGGTCGGTTTCACCTTTCCTGTTCGGCAATCTGCCTTTTCAACGAGTTGCAGCCCAACGGCTCAACTACTCACAAAGTGGCAACGCACGGCCACAAGAGTTGCCGCCAACCCTCTTCATTTCCTGGACATCGTCCAGTACTTCCTGCCGCACCAAGCAACAGGTAGGAACAAGGCATCACAAGCCATTATCACGGAGCCTTCTCCGATATGCAAACAAGCATCACCAATCCAGATTACATCTAGATGGGTTTCACACAGCATGCCTAGAGCCGTACTCCAATTCCGGCCTCTAACAAGGGGGACTTCACATATCTACCCCAAGGGACACCACAACCCACCGCACACTCGCGGGGAAGGGCTTTCCCTATGCAATGCAGAAAAGAAGGACTTCACATGTCCAAGGAGGGAGATCGTTACCCTTGTCGATCTCTTCGGTGCCATCGAAAACTAGCCGGTGAGAAAGAACCGCAGCAGCCTTGCCGTCACAACGCCGGCTTCGGATCACGAATCGAACCACGGGAGCTCCGCCGGTGGCTTGCTCTCCTCCTCCTTCTTCCTCTCTTCCTCTCTCTTTCTCTCTTCCTTAAGGCTAAGAAGAATGACTTCTTCATTCTCTCTCACGACTTAATCCAGCCCAAGAAATCACCTGAGCCTTTGGATCAAAAGAGAGGGAACTGAACGGCCAAGATCTTCCCAAAAAATCACTTTTTGGCCGACACGGCCTGTGACACGCCCGTGTCACAGGCCGTGTACCCCTTAAGCGGTGCACACAGCTTGAACCGACTGAACAACACGGGTCATCGACACGCCCATGTCGGACCTGACACGCCCGTGTCAAACCTGAGACACGCCCGTGTCTCCTGCTCCATCGAGCTGCAACCAGTACACGGGTCGGAACACGGCAGCTGACACGCCCGTGTCCAGCCTGACACGCCCGTGTCCAGCCTGACACGCCCGTGTTCCCGGCCGTGTTCAAGGCCGTGTCCGGCTCTGACCGGAATAGGCCAATTTCGCAAAATAATTCGAACACGCCCTGGGACACGCCCGTGTCCCAGGCCGTGTACACCCGACACGCCCTGGGACACGCCCGTGTCCCAGGCCGTGTAACCTGACCTGCTACTCAAAGTTCATGTTGAGTCTTTTTGGGCCTTTTTGGGGTGTTACAACCCTCTCCCCCTTAACAAAATTTCGTCCCGAAATTTGCACGGTAAGGAAATAAAACTCAGCAGCTATAACTCTGTTATAACAAAAAGTACACGGTCTACAGTTTATACAAATAACTCGGGAAACTCAACTCGCATGGTCTGCTCTCGCTCCCATGTTAGCTCTTCACGGGCACAATTGTCCCATCGGACCTTGACCATCCCGATCACTTTGTTCCGCAACTGTTTCTCGGCTCGATCCTCGATCTGCATGGGTCTAACCCTCGTCGTTAGCCCATACTCGACCGGTACCCGATCAGCCTCCACGACTTGAGCTGGATCCTTTACCGCCTTACGAAGGACTGAGATGTGAAACACATCATGTAATCCACCCAAGGCCGCTGAAAGTGCTAGTCGATAAGCAGCCTCCCCAACACGCTCCACCACCTCAAACGGACCAAGATACCTCGGACTTAGCTTTTTCACACGCCGCATCCTGGACACACCTTTGAAGGGTTTGATCTTCAAATATACCCAATCACCCACCGCGAACTCCACGTTCCGGTGCTTGGCATTGTAGTACTTTGCTTGACGATCTTGGGCTATCAATAGCCTCTCCCGAATAGAGCGTATGAGCGAAGTAGCTTCTTCGACTTCCTTTTTCCCTTTCAGCTTCGATTCGCCTGCTTCTGCCCAAGCTAACGGTGTACGGCATTTCCGACCATACAACGCTTCGAATGGTGCCATACCAATACTCGTTTGGTAGCTATTATTATAGGCAAATTCGACGAGAAATATATACTCTTCCCATCTCTTACCAAAGTCTAGGGCGCACATGCGGAGCATATCCTCCATCGTCCTGTTGGTTCGTTCAGTCTGGCCATCCGTTTGGGGATGAAAGGCCGTACTAAACGCCAATTTTGTACCCAACATTTGATGAACGAGCCGCCAATCATTCGATGTGAACCGCCCATCACGGTCACTAACGATGCTCCGAGGAACACCGTGCAGTCGAACAACTTGCTCCACATACAGCTTGGCCAAGGTTTCCACTGAATCGTCTCTTCTGTTTGGAAGGAAGTGCGCCACTTTCGTCAACCGGTCCACAATCACCTAGATTGAATCATGACCGCGTTGAGATCTTGGCAACCCGTGCACGAAATCCATCGAAATATCATCGAACTTCCACTCCGGAATAGGTAACGACTTCAGGAAACCGCTAGGCTTCTGGCATTCTGCTTTCACCAACGCACAGGTGTTGCATTTAGCCACATAACGAGCCACATCTTTCTTTAGTCCGGGCCACCAGAACAGCTTTTTCATGTCCCTGTACATCTTTGTGCTCCCTGGGTGAACTGAGTACTTTGCAAAGTGAGCTTCGTACATCAACTCTTCCCTCAGTTTACCCACATTTGGGACGCACACTCGACCATTTCTCCGTAACAACCCGTTATCCCAAGAGAATTGATCATCTGGCCCATCTTTCGCATAGCGCTGGAGACTTTCATCAAGCTCCATTGCTCGCCGAATTCTGTCCGTAAGGTCATACTGCACCTCCGTCCAGTTCAAGCACGCATCGGTTGACGCACCCTTGTCAACACACGATATCTCCATTGCTTCCAATTCCTGGATCAAACGCTGATCATGCCTCTGCAACCAGCTTGCCCGTACCGGAGTCTGTCGACTCAAAGCATCAGCGACCACATTTCCCTTTCCGGGAGTATAGTGAATCTCGAAGGTGTAGTCCCCGAGGAACTCCATCCATCTTCGTTGTCGCATATTCAGATCCTTCTGATCCAACAAATACTTTAGGCTCTTATGATCTGTATAGATATCCACTTTCACGCCATAGAGATAGTGCCGCCACAACTTGAGCGCAAAGATTACCGCCGCCAACTCCAAATCATGGACGGGGTAATTCCGCTCATGCACTTTCAACTGACGCGAGCCATAAGCAATCACTTTCCCAAACTGCAGAAGAACGCAGCCTAAGCCGTTCCCTGATGCATCACTATAGATCTCATACCCATCGGTACCACATGGCGATGTCAACACAGGCGCCGTGGTCAAACGACTCTTCAAGTCTTCAAAAGCTCGCGCGCACTCCGGCGTCCATATGAACTTTTGATCTTTCCTCGTCAGCGTGGTGAGAGGTAAAGCAATCCGTGAGAAGTTTTCCACAAACCGTCTATAGTAGCCCGCAAGTCCAAGGAAGCTCCTGACCTCGGCCACTGAAGACAACACTGGCCAATCTCGAATGGCACTTATCTTCAACGGATCTACCGCGATACCCTCTCCGCTTACCACATGGCCTAAAAAGGCTACTGAAGAGAGCCAGAACTCACACTTTGAGAACTTGGCAAAAAGCTTATTCCTCCGCAGGGTATGCAAGACCAACCGCAAATGATTTGCGTGATCCTCTTCCGACTGAGAGTATACTAAGATGTCATCGATAAACACAATAACAAACAAATCCAAATACTCTCGGAACGTTCGATGCATTAGGTTCATAAATACCGAAGGCGCATTACATAGGCCAAACGGCATTACCGTGAACTCATAATGACCATAGCGTGTTCCAAACGCTGTCTTGGGAATGTCACCTTCCCGAATCCTTAGCTGATAATATCCCGATTTCAAATCCAACTTGGAATAGACCGTTGATCCCGCCAGCTGATCAAAAAGGTCATCAATCCGTGGGATCGGATACTTGTTTTTCTCCGTCAGCTTATTCAACTCGCGGTAGTCAATACACAACCGTAAGCTACCGTCTTTCTTTTTCACAAAGAGAACAGGCGCGCTCCAAGGTGACATACTTGGGCGTATATATCCCTGCTCCAACAACTCTTGCAATTGGACTTTCAACTCAGCCATCTCTTTTGGCGCGACGCGATACGGAGAGCGGGCCACAGGTTTCGCACCTGGCACCAACTCAATAGAGAAGTCAATCTCCCGCTGGGGTGGTAACCCAGGAAGATCTTTAGGAAACACATCGGCGAACTCTGACACAACTGGCACTTCACCGACACTGGCCTTTGGCTCAACAGCCTGAATTAGCGTGAAGAATAACTCCGCGCCCTTCCGCACAGCATTGACGACTTGGAGTGCAGACAACAACGTTCCGCCAACTCCTCGCATACCAGCGAACTTCGTCACAAGCCCGGTATTCTGGCCCAGTGTAATCTCTTTGGAGTTGCAATCAATAAAGGCACGCTGCTCCGAGAGCCAGTCCATACCAAAGATCACATCAAACTCCGATAACGGTAGCACAGCTGCACTCAAACCGAAATCCCGACTTCCTATTTGCACATCCACATCGCAAGCCCTATCCGCAAGCATCACACAGCCATTCGGCAATAGCACCCTTGTACTATCCACCGTCACATGACTCGGTACCCCAATGCGAGATACGAAATCCTCAGACAGAAAAGAATGCGAAGCACCCGTATCAAACAGGGCTCTCGCTAAGTTATTCCGAATCAGGACAAAGCCTGCAGCACACACACATCATGCACAAGCTAAACAAAACCAAAACCAAAAGCACAGCAAGTAAACTAACTCAACTCGTACCTGTGACGACGTCACTTTGCTTAATCGCTTCCTGTTGGCCAAGTTGATAGATTCGGGGCTGCGCTTGAGAAGCAGAGGAATCCACCACCGCTTTGCCCTTCTCAGCATATGACGCACCCGTCTTCTTTTCCCCTTTGGGCTGCACAACTCGACAGTCACGAGCAATATGCCCCACCCGGCCACAGTTATAGCACGTACGAGCATCCGGCCTTGATGTCGCTCCCGACACAACGGTCGTAGTCACTTGCCCAGATGGCTTGGACCTCTTGCCCCCTTTCTTCTGGTAAAACGACTTGCCTGGGCGAGGTGCTTGAAACTCTGGCTTAGACACCACCAAGCCCTTATTCCCTTGCACTCGCCTCATGTCCTTCTCCAACGCGCACGCAGTATCAACCAACGCCTGAAACCCTTGGCTCACAGAACTCGAAAGCAGGAATCGTAACTCATCCCGCAATCCTTCATAGAACCGATTCGTTTTCCTTTGGTCATCCGCGAAGATTGTTCCCGCATATCGTCCCAACCTGGTAAACTCGTGCAAGTAGATATCCACACTATCGTCCCCTTGCTTTAACCGTTGGAACTCATTTTCCATAGCAATACGTTGCGCCGCTGGGACATGTTTCGCCAGAAATATCCGAGAGAACTCCTCAATCGACACTTGTGTTAATTGCCTGCCCGCCAAATGGTGTAGCTCAACCTCGTCCCACCACAACCGCGCCTCCCTTTCAAGCATGAAGGTGGCTAAGGTGACCTTGAGAGTTTCCTCCGCCCTGATCGCTGTCATTATCCTCTTGACACGCGATAACCAATCTTCCGCCTGCGTTGGGGATCCCATTCCCGCAAACGTAGGAGGACTGAAGCTCATGAATTGCTTCAACTGTCGGTCAGCTGCTCGTGGATCTACAGCCTCAACCGGCTCGGGTCTTACATCAACACGAACTGGCACTACCGCCGGCTGCGCTTGCCCGGTCGGCTGAATCATGGCAAATAGCGCCTCAGCCACTAAGCGAACAGTTTCCGCAGATGGAGGAGGTGTGGGCACCTCAGTTGATGCCGCACTCTCATCAGAACGCTGGGGCTCAGACTGCCCAGCACCACTACGTGTCACCTATAGGTGGACAAGACACACATTAGCGAACGTATGCAAGCAAAACAACACAAAAAGGAACGCGCAGATTCCTCAAACAAGATTTTGTACATTCCTTAATGGACATTCCAGAGTTCATTAGCGTTACAGCAGGTCGCACAAACACGTGCTCGCCACCCCACAAAAGAATTCGACCACGAATTCGAAAGAGGAAGACCGAGAAGAGCTGATACCAAAATGTAACGACCCCATCCGTTAGATGACGTATAGTAGAAGGTCCGGCCGGGGCCCCACACTATATGCCACAAACAGACGGTGAGGTCACAGGATAATACCAAACCAAATACGAATCCTAACTCAGAGCATTCTAGCGGAAGCTTTAAGTAGTACTTTGAACTCTCAACCGGAATGTCCAATATATATAAAACCACCTTTATATATAAATACCACGGAATGTACACAACCACATGAGTTTGGCCTTAAGGCCTTACAGTTCCTCTGAACATACATCATGTTTTACAAACCTCGGCGCGCAGGCCGGCCATACATGAGTAAAAAGAGAAAACAAAACAAAGCCATTCGCTTAGCCTTCCAGGCCAGCCGCAGCAGCAGCAGCAACAGCAGTAGGGCTTCAGCCCATCACTTACCACTTGGCTCTCCAGCACCTGCACGGGAACAATCCACCCAACCGGTGGCAAACAATGCAACGGTCAGCATTCAGCTGACCCAATTATAACAATCCTACCCCTTTCTCGGGGCATGAGCATTCTTTCCCTGCAAGCATGGCATCATCCAATAGCAACTATGTGCGCGCAGGCACATTCAAGCCATCACAACCATCGGCCACCCGGCCCGACAGTCCGTGCACTCAGGGCACATTTTCGGTGTACCGGAATACCAGGGTCAACACCACCGTCTACACGGTATTTGAGCATTTCTAGTCTTTCCGGCGCGCGGGCCTAAGACTCTCATTAGGCGCTCCAACAAAACCTATACCAGGCTTCCAAGTCGGACGGACCTAACGCAGGTACGGATCAGCCACCCCCCGTTGCTCAAGTCGCCGAGCCACCTCGAATACGGAAGTATCCATGGCATTTTATAGGCGCGGGTCGGTTTCACCTTTCCTGTTCGGCAATCTGCCTTTTCAACGAGTTGCAGCCCAACGGCTCAACTACTCACAAAGTGGCAACGCACGGCCACAAGAGTTGCCGCCAACCCTCTTCATTTCCTGGACATCGTCCAGTACTTCCTGCCGCACCAAGCAACAGGTAGGAACAAGACATCACAAGCCATTATCACGGAGCCTTCTCCGATATGCAAACAAGCATCACCAATCCAGATTACATCCAGATGGGTTTCACACAGCATGCCTAGAGCCGTACTCCAATTCCGGCCTCTAACAAGGGGGACTTCACATATCTACCCCAAGGGACACCACAACCCACCGCACACTCGCGGGGAAGGGCTTTCCCTATGCAATGCAGAAAAGAAGGACTTCACATGTCCAAGGAGGGAGATCGTTACCCTTGTCGATCTCTTCGGTGCCATCGAAAACTAGCCGGTGAGAAAGAACCGCAGCAGCCTTGCCGTCACAACGCCGGCTTCGGATCACGAATCGAACCACGGGAGCTCCGCCGGTGGCTTGCTCTCCTCCTCCTTCTTCCTCTCTTCCTCTCTCTTTCTCTCTTCCTTAAGGCTAAGAAGAATGACTTCTTCATTCTCTCTCACGACTTAATCCAGCCCAAGAAATCACCTGAGCCTTTGGATCAAAAGAGAGGGAACTGAACGGCCAAGATCTTCCCAAAAAATCACTTTTTGGCCGACACGGCCTGTGACACGCCCGTGTCACAGGCCGTGTACCCCTTAAGCGGTGCACACAGCTTGAACCGACTGAACAACACGGGTCATCGACACGCCCGTGTCGGACCTGACACGCCCGTGTCAAACCTGAGACACGCCCGTGTCTCCTGCTCCATCGAGCTGCAACCAGTACACGGGTCGGAACACGGCAGCTGACACGCCCGTGTCCAGCCTGACACGCCCGTGTTCCCGGCCGTGTTCAAGGCCGTGTCCGGCTCTGACCGGAATAGGCCAATTTCGCAAAATAATTCGAACACGCCCTGGGACACGCCCGTGTCCCAGGCCGTGTACACCCGACACGCCCTGGGACACGCCCGTGTCCCAGGCCGTGTAACCTGACCTGCTACTCAAAGTTCATGTTGAGTCTTTTTGGGCCTTTTTGGGGTGTTACACCAGCCCCCAAGGGGTCGGTCGCCCTCTTCTCCCCGGCCTCCAACGACGAGGCCGAGCGGGGATGTGCCGGCCCCCAAGGGATCGGCCGCCCTTCTCTCCCCAGCCACCCGCAGTTTGGGCGGTCGATGGGTCGCCTGACCGCTTAGGGTCGGCCGCCCCCTTTGGCCGACCGGCGTATCACCGACCGGCTCTTTGGTCGCCCCCTCCGGCACCCCCGTACAGGGCGGCCACCGCCCGTAATTGCCCACAAAGTGGGCGGTTAGGGGTGGTTACCGTGTGTAACCTCCCTCGTGGCCTGTAGGGTTGATCCCGAGTGTGGGCGGGTCAATTTTGAACCCGAGGGCAGACTCGGTATTTTCCTGAAAATGGTGATCCGTGTGCTCCAAACGGAGCGATCCAATTCGTCCGGCTAGAGGTTATAGGGGAAAATTACCAGCTTGCCTCTTTTCAGACCTATAAATAGACCTCTGATCCTTCACATTTCTCAAACTTCTGAACTCGGTTTTCTACAGAAATCATGTCTCTCTCTCTCTAACATTTTCTCTCTCTTGCTTTCTCTCTCCCTTCACAGGTCCGTCGTCGCCATGCTCGCCGCCAAAGCAAGGTATGTCACGGTCACGCTCGCCTCCAAGTCAAAGACCGTTCGCGACCTCCTCCGCGCAATTCAATGCTCGTAGAAAATCACTTGCTCATCGTCCACAGCCATCAGCATCCAGAGCGCGTCGTTGGCGGAATACCAGTCGTATCTGCCTAACAGTCTGTCAGTCACGGGCGGACCCAGCTACGGACACACCCGGGCACGTGCCCGGGTGTGAAAATTCGCGGATATCACCCGGGAAGAGGAATTTATTATCGCTGCTCTGATTTTGCCCTAGCCGACTGCCCCGATTTGCTCCCGAGTCCATCGCCGCTGCTCCTCCATCGCCGCTGCTCCTCCATCGCCGCTGCTGCTCCCGAAATCCGCTCCCGAGTCCATCGAATCCATCGCTGCTGCTCCCGAAGTCCGCTCCCTAGTCCATCATTCTTGCTCCTACGCGGCTCCTCCTCCATCGCTGCTGCTCCCGAAGTCCGCTCCCTAGTCCATCGTTCTTGCTCCTACGCGGCTCCTCCTCAACCCCAAAAGGTTCTTCTTCTAGAAAAAGATTTAGTTGTCATACTATGAAGGTATGCTGTGCTCTGCTTTGTTGTCATTGATTTCTCAGTCACAAATACTATGAACCTATAACTGAAGCTGTACCGAAGCAAGGAAAAATTGAGCCGGGTTTTATTTGTTAAAAATAATTTTAAGTGTGAATATTAAGGGGATATAGAATTGATGGGTTAGGTAAGGTGCCAAATATTAAGAATTGATCTTACGCTTTAGCAAAGATATTCTATCTCAAAAAGTTTGAAGTGTCACAGTTTACATCTTATTGATGGAAAATATAATAGAGCTTCAGGTTAAATATGCATACTTGTAACTTAGAATGTTCATAACAAACTAGCAGATGCAATGACAAATGAGTAAAATAGTTCTAACAAGGTAGTTTATTAGTATGAAAAGTTACTATGACTTCAATGTGGATCAATGCCAATTCATTCCTGTTTTAACTAAAAGAATCTGTCCTCCAATGCATTTTCCCTCCAGGTCTAGGGGCCGAATGGTTAGAGTAGAAGAACATTTGATAAGAAATACAGGATAATTCATCAAAAATATTTTATTTTTATGCAATTTTCTTGAATTTTATCAACAAAAAGATCAAAAGTAAAACAAGATCAAAAGCATTTTGTGTGAAAATGAGCATAACTTGCTTGTGCGTTGGAAATTATCTGTCACATTGTGTTGTCTTGCAAGAGTTATAAAACTTTATTTATTATACATGAAATACATTCACAACTCCATTTCTATCAAATCCGTAACACAAACTTGTCATTGTAGGAAAATCTAGAGCATCATCAAAACTTCATGAAATCTTGTGCAAATAACAATATAAGAACTTCCAAAATCTAATAAAACTTGCATTAAACATCTTTTTGTCAAAGTGTGACAAAGAAAACATAGGGAAGAAAGGACAAGAAACTCTGAATCATTAAAGTCTTAGGTCTCACATATGAAGAAGAAGGATTTTTTATTTGAATCCTCTTTTTTGGTTTTCCAATTATATAAGTGAAACAACACAATATAAGGCGATGCTCAAACATCCAATTTTATAAGGCGATGCTCAAACATCCAATTTTATAAGTGAAACAACACAATATCAACTTAGTTATCCAAAGTTACTCTCCTTCCACATTGATGGCACTCCAATAATACACACCTGCATATAGAACCTTAGGAATTTCCCTCGCGGGCCTGGTACGGTCGCGCTTGGCCGTAGGGGCTTTGCCCCGTGTACCGTCAGGTTTTGCCACCGTTTTGAATTCAGTCAAGGATAAATTGTTATGGTCACAATCAAATTAGATACTTTTTTGTTTGTATTTCAAATGTTGCATGTTTTCTACTTAGGTGTTCAATGGACAAGTTTCTTTCAAAAGTGAGGTCAAAGGAAATTTCTCAAGATTTTCAGGCATCGGGTTCATGTGGTAAAAGGAATCGATCTAAATTTAACTTAGATGAGCTACCTGCTGATCCAGGATTGAGGCAACCTATAAGCGCATATGATGTAAATATACAAGATACGATAAGAAGAAAATACTTGCATAATGGTTCTTGTCAACCGATTTTAGCTAATTTTCCACAAACTGAAATTGGAAATAAGGCACGCCGTTTCAACAAAAGCTGGTTTAATGAGTTCAAAGATTGGCTGGAATATAGTATAGATAAAGATGCTGCATATTGTCTTTATTGTTACATTTTTCCACAGAGAGGTTGTGATCCGACATTTGTATGTCGTGGTTGGAGATATTGGAAAGATAGGACGATATTAGAGAAACATATTGGAAATCACATGAGTGCACATAATAACTCCAAGAAGATGTGCACAGCTTTAATGAATCAGAAACAAGGTATTCAAGTTGCGTTTTGCAGGCAGGAGGAAACACAACGTATTCAATATCGTGCTCGTTTGTGTGCGTCAATAGATTGCATACGCTTTCTTTTGAAACAAGGATTATCTTTTTGCGAACATGATGAGTCTAAAGAATCCAGTAATCGAGAGAATTTTCTTGAACTTTTAGAATTTCTTGCATTACATAACAATGAGGTCAAGTCAGTGGTATTCGAAAATGCACCTATCAATTGTCAATTAATATCTCCGAAAATTCAAAAGGAGATAGTTTCTTGCATTGCATCTGAGATAACAAAGACGATTGTTGAAGACATTGTGGATAACTGCTTCAGTATTTTGGTCGACGAATCACGTGATGTATCCACAAAAGAACAAATGGCTGTGGTTTTACGTTATGTTAACATCAAAGGTCTTATTATGGAGCGTCTTCTTGGGTTTGTTCATGTTACAGACACAACTGCCTTATCATTAAAGAAAGCTATTGATAATTTGTTTGCAAAACATTGCCTAAGTATTTCTAAATTGCGGGGTCAAGGTTATGATGGTGCTAGCAATATGAGGGGTGAGTTCAAAGGACTGAAAACATTGATATTGTAGGAGAATAATTGTGCTTTCTACATTCATTGTTTTGCTCATCAACTACAACTAATATTAATAGCTGTTGCAGAAGACCATGTTGAAGTTGCAGAGATTTTCACGCTTATTAACCTTGTGTTGAATGTTGTTGGCGGATCTTGCAAATGACGTGATTGTATAAGAGCATTAGAAGTTGATCGGGTTGCTTTAGAGCTTGGTTGCGGAGAGTTGGAAAGTGGTCGAGGGGCAAATCAACCACTTGAATTGAAAAGGGCAGGTGACACACGGGGGAGTTCACATTATGGCACAATATTAAATTTTATTCGGATGTTCTCATCTATTGTCGAGGCACTTGAAATTATCAAGGTTGATGTTGCAGATGGAAATCAAAGAGGAATGGCCAATACTTTAATTAAAAGTCTCTTGACTTTTAATTTTATTTTTCTCTTGCATTTAATGAAGAATATTTTATCCAAATCACACGAGTTGTCACAAGCTTTACAGAAAAAAGATCAAGACATTGTTAATGCAATGAAGTTTGTCAAATTTACAAAGCAGTTACTGTTGAATTTCAGAAATGAAGATCTTGAATGGAACTCCTTCATGACTGAAGTATCAAAATTTTGCACAAAATACCAAATAGAGGTTCCTAATATGAATGAAAGATATATGCAAGCAGGAAGATCAAGACGCAATGAAAGAGAGATTACAAATTATCATCATTTCCGTGTTGAAATCTTCAATACAGTGCTCGATTGGACTTTGAACGAGTTAAATGATCGTTTTAATGAAGTGAACACTGAACTACTTTTATGTGTTTCTTGTCTGGACTCTAGTGATCGATTTGCCTTATTTGATAAACAAAAGTTAGTTCGTCTCGCAGAATTGTACTCATCTGATTTCTCATCAGTAGAATTGCAACTACTTGAAGGACAACTTGATATGTATATTATTGATATGCGCTCTTTACCAACCGACATGTTCTCTCATGGTAAAGGAATTGGTGGCCTTTTAAAACTATTGGTAGAGTTGAAAAAACAAGATCACTATCAATTGATTTTCAGGCTTTTAAAGTTGGCATGTCTTCTACCCGTTGCAACTGCTACAATTGAAAGAATGTTCTCTGCAATGAAGATTATAAGAAATCGTTTACGAAACAGAATGGGAGATGAATGGATGAATGACTGCATGATCGTTTATACGGAGAAAGATGTTGCTGAGAATATTACTAATGATACTATTATTGCAAAATTTCAGAATATGTGTCCACGAAAAGTGGTCTGTTGAACGGTATGACATGTGTTTTTTTGGTCATTAAATTTTTATTAATTGCAATATTAGTTTAAATTTATTTAAGATTTGCATTTAATTATTTATTTTAAAATTGTGCCCGGGTTAAGAAAAATTCCTAGTTCCGCCCCTGCTGTCAGTGATCGTCTAGAAGCACGCGTATATTCCCCCGCATGCAGAACATTGCATCTTTCTCTCTCCCCCTCAAGTTGTAACGAGCCGCAGTCTGTCGCCCTCGATTTTATTAAAGAAGCGTTGTTCCCCCAACCGATCCAATGGAGTTCCTGTCGGCACAGCCCCGAGCGTCGTTTTTCACCCCATTTAGAGTTTTTTCACGGAAAAACACTTGTCTGGTTTGAGATCTATTTTTGTGGCTGGTTGCGTAACCGACCGCTCCAAGGGGTAAGATGGTCTAGTTTGTGTTGGACCGCAACATGCATGTTCTGAAATGATTACACGCTATGGATGTTTACAAAGTTTTATGTTGTTCTTTTGAATCCCTAAAGATTAGGATTTCTTCATTGAAGAATAATTAGGAAATGGATAAAGGGCAGCCCCGGTGCACAAAGCATCATATCCATCTTCGAGCAGCAAGAGTTTGGAGAAGGGTCCCATCATAAGAATAAAATGTAGGCAAATCTTACCATACATTTTTTGCAAAGGCTGACTAGCTACCTTCTAGGACTAGAGTCCATGACCTCAAAATCACAGGGCAACACCTTAATCAGTGCACCAAGACAACAGTAACGCACATGCAGCACCAGCGAAAAAAATTCATAATAAAATGACTACCTTTGTTATAAATCAAATCTATATTATTAGCCAGAAGACAAAGCAGAGCTACAGCAGCCACTTCAGCGTATCACCGTCTACCAACTTATAAGCGAAGAAAAAAATTGAAATTCCGTCCTATAAGTTAAGATACCATGAAATTAATATCAACGGTTATTTTATAATAATAATAATAATAATTATTATTATTAGTATAAAGAAAAGGGGGACATATTAATTAGTAGTAATTAATTATATAATTAATAATAAAAAGGAGGGAGGCTAGCAGCCGAAGCAGTGTAGGTAGGAGATGGACAGTTGGAGCAGCCGTGGCGCAGCTGTGTAAATTATTATTAATAAAACATGGGAAGCAGCTGGATGTGCAAATTAATAAGAGAGACGAGGAGGTTAAAGACTTAAAGTTGCGGGCTGGGTTAAATAAATTTTCAATTAAACCCAATTAATTAAGGGTAATTCACCAATGATTCAGTCCAGCCCACACGCAGGCGCAAATTATGGGATTAACACAGCTACACCTTTTATATTTATTATATATAATAATATATAAATGGAGAGAGAGAGAGAGAGAGAGGGAGGGAGGGATCGGACATCTGTCGCAAGCTCAAAGATTGGGAACTGGCATGGCTTGCTTGAACTTCCGGTCTCCCACTCCCTTCAGAATTAATTTTGCCGCATCTGCTTTATTAATTTGGTATTTTTGATTTTAAGTATTATTTATTTATTTATTTGCATTTGAGACGCGGTTGACCGCCCGATCATTTATTATTTTCTTCTGAAAGAATTTCCTACTCTTAACTTTACTCACGCTCTTTGTTTTGGCTGTGTTGGCGGTGACTTTTTAGAGCATTTTGGAAACAATTTCAGTTACCCTAAACTACCAAACTTAGCTAGCACATACAATTCTTCCTGAACTTGAAGCAATTGGCGGCCTCTGATCGGTACAAATCCGCGGTGTCCTCATGCTTTGACCTGAATAATCCCCGCCCGGCCAGCTTCCTCTCCGCCTTCCTCTCGACCTCATCCCCCTTCACCGTCTCATCCGACATCCCTTCCACACGCCTGCCTGCCTCTCTGTCTGATTCCCACGTCTTTATTCTCTGCACCCTGGCAGAAGAAGAAGCTCAACCCAGATGAGGACTGGCCAGAAATCGGAGACGCGAGAAGGAGAAAGGTCGAAGAAATCGGAGGAGGTTGCGAGCAGGCGGGTTTCGCAGAGCAATGGGGTTCGGGAGAAATGAAAAAAGGGGAGGACGTTTTAGGGATGCTATTAGAGGCTAGCTCGTTTTAAAATGGGGTTGCTAATAGTCAAAGCCATCAATTTAAACACCCTAATAAATTCATAGATGTATACTTTGAAGAGAAAATCAAGCATTATTTGTATGTCTCGTACGTTATTGCTGCTTTACGCTGGAATTAAAGGACAAACAAAAGATTGTGATATGCTTCGTGGCCGTCTGCACTTTTCTTCTCAAGAAATGAAATTCAGTCTTTAGTAACCGATTTATTTCTTACTTTTTCAGAACCATGCATCATCCAATTGTGGATTTTCTATATATCATTGGATGATCTAGCCAAATCAGCATCGCACAAGTAGGGGTGCAACTCGGATCTATTTGATTCCACTTAGGCATGTGCAAAAATATCCGAAAAACTGAGAACTTGACAGAAACCGAACCCGACGATTCGGATCGGTTCTCACTTACATGGTTCAGGTATGGATATAAGAAATACTAGAACCGCCGATTCAGTTCGGTTCTCGGTTCTTGTGGTCGGGACTCGAAAGTGATTCCTTTCAGAAGAAAAGCATTACGAAGAAAATGATTTGAAATTTTTTAAATTCAAAGATGTTCCCGAACAATCAAATTTTTTTATATAAAAAAAACCAATTATTAAATGCAAAATCACTAAATCAAAAATCAGAATTCAACTCACGCCGACACGCTTTGTCCTACTCCCACGGCAGCACGGCTCCCATCTCACGCGGTCAGCCAGTCACGCTATTTAGGAGATTACGGGATTAGTCGGTTACTCGATTAGGATTATTTAGGGTTTACTCCAGATCGAGAAGACAGAAGAACTGGAAGCTCCTCTTATTCAAAATATATTATTTATTTACTTGTTTATTTTATTTTATTTTATTTTATATAAATAATTGGAATAACAATTGATTAGATTATCACCTATCACCTAAATATTATTATTTTTTGTTTATATATATGATAGCATCTGTTCTAACTTTTAAGATTTCGTTTAGGGTTGGGAGAAAAAATGCAACGCCCAAAATAGTCTTTTTGATAAACCTTCATTCAAAACGTCATTTTGAGCCTTTAACTGATCAACGTCATCGCCTCTCCCTCCTTCGGTTCCCACTTTTCCATCCACACCATAACTCTATTCCCACTGCCCAAATAAACATACCCTAAGTCTATCCATATTAATATATAGATACGTCCCCCTTATGATGTACGTAATGATACATACCCTAAGACTACGAATGATTGACAATAACACAACTGAAATATTGTTGTTGGCTGAAGGAGAGAACTCATACACTAGTCACTAGTTTTTAAAAAAAAAATTTAAATTTACGAATTTTTTAAATAAAATTTGTTTATTCTTTTTAGTTAATGAATTTAGATCTTTCTCCGTCTATACTCGATGAATATATTTTCTGTGCGTTTCTTTCACCTATTTTTAGGTGAGAGAATAAATACTCATTGAAAGTGGATCCCACCTCTTTCCTTCCTCAAAAAAATATCTTGCATTCCTTGATCTCTCATCTCCCTCTCGGTGAAACCCAAAGGCCGCCCCCTCCCTCTCCCATGGCGAACCCTGGCCTCCTCCTACCACGATGATCCCCGACCTCCTCCTACCACGATGATCCCCGACCTCCTCCCACGGCGAACCCCAGCCTCCTCCCGCGGCGAACCCTGACCTACTCCTCCCGCGTCGAAAACCCGGCCTCCTCCTCTCGCGACGAAACCCCGGCCTCCTCCTCCAGTGGCGAAACCCCGGTCTCCTACTCCTCCCACGGTGAAAACCCCGCCTCCTCCTCCACCGGTGAAACCCCGACATTCTCCTCCAGCGGCGAAACCTCGACCTTCCAGTACTTTGGTGAAATACTGTGAGTTCTAACAGTATTTGACCAAATTTCATCAGAACTCTCAGTATTTCACCAAAATACTATTCGAACTCACAATATTTCATCAAAATACTGTCAATATATTGTTCAATATCGTGCACAATACAATCTATAAATTAGATATTTTATATCATAATATATATAATAGTGGAGAGAAAATATTAATACGATTATATAATGTAACATTTTACCATTTTGATAGATTGCAATGTGTTTGTTATTGACTTTTTAGGTCACAATACTTTCATAATATACAATATTTGATCAAATACTGTCAGAACTTCCAGTATTTCAACAAAATACTATCAGAACTTCCAGTATTTATACAAAATACTGGCAGAACTCCCAATATTTCACCAAAATACTTGGAGACCGGGGTTTCGCCGTTGGAGAAGCAGGAGGTCAGGGTTTCTCCGCTGGAGGAGGAGGAGGTCGGGGTTTCGCCGCGGGAGTAGGTGGTGGGGGGTGGGGGGAGGTCGCCGCGAGAGAAGGAGGGCGCCACATGAAAGCCCGACCTCCCAGTAGGGTGGCGCCGCGTGAAGAGGATGAGCTGGAAACTGACACTTTAGGGTTTTGCGACAATAGAGGGGGAGGAAAAAAAATTTCTGAAGGAGTAGAGTGGACTCTACTCCCAAATTTTACTATTTATTCATCCACCTAAATGTATGTGAGAGTAACTCAACTAAAATTCATACTCGATAGCCCGAAAACGTGCAGAAAGAAAATCAGTCAATACTGGTTGAAAGAAGGAAGGCAAGCAAAAGTGCAAAAGAGTGGAGGTCCGATTGGCCGGCGATCATGGCGGATGACATCTTTGACGGGCTTCCTCCTCCTTCCACATCGCACGATGCGACGGCGGAGCGACACCGGCTTTCGACCTCTGAGAGGAGGCACTCGTCTCCGTCTACACTGTCCGCCGCACCACCACCCGCTCTCAAGGGCGCCCTTAAGAGAGACAAGCCCCTTCTGGGTGACAACCCAGCAGAATCGTCGGGCGAAGGTGAACCCTAGGTTTCTCTCTCTCTCTACCTCTCGGAGCTGCGTTGCATATTACTCACCTAGGGTTTTGTTCTATGCGAATTACGATCAACAATCAAATTATGATAATACTACTACTAATTTCCACGCATTTTAAGATTCTAGAATAACATGTTAGTAGGTGCTGAACGATATCTCTGTAATGAATCAAAATGATTACCAGTAATGTGTGTTCGTATTTATGCTGATGTTCATATGATGCTAGTAAAGTTCAATACTAACTCAATCACAGCATGATATGTTGTCATCTATCTCACAAACTCTTTATGCTACTTTCTGCTCTTACTACTTGTTAGCTATCAAACAATTCAAATTTTCTTGAAGCTCATGCTTTTAATTAGGGCTCCGTTTGGCACGGCGTTTTTGCTCTGGTGAGTTTGGACAAAAATGCCACCATTATAGAATGTATCTTTGGCATGACAATAGTTATGACCGCCACTACAAAAAGGAAACTAGTTTTGAACATAAAAGTGGATGAAGTTCCTTAGGTGAGGTCGGACGGTCACAAACGAGCCTAAATCTCGAGGACTTTCTCGTTGATGTATTTATGTACATGTATTCTTTTCTTTGTTCGCATTTCTCTGCACCAATTGCAGAGAAGATGCGAGAAGCGCGACTAAGATGGTTTGAACATGTACAAAGTGTTGGGGATAACACGGAAACCATCCCCATGGCGTGATCAAATTACTACAGAGTGACACAAGAAACGCACAAAAAACCTGAGCCACGTGCAGTGCATATATATAAATATAACTGCAATATTCAGTATACGAAGAAGTATACCAATGCCCGCTACAAAAACTCCGCGGAGAAGCCGGACTCACTCGATCCGTGGGAGAGAGAACAATCTTGACTGCAATTTGCTAGCACACCGGACGCACAAGGTTCGTGATAGAGCGAACCTTCGCCGTTGTTAGACGACCCACCACCACCGGAGTAGCACCCCACCGAGACTTGGTCTTACCGCATCTATGCAGCCCATCATCGTGTCTCCGCCAACCATAAACTCGTCACACTCGCTCCAACCTGCAACAACCTTGTCCAACACGTTGCAGCCCGCCACAGCCTTGTCGCACTCATTGGCTCATTGCAACACGCCGCCTCCTTGCCGCACTTGTTGCAGCTTGCAACCATCTCGCTGCACCAACATTTGTCGGCCTACTCCCGCCGACATACTCTGGCGATCGCCGGCGCCCTCCGGCGCCGGCCGCGGCCCTCGGCCTCCCTTGGCCTCGTGATCAAGAAGAGTGGTGGTGCTCTTTTCTGGATCAGTTCCACAGTGTGTCATCTCATGATAGTGGCCAACCCCTTTTATAATCAAAGAATAATAGAAATTATTCTAATTTTGCACATGGGCTGCCATTATGCCCAAAAAGTCATCAGTTCTTTTATTCTTCATTAGACCTATGGGCGGCTGGGAGATGAGAGGTAATGTCCAACTTTTCTTCTTCCATTTCTTTTTCATGTAGTGGGTTAGGTGGGGTGTTGAAATTTCCAAACCAACTTAATATAATGGAGACCATTAGAGGCACCTGTTAGGCGTTGTGAGAGTTTAGTCACTGGACATGTTAAAGGGGAGAGGGGTAGACCAATAAAGACTTGGAATGATAATATACTGAAAGACTTCATGTACTTAGGCATCGGTGAGATTATGACTAGAGATAGAGCACAATGGCAACAAAGGATCCATATAGCCGACCCCACTATAGCGGGATGTAGGGTTGAGTGTTGTTGTTGCTGCAAATGCATACATGCCTACGAACTGGCATCACATTGATTCTCATTAAATTTCAAGTGTTCTAAGAACACTCGGAAGAGGTGAAGTGACTACGAAATGCTATACATACTCGAGAAATGAAAAGGTTGTAATGGAATTTTGATTGGTTCATGAATGAATGAGACATTGCATTATATCATTTATTTGTATCTTTTACTGGAATGATGAAAAGTTCATGAAGCTAACCGTTAACTATTGAGTAGTTGTTCCTTTACACATATATTGGCGATCCTTATGGATTTATATATACTGAACTTTGGATGATTTTTCGGTAAAGAATTGATATGAAGGAACGTGAATAAATGATTAGAGGAGATGATTATAATATTTTTGGAAACTGTTCTTCCTTTGAGTATTGTTAGGTGCACTCAAAGTTGGGGGAACTTTTTTAGGGTCTCCTTGGCATGGCATTTTTGCTCCGGCGTGTTTGGACAAAAAATCCTCCATCATAGAATATATGTTGGGCATGCCAACGGTTATGATTGCCAACAAAAAAAGAAAACTAGTTTTGAACACAAAATTGGACGAGGTTCCTTAGGCGAGGTTGGACGTTCACGAGCAACGGTTCATAACCACCGTGTTCACGTTAGCCACTGTGTTACGTGGGGGTTGCCGACCGGCGGCGGAGAAATGGCTAATCGCCGGAGACGAGAGAGAGAGAGTGAAAGTTAGGAGGAGAGAGAGAGAAGGAGGGGAAACGGGAGAAGAAGAAGGTAAACTGGATTTCTTCATTAGTTGCTTAATTACATGGGTTACAGAGTATTTAAAGGCTAATCCTTCAAACTAGCCGTTAAGGCCTGGCACAAGTTGCCAGCTCATAACCGGCTGTTCCTGTGGCTGAATATATGGCCTAAATACAAATGTAAGCTACACCAACGTTACAATCCCTGCCCGGCCCATAAAAGCTGCCCGGCGGTCAGACCAGCCCTGTCCTTTAGTTTGGCTATATAAGCATCTTACTTCCTTTTGTTTGCTGAAACGAAACCCTAATCCATTCTTCCTGTAGTGGAACGGCGGCGAGTGGATCTGGGTCGGCGAGGTACCGGCGGTAACTGGCGCAACAACTTGGAAGCATTTCGTAGCGATCGGCGAGTACTTGCGGTGGCTGATGGTGGATGAACGGGTATCTCTGTATCTCCTTTTATCTCCTTTCCTTTTTCTGGTTGGTTGTACCTATGCTGATGTGAAACTGTTTCCTGTAAGGAAACAGGAAGATCGTTAGAAGCCTTGTTATTTTCATCGGTAGGGATGACTTTGAGTTTTGTTTGTGTTTGTTTTTCAACGTCCCTTTGAAGCGTGTTTGAAAATGTTTGTGATTTTTCCTGCTTTGCCGCTTCTGCGTTGTCTGTAAGGTCCTTCTGTGAAAAATAAGGTATATTAGTGTGGATAAGAAGAGTCTTATTTGGGATGACATTCAGATCAGTATGGATGTCAACTTCCCTAGCCCGTGTTGTTGTGTAAGGTGGTGGTATGTGGTCAGCAGTTTGCTCCTCGTCCTGTTGTGTGTTGACCTGTGAAAACAGTGTAGGGTTAGAAGTTTCCAGTGTGCGATTATTTGGGATGACAACATGGGTATATTTGGGAATCTCGTCCCTGAATTGTTGCGCCGTTGTTGTCAGCGGCGCGTCTGTGTGCCTATGATTTTCCTGCAAAAAAACAGGGTGAGGCATATTGTTGCTTGAAGTGGAAGGGATGACAAGTTGTTGTTTTGGAAGAGCTTCCCTGTGTATGTCTGCTGATTGAACATCTGTGCATGAGCATCGTTGTTCGAGATGATGTAATAGATCAGTGTCCAGGTTCGATAGTGTCTCCCAAGTAGCCTCCTCTGGAAGCCGACCTTCCCACTGGATCAACCCTTGGTGTATAACTTCCCCTTCCTTTTGTATTGTGCGGTGTTGAAGTATAGCGATGGGATGTCGCTTGGTATTGTATGCTGAATCTATTTCCGGAATAGTATGAATTGGATAAGATGCGCTTGGAAAATATTTCTTAAGCAGGGAAACGTGAAATACCGGGTGAATCTTGCTTGTTTGTGGGAGATCTAACTTATAAGCTACCATTCCCACTTGTTCTAACACCTTATAAGGGCCAAAATATCTTAATCTGAATCGTTTACATGTTTTGTTTTGCAGGGAAGTTTGGCGGTAGGGATGAAGTTTAAGCAGGACCAGGTCGCCTTTCTGAAAGGCGATGTCTTGGCGTTTATTATCTGCGGTTTTCTTCATTTTATCCTGTGCGCGTTGTAAATGCTGTTGTAATTGTAGTAAAAGTAGTGCGCGTGATGTGTTTTCAGGTAGGAGCTGGTCCGCCAGATCACCACCCAGTCCTTGTTCCACGAAATTTGGTGGTGGTCTGCCGAACATCGCTTCGAATGGCGACATACCAGCTGCTGCGTGATAACTCGTGTTATAATGGTACTCGGCCCAACTTAAAAGGTGTGCCCATCAGTGTTTTAAATGTCGGCCGACATGTCCGACATGTCGGCCGACATGTCCTGTTTGGAGACAAAGCGATATGCATAATAGAAATATATAGGTTATGTCGTTTTTGAAAATATCGGCCGATATATCGGATTTAATCCGATATATCGGCCGATAAAATCGGATGAAGTATCGGACATAAATCAATAAACGGAATACAGGGTTATAAAATGTTAAAATCCCGTCGCTCTCCTCACTCGCGTCTCGCGTGACCTAAAGTTATCCCGATCTGCGAAAGGAGAAGCGCTGCTCTCTCCTTTCATTTCCCCGGCGGTCGTCGTCCTCTCTTGCTTCGCTGCTCTCCTTTCCTGGCTGGCTGGCTCAATAGCAATATCCAGTCTCTTGCTTCGCCGCTCTCCTTTCCCCGTCTGGTAAGCCGTAGGCTACAAGGAATTTTTTTCTCCAGTTTGAGGGAGTCATTCTTAATTTCTTACCTCTTCTTTCTTCCTTCACTAACACTCCTACGTGCTTCTATCTCTAGCTCTCTACTAATGAAATAACTGATGCCCTAGGGTTTTTTTGGAATTTTTGCTGGCATTTTTTTCATTTCTTCTAGCATTTTAGGGTTTTTTTGAATTTTAGCTGGCATTTTTTCTGGCTTCTGAGTTCTGGCATCAGTTTTCTAGCAATCTCATTTTCTTTATTTTCTTACCTCCTTCTTTCTTCCTTCACTACTCCTACCGGCCGGCTTTATTCTGGCATTTTTTCTTGGTGGCCGCAGTTGTCTAGTAATCTCATTTTCTTTATTTTCTTACCTCCTTCTTTCTTCCTTCACTAACAGTCTAACACTCCTAAGTGCTCCAAAGATGATGCACTTAAGTTTCTTATTAGTTATTAGTTGCTTGATTTGCTCATTGTCAACATCAAATTTGAAAATACACATAAAATCTAAGTATAAGTAGAAAAGGTGCTCATTAAGTAGAAAAATTAATGTAGTTGATAGAGTTAAGAACTTAAGTTAATATGTTATAACTTATAAATTATAAATTTAAGTATAAGTACGAATCCGACATTTTAAAATGTCTCCGACATGTCTCCGACATCCGATATCCGACATCTAAAAACCCAATCCGACATGTCCCCGACATCCGACATTTAAAACCTTGGTGCCCATCGTGCTGGGTGCTGGTGCGTAAATAATCTTAAAAACTGATTAATGCAACGGTTGACTCGTTCAGTCTGTCCATCCGTTTGGGGATGGTAGGCTGAGCTAAAACGTAATTTCGTCCCGTTGGATTTAAAAAATGATAGCCAAAAAGAGCTTAAAAAAATAGTATCTCTGTCGGACACCATAGATTCAGGAATGCCGTGTAGCTTTCCACAAGTCTCCCAAAATGTTTGTGCCACCATTTGGGCTGTGTAGTGAGTTGGTAATGGTGCAAAATGTGCTCCTTTTGAGAGACGATCTACCATCACCAAAATTGTGGTAAAATTTTTGGACTTAGGTAAATGTGTAATGAAGTCAATGGAAATGTCTGCCCAAATTCGTGTCGGAATTGGTAATGGTTGCAAAGTGCCATATGGCAGAGCATTGCGATCTTTGCCTTTTTGGCAAATATCACACTGTTGTATATAAGTCTGCACTTGGGTTTGCAATCCCGGCCAATAGTAGTATTGCTCTAAACGTTTAGTAGTGGCTGTTATGCCTGAGTGCCCCCCAATCTTGGTATCGTGTGCTTCGCTTATCAGAATTGTTCTTAAAATGGAATCCGGTACATATAACCTAGTTTTGAAAAATAATTTTTGGTTACTTATTTTCCAGTCAGGCAGTGAATCTGGGTTGTGTGGGAGTTGGGAACGTATTTCGTTAGCTTTGATGTCTGTTTGATAGAGGGAGTCCAAATCGTCAAACAGAGTGGAATATGTGAAAGATATATTTTGGAAACTGTTAATTGAAGGTTCTTCTTCGTGGACACGGGAAAGGGCGTCAGCCGCTGCGTTTTGGCGCCCAGGCCTGTAACGAATAAGGTAATTGAATCCTAACATTTTTGAAAGAAATTTTTGTTGTTCGGGTAGAGTCATTATTTGTGAGTTTAGATTATGCAGGGTTTCGTGATCTGTTATAATAGTGAATGTAGAACCTATTAAATACTGACGCCATTTACTTACAGCGGACGTAATAGCTAATAATTCTCTTATATATGTGGATTTGGCCTGGTCCCGTGCGGTGAGTTTCTTACTAAAGTAGGCAATCGGATGGACCTTTTGGCTTAATACGGCTCCTATTCCTACCTTCGAAGCGTCACATTCAATAGTAAAAGGAATTGAAAAATTGGGTAGTGTCAGTACTGGGGCTGAAAGTAATAATTCTTTGATCTTGAGAAAAACGTCGTTTGTAATGTCCGTCCAAACAAAACTATTTTTAACCAACAAATCTGTTAGTGGAGCTGTGATAGAAGCATATTGGCGAATAAATCGCCGATAGTATCCAGCGAGGCCCAGGAAGGAGCGAAGTTGTTTTTGTGTACGTGGGACCGGCCATGCCGCAATTGCGGCTAACTTTTCTGGATTAGGTAGAACCCCTTTTTCTGAAATTATATGTCCTAAGAATTCAATTGTCGGTACCGCAATGGTGCATTTAGTGGGTTTTAAAGATAGGTTATTTTGTGATAATATATGGAACACTTGTCGTAAGTGGGTTGCATGTAGAGTTTCATTGCGACTGTAAATTAGGATATCGTCAAAAAATATAACCACAAAACGTCGGAGGAATGGTTTAAAAATAGTGTTCATTAAGGCTTGGAATGTCGCGGGTGCATTTGTAAGGCCAAAGGGCATTACGAGAAACTCGTATAAGCCGTCATGGGTTCTAAAAGCGGTTTTATGGACGTCGTGAGGGTTCATTCGAACCTGGTGGTATCCCGAATATAGGTCTAATTTTGAAAATAAAGTTGTACCATGTAATTCATCCATGAGTTCGTCAATTGTGGGCATCGGAAAACTGTCTTTTATGGTTAATGAATTTAATACGCGATAATCCACACAAAATCGCCAGGTCCCATCTTTTTTTTTTTGATGAGAAGCACTGGAGAACTAAAAGTGGAATTGCTTGGTTGTATTAACCCTTGGGATAACATCTCGGTGATTAAACGTTCAATTTCGTTTTTGTAGATATAGGGATATCGGTATGGTTTTACTTTGGCTATTTTAGATTCATCGAGTAGAGGGATTTTATGGTCCAAGGATCGAATCGGAGGCAGCCCTATCGGTTTATTGAAAAGATGTTTAAAAGTTGTGATTTCCTTGCCTATCACCGGGTAGTTTGTAGTAGGTAGTTCAGATTGGGTTGTTTCTTGGTCAGGATCCCTTTCTGTTTGGAAACATAACATAGATTCGATAGAGTCTTGGGCCACTAGTTTATGTATCTGGGATGACGATACAGAGCCGGCGCTAAGTGTTTGGTCTCCCTTGATTGTACAACGGGTGCCCTGGTATGTGAAAGTCATCTCACGTGTTAAGTAATCTATTGTTATTGGTCCTAGAGTTTCCAACCAGTTATATCCTAGTATTACGTCGGCACCATGCAAATCAGTCACAAATAAATCGATTTTGAACTGAATTTTCTGTATAGTCAGCGGAACCTGGGGGCAATACTCTTTGCACAACATAATGTTCCCATTTCCTACGTGGACTTTGAATGGAGTGATCATTTTGACGGGTAGTTTTAAAAATGATGTGGCACGTTTGGTAATGAAACTATGGGTGCTGCCATTATCGAGGAAAATGTGCACGGTGGACTAACCTATTTGTCCGTGTACACGGAGAGATTTTGAAGGTAATGTGCCCATGAAAGCGTTAACACTAATATCTGGGTTAACAAGGTCGTTGCCCTCCGTTTCCTCTTCCTGATCTACACAAACCTCTTCTTGTTCCTCTTGGTCTCCGTCAAAAAAATATAATGTGGAGCGGTTTTTACATTTATGCCCCCGAACATAACGTTCGTCGCAGGTAAAACACTGCCCGCGCTCGCGACGGGATTGTAATTCAGCCGGCGACAATTTGTTGACGGTGCAACGATTTTGTCTATTGTGTTGAGTAGTCGCCAGATTTCCTAACTGATTTATCCGTGAAAATCCTAGTTTCGAACGTCTGTGGTCGTCGGGCACTGGTTCCTCAAAAAGGCGAGCTAATCTATATGTATCGTATAAAGAGGTTGGGTGTTGAGCTATAACAGCTCGTTTAATGTGAGGCTTAAGGCCAGAAATAAAATTTCTTCGTAATATGTCCTGAGAAAATCCGTCTACTTGGCAAGCTAATAATTCAAAAGTATCTTGGTATAAAGCCACAGACGAATTTTGTGTTAATTTCATCAATTTACCTAACGGATCTTCGAATTCTGTTGGTCCAAATCGGTCCTGTATAGCCCTTTTGAACGTTTCCCAATCTGGACATAGGCCGTTGCGTAATAATCCTTGAAACCACTGAGATGCGGGCCTGTCCAAATGCATTGATGCAATAAAAATGTAATCAAATGGGTTAGTGTTGTTGTACCTGAAATACATCTCGATTTTGTATAACCAATTTGTTGGATCCCCATTTGCAAATGTTGGACAGTCCAATTTTGGGCCTGGGTGTGAATTGTACCCGTCGGATCGTGTATTTGCTGTGCCAGCTTCTTGATTCTGATTCGATAACGGAGGTAGAATCCCGGATAAGGTATTATTAATCGGTGGAGCATTTGATATTCTGCTACTACTTGGTGCTGTTCCGAGGACTCCTGGCTGTGATGTTATTCCCCCATTAAAGTCAAGAATCGGAGCTCGGAACCGGGACATTCCTTCCGTCGTGCCAGATGGTAAAACTGGGAGTCGAGCGGGTGGTTGTCCAAGGAAGTCGGGCGGTGATGATATGGTGCTGGGGACGATCTGAGCCGGTGGGTAGCTAACGTCCTTAATCGAGGCTGGTGTCATTATGCGCATGAAATTCTGCAAATCATCTTTTAAGCTCTGAAATTCCTTGTATAATGTCTGGTTGGCCTCTTGCATCTGATTTTGGTTCTTTTCGAAAGTTTCTGGCGCCATCTTTGATTGGGTAAGGGAAACATGTATTTGCTGCAGTTCTTGTGAGAATCTTTCTTGTGTGTTTTGAATGGAGTCGCAGACTACGTTGTGTTGATCCATGTACAGCATGTGTCGTCGATCGAAATCTTGCCATGTAATGGCTGTAGATGTCGGTGGGGCGGGAGGATCGGATGGGATTGAGGAAACTGATGGCCCTTCCATAGAAAGGCTTCTCTCAACGAGAGCACCAGTTGTTACGTGGGGGTTGCCGACCGGCGGCGGAGAAATGGCTAATCACCGGAGACGAGAGAGAGAGAGTGAAAGTTAGGAGGAGAGAGAGAGAAGGAGGGGAAATGGGAGAAGAAGAAGGTAAACTGGATTTCTTCATTAGCTGCTTAATTACATGGGTTACAGAGTATTTAAAGGCTAATCCTTCAAACTAGCCGTTAAGGCCTGGCACAAGTTGCCAGCTCATAACCGGCTGTTCCTGTGGCTGAATATATGACCTAAATACAAATGTAAGCTACACCAACGTTACAATCAGCTCAGTTGGTGATGAAGGTTGAAAGAACTCCATAGTTAAGCGTGCTCGGGCTGGAGTAGTATCGGGATGGGTGACCTCCTGGGAAGTCCCCGTAGTGCGGGCTTGACTATCGAGTTTGCCTCATCAAAGGGAGGCTGTGGCCACCAACAACCCGCCAGTGGGCTGAAGAGGGGTTGGGGTGCTTGGGCTGCAGCCCGGTAACGTCGCCTAGAGCGGAGCCGTGACACTGCCACGTTGGATCGGCTAGGGTCGTTACACACCGCCATGCCAAACGGACCTTCAGTCACATATTAATCCTCTAGTATGATGTGTGCTGGAAGAATATAGTGAAAATGATAAATGAAAGTTGATGAAGACAGATAAATAATTTGTTTAAATGATGTCTATATTATGTTTTTATTATGTTTTGCTTATGTTATGAAGGTGATATAAAGACAAGTGATACAAACTTATCATTGTCTTCATGTGTAGTTTGATCTTCTATTTATGAATACATTAGTTTTAGCTCAAGTTTCTCTCATTTGTGTTAATGATAGATAATATTATGTTTATGATAAGTTATGTTTTAATGATTAGGATTATTATGTTAATGTGGTCATTTTTAGAAGAAATTGCGGGTTTCAAAATTTGTCCGATGTATCGTACAAGATATATCAAGCACGGTTATGTGATTTAAAAAAAATCATTTAAGTGTTGCTCGCCTCAATTTAATCTATCGAACTTTGCTTCTAGCTCCCCTCGTCTCTTTTGTCGACAAAGGTCTCCCACTTCTTCTCTCACTTCCGGATTCTGGCTTAGAGATTCTCTTCCTCTCCGCTGTTAACGATCTCCTCTAATTCTCTTATCTCTATGGCTTATTCTTCAGTTCTACCTTTCTACTTGCTTTTCTTCCTATTTGTCATTCCACAAACCATGTGTTTTCTTACAGTCATTCTATTAATACTTGCACTGCCTTCTCTTTGGAATATTATGACTTTTGGGCTCTTGTAATTGTCTGCCTAGCTACATGTGAGTTAATTTCCTAGTCTCGGCTGTTACTTCAGTTCTGTAATTCTATTAGCTACTGTCTATATTATAATTTTATTGATTTATGGTTTGCTCTATTGCTGCATATTACTATTATTGTTGCTCAATTTTAGGATTAATGGATTCTGTAGGCTGTAATTTTGTCCCCCCCTGTGTATTGACTATTTTTGTTGCTATATTTGATCATCTGTTGCTTCAGTTTTGTGATCTGTGAAGTTCATAACTAGAACTTTTGAAAAGGAAAAAAACTTATGCAGGTCTGATATAAATGTTGACAATTTATACTTTTCAATAGATTCTTCTTAGGCCTCGTTTGGCGTGGCGGGAGGAGACGGGGGCGGGATTGCTCCATTTCTCATGGCGCGGCGGGAGCAGGCGCGGCAAACGCCGCCGCCGGCCATTTGGTTACCCGCCGTGCGGCTGCGTTTGCGGCAAACGCCGCGCCAAATGAGGCCTTAATCAATGATAGTAACAATGAGGTGATTATGATTTTGTGATTATACATGCAACAGTCTCCTTCATAATAATGTAGCAAAAACCATTTTTTGTACAAGTATTATGTAATGGAATACTTTGATTTCCCTGCTTTTTTTTTCTCTGACAAATCATGCATTGGCAGCGGTGCCTCAAAGGCGTCTCAGATTCAAGACGACAGTTGATGCTACTGAAGCACAAGTTATAGAAGCAATGAAAAAGATCACAACACATATACAAATTCCTTCAAAGTTTAGCAAGGCATCAAAGCTTGCTATACAGCTGATCCAAGCTGGTAGCGTGAAGCCAGAAAATAGTGCTCACTTCTTTGCTTTACTCAATGCAGCAATGTCTTCTCCTACTGCGTGCAATGAACCTTCATTGAGAGCAGATTATCATACCCTATTCTCAGCAGTTCAAGATATCAATCAGGTCAGATTTAAGTTTTTCTTAAAATAATCTTGTTTAAATGAGCTTCTAGTTCCTTGCATCATCTATGAAAATTCAGTTGTTTTAGGTGTTTGAATTGTCATATTTGCAGGTCCTCGGCAAATTTGGGCATTATTGACATTCATTATCATAGTTTTCTTTTGTATCTACTCATAAGCATCTCTTATTTCTCTTATTTTGCAGTGTTTCAGTAAGCAACAGAAGAATATTTTGGCAACCTGGATGATAAGGGCGCTTGTGGCTAACGATCTTTACACTGATGACAGCTTCGTGGTAAGAAAAATGAATTTAATCTCACAACTTATGTGAATGTTCATTTTCAGATTCTATAGTGACATGAACTTGCAGACATTTGGGGGGAAATAAAACACTGTTGGTCATGCAAAACTACATATTTGAATGATTCAAGCTATGTACATCTGTTCGCCGAGCAGTTTTCTACCCTTTATAACTTAATTTTGTTAAATTTGTGTGAGTTTGTAGTATTCGAAGGCTGCTGGAAAGATAAAGGATGCGATATCTAATTTGCCTCCAGCCACTGCGGATGATGACACCGAGGAAACAGAAGCCCTGGCGAAAGCTGAAACTGCAAAGTCTGGTTCAATTACAGACACTGTAGATTCTACATCATCGGCCTCTCCTTCAGAATCAGACAAGCAAGCTTTGGATCCTTTTGGATTGGATGCTCTGCTTTTACCTGCAGGCAAGAAAGATGAGAAGCCAAGAGGGAAGGAGGCTGCAGCCTTGAACAAAAAGGTGGAAGAAGAAGCAGAGTATAAGAGATTCATCAAGGCACAAAGAGAGGGTTTGCTTCTCTGTTTGGAGATTGCCGCAAGGCGCTATAAAATTCCATGGTAAATGTCGAGCTCCCCACTTCTCCATACAAACTTGCATATATATTGAAGTAATGGGGATGACACTTGTCATACTAGGATAGTGCCAAGTGGTGTGCCCCATTCACTTCGCTCTCAATAACTTTACTCTATCTCATTGACTTCTTCATTTGACTTCTCATTATCCTTCTCAACCCAACTTTTACATAGCTTAGGCTCAGCTTGGCGTGGTGGTGGTAATCATGAACGCGATGGTTATGAATGTGACCTCACCTAAGGAACTTCGTCTGCTTTTATGTTCAAAACTATTTTTTTTCAACTGTCGTAACTATTGTCATGCTAAACATGCATTCTATAATGGTGGCGTTTTTGCCCAAACTAACCGGAGCAAAAATGCCGCGCCAAACAGAGCCTTAATCCTTTTTTTTTTCATCTCGTATTCGCTTTCCCTGAACCCAGCTTTTGGTTGTGAGTAGTTAAATTTCTTCTTCCTTGAACTTATATTGTAAGGAAGAATCTCAAAAACTGATCTTGAAAATGTAAGTTCTCGGATTATCATTAGTTTTTGATAGAGATTTTGTTGTTTGCCTTCTCTGTTTCCTCCTCTTTTCTTCTCTTCTTTTTTGCCTTCTCCTTCAATCTTCTGTCAGGTCTGAAGTTCTACTCTAACCTTCATCCTCACTATAAGAAACAAAATGGTTAATTGAAGCTGTCTATGGAAGATTATGAGGATGAATGGACAGTATGTTGTGTTAATGTAGTCTTCTTTTTCTCAGGTGCCAGACAACCATTGACATCCTGGCAAAGCACGCTTTTGACCACATAAACAGATTCACTCTGCGGCAAAGGGAGGCGATTGGGAGGCTCTGGTCCTCCATTAAAGAGCAGCATGTGAGGAGGAAGCAAGGGAAATCCATAACCGGCAAGCTCGACATGAACGCCTTCGAATGGCTTCAGGAGAAATACGCACACGAGAAGATAAGCATACGTCATTCCGTCGGAGGCAGCGGAGAGCGTCGGGCGCAGCAATGGCTTGGCTAATTTGACTGTAATGAAAGCAAACCAGCAAACCTTGTTGTATTATAATGTAAGTTCATTAGCTTTCGGTGTGAGAACTTGGTTGAAGCCAGAGATTAATGATCCCATTTTGATTAATTTTTAATTTTATAAGATTGAGATTATTAGTGTAGCATTTTCAAAATATATAAATAAATATATTTTTATTCGTTTGGACAAGGTCAGCGCATTATACTCTTGGTAGAGCCCTCCCTTATTTGGATTTAAGAACAAGAAAGAATTTTAGGCTCCCTTTGGGGTGGCTTATTTGCTCTAGTGAGTGAATTTGGTCAAAAATGCTATATCATAGAATGTATGTTATGACTACTATCAAGAAAATAAATTAATTTTGAGCATAAAATGCACGAATTTTTTTAGGTGAGGCTGGGCATTCACGAATGACTTCTCGTCATATCTCATCCTGGTCGATCAATAGACAACAAAGACCAATTTTCTTGATTTCAACAACCATAACTCATTTATAATTATTGTATACTAACAGCACCCTATAACTATATTTGATGACTAGTAGTTGTGTGAGGGGCTTTGCTTGTGCCTTAGTACTCACTCTCAATGGCACAGGCGTCCTTCCCAAGTGAATGGGCTTCCCTTAAATTTTCAATTTTATAAATATAAATTTTGTTTTTTTTTTTAAAATTCATATGATGAATATTAAGCAAAATGCTTATCTTTCTAGACGCGGTTTCCTTGATGAGGTCTCCCAAGTTGAAGGGCGCTGAGCTGAATATCTAAGACTGCCGAGCTGGACTCATGTTGTCTCTTATGTATTTATGATTCATGTCAAATTTTCATTTGATAAATAAGCTAACAGAGTATGATCTGCATGACTTTAAATAAAGTCTAATGAAATTATGAGTTTGTGAACTATCTCAAATCAAGCTCCGGAAGGCGGAAGCCTCAAAGCATTTGTGTTTCCATATAAAAATGAAATAATTTGTAAACGTTAACCCGAAACTTAATAATGGGTCAGATGACCGTGATCTAGAAACTGCTGAGACCCGATTGGACACGTTGGATAAACCATTGGAGCATTGAATCCAACGGCCTAGATACATCTGCAAACTCTATAAGAAACCCCGGCGTAAAACCCTGATCCGCTCTATGTTCCTCCTCCGCTTCTCGCTCCCCCCATTAATCTTTCTTCGAGGCCGTCATCGTCCCAGTGCTCCGGAAGACCAACCCTAGACTCCGGCGGTGCCGCGGTAGGTCGCCAGCCGTCGATTTACCAATTTTTCTGACGACCAGAAGTCTCAGGTTTGCTTATTTTGTCGTTGTCTTTTTTCTTTTTCTGCAAGTTTTTACAGATCCGCAGATTTCTCATCATCCTCCTCGTCCTCATTCCTCATTCGCCGATTACCATTTCCACCGCACTGTGCCTAGCTACAGCAGATTCATTGATCATGGCAGTTTTTTTCATTGAAGAATCATTTACATGACAGAATTATGCGAAACAAAACAAATGCTTGTGATAGAAAAAATGGATAGCCATTACGCATAAAGAAGGATCGCTGGGATACTGAGTGTATTTGTAATTTTTTTGACCAGATTTTTAGGAGACAAACTGATGCGATCGCTGTAGATTTCAGATCTATATGTGCTGTTGTTTTAAGTGTATAATGACCTGTTTTAGGGTTCCAACACTTATTTAATAGTTCATTTTTTAGGTAACATTATGCTTGTTTTCTCAACCAAACCTTGTCTTCTTCAGTATTCTTCACTTGGAAATATCTCAAGATGTTTGTAATGCCTTCAACTGGAGATTGCAGAATCAAGATTTTGGCTTCATAGTAAATTTGAGCACATATCGAAGGCTTGCAGGAACCTCCTGCCGAGCTCAAAAACTGTGCGAGATCATGAATCGTTTCCACATCATAATTCCTTCTACTAGCCTCCCGCTAGTTTGAGGAAAAGAAAGAAACGGAAATTTCACCTAATCATTTAATTGTTTCTGCATCATAATTTCTTCAATCGTTTCTACACTGTTTGAGATCAAGTTGAATGTCTAGGCTCTGTTTGGCACGGTAGCGGTTGCGAACGCGGTTGTTATGAACCTAAGTTTGTGAACGCCCGACCTCCCCTAATAACTTCATTCGCTTTTATGTTCAAAATTAGTCATCTTTTCTTCGTAGCGGTTATAGTGACTTTTTGGCACATTCCGTCCCCCCATTTGCTCATGTTTGGCAATTTGCATTCTGAAATTTTAAATATGGCACTTTGCACTCTCATTTGCATTTAGTTTGGCACATTGCACTCTCATTTGCATTTAGTTTGACTCATTGCACTCTCATTCGCATTTAGTTTGACTCATTGCACCCTCATTTGCATTTAGTTTGACTCATTGCACCCTCATTTGCATTTAGTTTGACTCATTGCACTCTCATTTGCATTTAGTTTGACTCATTGCACTCTCATTTGCATTTAGTTTGACTCATTGCACTCTCATTTGCATTTAGTTTGACTCATTGCACTCTCATTTGCATTTAGTTTGACTCATTGCACCCCATGCTTAAATTTAAGGGGTATTTTGGTCCGGATGAGGCCAAAATCCCCTCAATTAAATTTAAGAGGCTATACCTAAAGGATTTGTGGGAGCTGAGAAGCAATCGAGTGTATATGTCTATTGGTAAGGAAGTTCGACAAAAAATCCCTCATTACAATGTCCTAGGGTGCAAAATGCCAAAATGAATGCAAATGAGGGTGCAAAGTATCATATTTAAAATTTTGTGGTGTAAAGTGTTATTTAAAATTTTGAGGAGCAAAGCCCCAAACATGAGCAAATGGATCATCATGAATGCCGTGCTTATGAATGCCTCATCTCACCTAAGAAACTCTGCTACTTATATGTTCAAAATTAGTTTTTTTTGTTGGTGGTCATAACTGTTGTTGTCAAACATATATTTTATAATAGTGTTTTTGTTCAAGCTCACCGGAGCAAAAATGCGTCGTGCAATCGTCATGCACGGCAATCGTCATGCACGGCAATCGTCATGCACGGCAATCGTCATGCACGGCAATCGTCATGCACGGCAATCGTCATGCACGGCAATCGTCATGCACGGCAATCGTCATGCACGGCAATCGTCATGCACGGCAATCGTCATGCACGGCAATCGTCAACGTAGTCATTTCGAACTGTTGTTTGTGAATGCCTGACCTCATCAGAGCAAAATTGTCTTGCCAAATCAAGCAGAGCCTAAATCTTCCTATGTTGGCATGTGTTTTAGATACTGATTCTTAAATATGAAGAAGGCAGGCTGTTGTGCAAAATATTTACTGATTTATGTATTTAATTTTAATGAGCACAGGGACTAAACATGGCAAACCCCAAAGTTTTCTTCGACATTCTAATAGGAAAAGCCAAAGCTGGGCGGATAGTAATGGAACTATTCTCGGATGCCGTCCCCAAAACCGCAGAAAATTTTCGAAGCCTTTGCACCGGAGAGAAGGGCATCGGCCGCGCGGGGAAGCCCCTGCACTACAAGGGATCTGCCTTCCACCGCATTATACCCGAGTTCATGTGCCAGGGAGGCGACTTCACCAAAGGGAACGGCACGGGCGGGGAATCCATCTATGGAGAAAAGTTCGCAGACGAGAACTTCACCAAGAAGCACATCGGGCCCGGCATTCTGTCCATGGCCAATTCCGGCCCAGGCACAAATGGGTCGCAGTTCTTCATCTGCACTTCGAAGACATCGTGGCTGGATGGAAAGCACGTGGTGTTTGGCAAAGTGGTCGATGGATACTCTGTCGTGCAGGCGATGGAGAAGGTGGGATCCCAATCTGGGAAGACTTCGTCGACCGTGTTGATTGAAGACTGCGGGCAGATTGTGGAGAATTAGGAGGGAGTTTCTGATATGCGTTCCTGTGATAAAGGCTGAAACTTTAATAATATGAGTTTCTAATGTGAAAAGTCCAATCAATATGTGTTCTGCTGGGTAAGAATATCTCCTTTGATATTTGTATTTAAACTGATTAATCTGAGGCTTGTTCAAATGGAGGAACCTTCAAATGTGTAAGCTTTGGTGGAATGAAGATGCAGTGTGTGTGTGGTAGAGCAGCCCTGTCATGCCCTGAAAATTGAGGTGTTCAAATTGTGTTTTCCAGCTCATTTGTGCATCATGGGATTAGTTAACCTATGGGAGATTGTTGAGCGCAAATTGTGGTGGGGACTGACCAGATTTAGGGCGCAAAATTGGTGAGAAATGGTTCGAGGGGATAAAAAATGAGATTAGAAGTTATTTGAGGGGGAAAAGAAGGGAGCGAAGAATGATTTATAGATGGAATAAACATTGGTGAGGGTAATGTGAGCTATATTTTGTGGCATCCAAGTTCTTATGAGAGGGATAGAAACTAGTAGGCTCGAGTGGGTGTTAAAAAACATCAGACACATTGTTGTCTTCTTAAATCATCTCAAGAAAAGAATAAAATTAGAGAATCGTTAAGCGTACATTAAAAAGATTGGCTCTCATAGTTAAGTTTCATGTATATTAATTATATCAATCACACTGCTTACTCTGGGAGCAGCTATGAACCCGTTTTTGTCATTTTAAGCAGCAAAATGATGAATAATTCTGTGAAAAAGATGATTTTTTTCAGTAACTGGAGCATGTTAAAATCAGCACATTTCTCTTTTACTAAATGAAATGCAAGTCTGTGATTTCCTTCTCTTTCACTCTCTGAATAGAAAAGGCTCTTGTATCTTGCAAAGCCTTGTTGGATCTACTTCCCCGCCAGCCATTTTCTTCCAGTATTTGTGTTTGTCAGTTCCTGAGCAAACCCATCTCCACCGTTAATAATTGGTAGTGAAAGATGAAGATCAAGACCACAAATTTGTATGCTTCATGTTCATATCAAACCCTAATTTGCAAAAAAATCGCCTCTTTCATCGAACAGTAGCAGTTCAAAATCTAACCTTTGGAGCTGCTGCTGCTGCATATGGCCATGTAGTTCAGAAACAAAGAGAAATATGCAATCAGATGAAAAGGGAGAGGCATCAGAGGCAGCAAACTCATGAACCACCCCATTTATCTCAATCCAACTACCACCTGGACTCGGTTTATGCACCCCCAACTCCTTCATCTTCTTCCTCGCATCACCGACCTCTGCCCATCTATTCTCTCTTGCATACATTTCCACCAAAACCATGTATCTGCTGCTCTCCCTCGGATCCAAATCTTCTAGTCTTTCCATGGCGATCTTTGCCACCTCCATGTCCCCATGAATCTTGCACCCGCTTAATAGAGCTCCCCACACGACCGAGCTCGGAACTATCCGCATCTTTCTAACAAAATCGAGCGCCTCGTGGACGTGACCGGCGCGGGCCAGAAGATCCACCATGCAGCTGTAGTGCTCCATCTCCGGGGCGATCGAAGAATCCTCCATCATGCTCGAAAACATACTCCGCCCTTCTTCGACCAGGCCTGCGTGGTTGCACGCTCGAAGAATGCTAATGAAGGTGACACTGTTAGGCCTGGACGACGAGCATTCGATCATCTTCGAGAGCATGTAGAGCGCATGCGCGGATCTGCCGTGCATTGCAAGTCCGTCGATGATCGAATTCCAGCAGTAAAGGTTCTTCTCTTCCAGCTTAAAGAAAAGCACTAGAGATCTCTCTATGCACCCGCATTTGGCGTACATATCAACCAGAGCTGATCCGATGTATACATCCATGGAGAAATCATACAGTGCTATGAGTCGACGCATTCTTCTGCCCGGTTCGAGAGCTCCCAGGTGAGCGCAAGCAGAGATCACGCTGCACATTGTGACCTTGTCTGGGCTCACCCCAGCGTCGCGCATGGCGTCAAACGTCTCCAAAGCTTCTCTGAACAGCCTGTTATGAGAATAGCAGCAAATCACGGTCGTCCACGAAATCAAATTCTTATCCGGCATCTGTTCGAAGAGAGACGCGGAGGACCCGGCGTCCCCCGACCTCGCGTATCCGGCAATCATGGCATTCCACGACACCGCATTCCTTCCCGGCATTTCGTCGAACAGTTTGCTCGCTGCGTCCATATCGCCTGCCTGGGTGTATCCGAAGATCATCGTGTTCCAAGAGAAGGCGTCTCTCACAGACATTTCATCAAACACTTTCCTGGAATCTTCGATTTGGTGAAGCATGGAGTAGAAATGGATTAACCCGGTCTGCAGAACTAGATGGCAGATGAAACCCGACCTTCTAATCTGGCCATGAACCGCTTTGCCAAAACCGGCGGCTGGAATCTGAGTGCAGGCCCTGATGAGCTGGGAGAAGGTATGGCAGGTGGGCGGATGATTTGACTTGGGCAATTCGACAAACAGGTGGAGGGCATCAGCTGCTGCAGAACAGTTTATGAGGCAGCCGATCATTGCATTGCAGACAAAGAAATTGGGATCTATCATTCGGTTGAATGCGAGCAAGGCCCGGTCGATTTGGTTGAGCCGGCTGCATGCGGCGAGAAATTGGTTGATGACGAAGGAATCCTGGTGAAAATTGTTCTTCATAATGGCTGAATGTAGAGATTCGAGGTCCTTTGATGAAGAGCATCTCTGCAGCAAAGAGGGAAGCAGATTCTTCAGTCCGGCGGGGCTCGAGATTGCTAAGAGGGAGGGGAGAGCGAGGAAGGACGAAGACGGCATTCATGTAGACCGCGGGTTATACTCTGCTGCCGGCAGTACAAAAATGGCGATGCCTACCAATCAAACTCCACTGCGGCTCCATCGTCGTCGTCGAAACTATCCTTCATTCAGCTCAGCTACCTCGCCGGCCTGACGCTCCTCCAGGACCAACTTCAGCAAATCGCCGCCGACGGCTGACGAGAGCCATAATGCCAGTTTATTTCTCGCATACACTTGTATCGCAAAATTTGAATCGAAGCTTTGCTGCTTTGGTAAGATCAATTTGATGGCTAGCCTCAAATAAATTATGGAATGTTAATTTTATTTTTTCTTACATTTAGGCTGCGTTTGGCGCGGCTTATCATGGCTTGTCTGATCCGGTGAGGTTGGACAAAAATATCATTGTCATATCAAAATCTTATGTCTCAAACTAGTTTCTTTTTTGTAACATTTGTGATACCAAACATACATTCAATGACAATGACGTTTTTGTCCAACCTCACCGGAGCAAATAAGTTGCGATAAGCCGCGCCAAACGCAACCTAATCGCATCATTTTCATTATCTATCCATTAGACCGGATCCGGATCCCCTGGAGTTGTACGGACAACTCTACGAGTCTACGGGTAGAGTTGGGGGGATCTCGTGCGTTGAATTACAATCCAACGCACGAGATCCCCCAATTTTTTGAATTTAAAATCATTTTTACTTTATCTTTTTTTTGCCTTTTAGCGTCTAAATGTTTTTAATCTTAGAATCCGTGGAGTTCAGAAGATCTCGCCCGTTGGATCTGTGGATTTCCTCCTGAACTCCAGAGGATCCGGATCTCCATTAGACCTGCTTACGTTGTAAGCATGTTAAGACCTAAACTCTGTTTTGTGATTTTTTTTTTTTAAATGCTATGGTGAGAGAAGAAAAGCGTCACCATCGTGATTTTATGTTTAGCATGACAACGGTTAAGACCACCATAAAAAAAAATATTAATTTTGAACATAAAACTGAATAAAATTTCTCAAGTGAGATCACAAATGACGGTTCATAATTATCGTGTTCATGATCATCACCCTGCCAAACAAAGCCCCAAGGTTTGTTTGAGGGGTCGGTGGCCATGAAAAAAAGGAGCGGTGAGAAAGGGAAGCCAGTAGCAGCGTTATAGTTGTTCAAAAAATTGCACTCTTTGAAAAATCTCTATCTAAATGCTTTTTAAAAAGATGTTATGTTCTTTGTTTGTTTTGGAAGAACAAAATTTTAATAATAGATATTTAGCTTTTAATATTTAAAAAATATTTTATGCTTGCAAAAATCACAAATGAGTGCAGAATCCCAAGAGAAGAAAATTTTATAATAAAAAGAAAAAACTGAAAATAGAGAAATCAATTTATAAAAAGCTCAAAAACCTTTAAAATACCTTTCTTGTGAAAACTCTTTTGAGAAAGCTCATCCAAACAAACAATCTAAAAAGGACGATGACGATGAAAACAAAACTTTCCCACCGGCCCGAACTAGAGCCCTAATTTAACTAAGGGCCCATTTGGCTCCACTGTGAGTCCTAAACTATACTTCTTGAGCTGTAATCAATAGCATCTCTTTGTTCCAATTGTCCCAGCTGCAAACAAGCAAAAACGCCGTACCAAACGAAACCTAAAAATTCTAAAACATAAATACTTACCATTTACCAATATTATTAAAGAAAGTCAGATTACTTCCCTAGTTGAGAAAATATTCAGAAAATATATTAAAAGAGCAACAGTATAACTCCACTCTACTCAGCCCTGTTCGAAACATATACCTAATAAAGGTGATGAATATATGGAGGCCGTTTCAACTCGAAACATGTACCTATAATTGTGCAGGCCACGCAATTATATGCCAATTACGTGCAGGCCAAACTTTACGGGTTTATGATTTCCTATATTTTTTAAATTTGGCCTTCATTAATGACGTGCGTATAACAACGCTCTAAATCAAGCCCAATGTATTTTCCTAAAATAATGCATGCAAATAATACACAAATTTTTACCACGTCATCCAATAGTAGTTATATATTGGTCAACATTACGGTCATATAAATATTTAATAATATTAATCAACGCAGACTAAAACTATTGTTTTAGTTTTCACCACTTTGGTATCCACGCAGTTTTTTCAAACTAATAGTTTGATTTACAAAAATGGTAGGGAGAGGAGAGGGCCAGATTTAGACGAGCAATGTTATAAGCAATCCTAATTGTTTTATTGACAGCCCATTGTTATCCGCATATTCACAGATCGTTTTTTTTTAACCGCACCCAAAATATTTACAACAAGCATAGCTAGCGGATTACGGACTGCCGAGAGGGGCCACCTTCGATTACCCAAAAAACTGCAGGCGGCTTTGGGGTAGGATTAAAATGAGAGATTTTAGGATTTTTTTTGGGGGTGCGAATAGCTTCATACTACTTATAACATTGCTCGTTTAGAAATGAGTAGAGAGAAGAGAAGATGATGGCAAGCCTTTGAGCACATCCCTAAGAGCATAGTGGTGATTATCGCATTTATGATCTGATAACAAATTACCGGAGAGCAGTATCCTCCGGAAGTGTTCTCCCGGATTCCTCCTCCACAGCGTGTAGAATTCTCCGCTCTTCGCTTCAACTGCACCGTGGGAGCCGCCTTCCTCAATCTCCCTTCTCAGAAAATACTGAGTGCCGGGCAGAAAAAGCTCCTCCACGATGCGATCCTTCGGCTTAACAATGGAGCCGCTGCCATCACCGGCTTCTGCCTGTTGATGACCCTGCCTGTTTCCCAGCGTAATATCTTGCAAAAAAAAAAAAAAATTAGTGACACAAATTGAAAATTCACATCAATGAGATGATTTGTTATTGAACTGTTAAGTATGCATTTGCTGGGGATAATCCTGTTTAGTGTTAGTTCCAGGAAGAGAGAGAAGGAACCTTCACAATATCTCTTTGAAATAATATGATTTGAATGCTGGTAAGTATTCTGCTCTCTACTGATTAAGCTCTATTACTACGCTTATCTGCATGTTCCGTCCCATCTAACCCGATGCAAGGCGACACTGTCCCGGTGAAGTGCCTCCTCCATCGCTCACAATTTGACGAGTTGGTTGTCGACTTGTCGTTTGACCTTCTGTGTGTGGGGGGGAGGGGGGGTAACTGTTTTCGTGCTAACGAAATATCTCCGGGCAACAAATTCCTCATTGATTCGCGATGATTGCCGAAACTCGCTGTCAGTGCGCCACCCTCTTCCATGCATGTACGACATTTCCCGAGCCCGCTACCCATGATGGCGAAGCACTTTTGCTTTCAAGAAATGAGGAATTTTTCTGCATTGTTAAAAGGGTAGTTTATTTCACCCCAGAATTGATTTGAGCTCAAGTATTTGTTTGGCTGAAGCAGTTTCAACCTTGAAGGCTGGAATGCCTGCAGCCAAATCTTGTTTCTTCTATAGGAGTGAATGGAGTATGAACTCGAATTTCTTTCGTAACATGAACACGAAGAATTTTGACCAAGAAGCTTCATAGCTACTTGCAACATGGGCGTTGAAGTTCCATAACAACTCCACTATTCCTTGTGCAACAAAGGAGCTCGACTCTCCAAACTATCAGGTTCATTAAAGGTCTTCAATCTACAATGACATGATTTATAAGATTTAGAACGGAGTGGCATAAGTGAAATTAAGTGGAATCTCATTTAAAGGCCAATACACGATATCAGCCCCCCTCGCGATTTAGAAAGGAGTGGCTCTGTTTGGGGCAACGGCTGCGGATGTAAAAGTTGTTGATCGAATAGAGCTGTTAGAAAAGTAGTGATAAGAAAATTGCAAACTGTTTGGAGAGTCTATACATAAATGTTGATTGAACAGAGGTTTTTCAATCAAGTTGTTTGGGAGAACTGTTGTTTGAAAGCTAATTTTTTAAAACAAAAACTACGGTCCTATCATGGAAGCAGCAAATGCATAAAGTATATAAGAAACAAAATGCAGCAAATGCACCTTAACATGAATCAATCACATGAATACCCTAACAGTGCTAGGAGTGAATAAAATGCAACAAACAAGAAATTCAACCAACCATTGGAACATTCATGAAGCCAGCTAAAACCAGAATTCATACATTTGGAACAGAGTGGGAGTGAATGATAGTAGCAAGTGGAATGCAACAACCATCAGAAAATGAAATCGAACAACCACCGGAAAATTAAATCAAATGAAATCTGAAATCTGAAATCGAATGAAAATCTAAAGGACGGGGCCGATGATGAAATCAATTTACCTGGAATTGAACGAAATCATCTGGATCTGGTGGTTGTTGCCTGTTAGAGAGGGGAAGAGCGACTGGACGAGGATGCAGAAGCAGAACCCAGAGAGGAGAAAAGGAGAGTCGCGTTCATCAAACGAGGAGAGTCGCGTTCGTCTTTGCCCAGCGAGGAGAGTCATTCGTCTTAATTCTGGGGGGAGCGGAGCCAGAGCACCAGAGGAATCGTGTTTGACAAGAGGAGAAGAGAAACCTGTGCGAGGGATAAGGATCTGGTTAATCCTTGAGCCACTTTTCTATGGGTTTTGAAGCCGACTATAAATGTTGGACACTTGCGGAGAGAGGAGAAGAGGAACCTGTGCAAGGGATAGGGCTCCAGAATCTTGGTGGAGAAGCAAGGTCGACGAGGAAAATCTGGATCCACGTTGAAAGGGAAGAACGGTCGGAGAGCTCAGAGATGGTGATCGTGAAGGGGAGAGCTCTGAGAAAAATCAGCGGGTTTAGAAAAGCAATCGCGGGTGGACTTAGCTTTCCGAACAGACCTAAATACGCTATTTTATGAAACGTGCTTTTCGGAGAGTCGTGCATCCAAACAGTTTAAAAACAGCGGGCGCGGTTGGAATGCGGCTTTTACATCCGCAATTGTTGTCCCAAACAGAGCCTAAACCACACTTATCTTTTATTCCATCTCAGTCGAGCGCTTGACGGAAATAAAACCGCCACACGTAATCCCGGGATTTCTCCTCCTGTGTGTTCCGAATTGGTGCATATAAGATTCCTAGCTAAATAGAATGGTAAATCACCAAAATAAAATATTGTAGCAATATGACTTCTTAGCTAATCTACGGGTTTATTTTGAAAAATCAAATCAATACTGCCACCTCTTATTATTTTCCTTCCCCTAAAATTGGAGCAGACAAACTTAAATTAGGCAATGTGATTAACCTCTATATTGATGCATCTTTTTCAAGGCATAAAACAAAAAAAAAAAACTGATGCATGTTTCTTGGGTATCTGAAATCACTCTTTGAAGCTCTCTTAGATATTATGCAATAACTTCCACACATACCCCAATGCCATTACCTGATAACTTCAGCAAATGACTTTTAACTCCTTAATATGCGCCGTGATATCCAATCTCACAAAATTACATTTCATTTTCCGTCTACTCCCCCAACATCTCTGTTTTGAATAATATATGCATAAGCCCAAGATGGAGAATGGCCAACATTGTCAGCATCACTAAAAATAAGCCTACTTGGCACACTTAACAATGAACCGGTGGCAGAAGAACTGCTTCTACCAAAAAAATAGAAGATTAAGACAGCGATACACTAATACCTAAAATGAAATATATAACCTTAACTTCAAAAGAAATGAGGAAATTTAGGAAGAAATATAGGTGGGGAGATTGAGAAGTTTTACAGTTTAAGGCCTGACGCCAAGGCTTCGGTTCGATGATGGAAGGTGATAAGTTATTAAGGGACAAATATAAGTTAATTCCTATTGAAGAGGATATTTAGAGAGGAATGAACTCCACACGGCTCTCACTAGTCCTGACAAGACATTTTGCCCTAACCGAGGACCTAAAACATCATGAAGTCCGGAGTCAACATAAAAAAAATATTTGCAACCAAGCAATACTTTTGAAGTTTCATTAATAAAAATCAGATTATAACTCAAGGCCTAGTTAATCAATGAGGCTGAAACAAAAAAGGATGCACCATTGCTCAAACCAGCTAGCAGCAAGGTTAGTGTTGAAGCCGGGAAAATTCCCTGCTCTAAAAATCGGATCAAGTCAACCTAAGGTTACTGATTCTACGGTCCGACGTCACAGATCAAGTGGCTAGCACGCATGGTTGTCAGGATCGCGATCCGAATCCTAGGATCTTACGATCCTACGATCCAGATTTTATAAATCGATCCTGATTTTGTAAAGCGATCCTTGATCCGACCATACTATCCGATCCGATCCTACCTCAAAATAATCTCATCTAGGATCTCGATCCTGAAAACCTTGCTAGCACGAGAGAGAGAAAACTATCTATAAGCACACCCCAAGTGCTCCAGCAGGGAAGTCCCACCACGTACCCGGAAATTTGGGAGAAACTTCCCTTCCACAACCAAAAGGCTGGGCGAGGTACTAGTCAGACATGGACTTGGCGAGTATCCACTTGGGGGGACCTCAACCTCTTCCAAAGATGTCATTTCTAGTACCCCTGGGGGTCTATTTATAGAGAAATGGGGGGGGTATAGGCGAGTATCCAGCTACTGGCAGCGAGTTCCAAGGGTCTACTCGTCCAAACTCACGAGATACTCACTCATACTCGCCCAAGCTCGCCTCTGCTCGCCCAAGCTCGTCTCTGCTCGCACAATGGTCTGCGAATAGCCATCTACTTGGGTACTTCTGATCTCGACGAATTACGGGTTATACAGTTAGAACACTAAGTGTCTAGTTGTTGGGTCCATTGATCCCAATGTCCTGAATTTGAAAAAGGACCAGCAAAATAATGTATACACATGTTGTGATCTAACTTGTGTTCAAGGTGAATGATTGCAGTTTGTCCCGATAAGCTATGATGGGACAGGTAGCCTAAGTGGCTAAGAAAGGTAAGTTCTTACCTAAGTGGTGGGAAGACAGATAACTGTCTAAGTCCACAGACGTTGAGTGAAGTCAACTCACTCAACGTCATGAGAAAGTTGACTAAGTGTTTTGGCGTTGAGTGATGAAGACACACTCAACGCCATTCAGCAAAAAGGCTGTAAGTTGAACTGGTTGAACTAAGTTCAGAATTCGTCGAACTAAGTTCATAGTTAGTCGAGCTCAGCTCACCTTTCGTCGAGCTAAGTTCTGAGCTTGAGTTCTGAGCTCGTCGAGCTCAGTTGAGATTTCGTTCAAAGTTCGTCGAGCACCATTATTCGAACTCAGTTCAAAGTAAGACAGTCCAAGCCTAGTGGTTTTAAACACAGAAAATTGGCTAAGACAAAAAAAGTTGAGTGAGGCGTACTCACTCAACGCTCTCAACACCTTTATGCAGAAATGAGTTAAAAGCAAATAGCGTTGAGTGAGGCACGCTCACTCAACGCTCTCAACGCTTCAGTTGCTGAAGAGGCAGATATATGGCTAAGGCAGATGACGTTGAGTGAGGGTTGTTCACTCAACGCTCTAAACGCCTAGAAACAGATTTATATTCTAAGTAGTTTGATGTTGAGTGAAGGCTACTCACTCAACCCCAAGGGACAGTAAATCTGTCCAAGTGTTTTGGCGTTGAGTGATGCTTACTCACTCAACGCCTATGCTAATGTTATTTGATTTTTGGCTAAGTTCACAGCCGGTGACGTCAACAAGTCAACAAGTCAACATATTTCAAATAAGTGGCGGGATGGCTACAGTACGCGACAAAGGTTACCGCAGGCCTACTGTACGGCAGTTGGCGTTAAAGCAAAATTGCAGCCAGCATTAAAAGTGTGAGACCCACTGCTAAAAGAGTTGTTGGGTCTCAATAAATAAAAGGAAGTGTTCTTTACAGAAAGAAGTGACAGTTGTTCTTCTTCTCCGACATTGTTGTGGAGCTAAAGAACATGAAGCTCAAGTCAAAAAGAAAAAGAGCAAGTTAGTTGTTGAGATCAACATCTTCAACGGCAAGTTTGCTGGTGTCATCTTCATCTGCACCAGCAAACAAGCTCAGGGTGATTCTCTGAGAAAGAGATAGCAGCAAGAGTCAACCCTTGTTGCAGGAGCTTCACAGATCCAGCCAATACTTTCTAAAAGAACATACACTTGAGGAGTTGTGAAGAAGAAGTTGGAACTGAGCAGTTAGCTCAATTCAGAAAGGAGCAGAGAAACAGATCTGCTAGTTGCTTCCAGCATAAGTCAAAGATTCTACATCATTATTGTTGTGAAGAAGAGAGAGCTAAATCTTTGGTTCAGTTCAGAAAGAGGCAGAATAGTATTCTGCAAGTTTCTTCCAGCTCAAGTGCATAAACTTGTTGTTGTGAAGTAGTTGGGACTAAGGTTCACTCAGTCCAGTAAAGTTGACACAGGAAAACTCTCCTGGTGTCATAGTGGGGGGGGGGGGGGGGGGGCTGAGTCTAACTAAACCCAAGGCTGATTGTCACAGAGGAATTCCTCTTGTGATCAATCAAGAACCCATCAACCCATTTCCATCTTGTAGGATCCTTCTGGATCTGAGCTGTAGGAGTGCTGCAACACTCTGAGAGTAGCGCCTAGTGCCTGAAATTGTAGGGCTGAAAAATCTGAGTTGTAGGCCTTAGAGATAAGGCTGAGGTAGGTGGCTTGAGGACCACTGAGCTGTAAGAGCACTGCAGGACTCTGAGGTAGGAACCTTTGTGGTTTTGAGATTGGGTTCTGAAGAGAACCTGAGTGTAAGGCTGAGGGTCTGAGGTGTAAGCTCTTTGGAGCATTTTGGAGAAGTGTCTAGTCCAACAAGACAGTTGGATAGGTGGGAGGGAAAGTGGATGTACCCAGTTGGGGAACCACTATAAATCTCTGTGTTTTGTTGTGTTGTTTTCTTTGTGCAGGGTAAATCATTTTGAAAGCAGAAATTAACCAACCACTCAAGCAGCAAACTAAAAGAAAAAAAAAGAACTAATAAAGAGACCAATAACCTATTCACCCCCCCCCCCTCTAGGTGATTTAGCTATCCTTGAAATTAAAGACTTCCAACAGTTAATCATTGAGGCTGAAACAAAAAAAGGATATTACCATTGCTCAAACCAGAGTCGCCATTAACGCTACTTCGTAACAACTCAACTCAATCGGTGTCGCACACTTCCAAATATTTAACAGAGACAACATTTTATTTAATATTACTATTTGGAGAAAACATCTCATTGGTGAGCTGAGTAAAATTCTCCCTTAAAAACTTCCTCAATTCACGACCATAAACACACTCTCAATGCATTTGGAGGATGAAGAATAACACCTGCCAATGAATAGCCAAAAGAGCCTTAAACAGTCTACTCACTGAGCATTCTCCTTAAGTTCTTCAAGCTGTAGAAACTTCTACAATTTAAACTTATTTGTTTTAATATAACATTCAATTCTACATTTATTTATATTCCTAATCTACAGTTATTGATACACGTTTTAAAAGCCACTATTCACCTACTCTAATACTTCTAATAATAATTACACAAAATACAAATTTTGTCTTTAAGAAAGATTTAAGTAATTCTTTTAATGTCTAGTCATATAATAAGGTCTAGTAAAAACTTTTCGAAAATGGAAAAAAAAAATTAGATTTGTTAATAACTGCCTATAATATTATACCCCAACTTTAGGCTTACCAGAGGAAGTTGAAACTTTCGTGAACTTCGCAAAATTTGCAAGTTTTCGAGCTACATCTTGGACTGATGTAACAACCAGCTTAGCATTTGTAACCAATCCTAAAATGCCCTTCCAGTCTTCCATCTCTAAAATAGTCATCCTGAAAAATAAATAATTTCAATAGGGAAGCAATAAAGTCTATGGAACAGGACTGAATTGAATAGTAAAAAGTACTTAGTATGAACAAAATAAACATTGTTGCCTGTTGGTGCAATTAAATAGTGCATCAAGTTTTACTTTCCTCGTGACATACTGTTTAATTCGCCATTTTTTGCTAGTTCCTCTCAAAAAGTCCCACGCATTGATGACTCCTTTAATGAACCACTCAATAGATTGCTTTGCAACTGCTAAAGTATGAAATGGATGGAATTCTCAAAGTTATTGATGGGGAACAGCAAGACCTTTCGGAGCAAGAGTTTTTGAGCTTGTTCAGGGTTGCATTGTCCAACGCCATATTTGGCACACCGGATAGACAATCAGAGACAATATGTTACGGTCCCGCCTTGGTCGCGCATGTCGCGAACTATTTATCTAGTCGACTTTATATTTTGTAGGCGTAATCGATCCTCCATGTCTAAGCCCAAGGAGAGGGCACTTTTATGAACTATATATGTGTGTGTGGTCAAGACAAGTAAGCAAGAAGTAATTTTATCTTTAATTTTCCGTATTTCCTCTCTCTAGTTCTCTCTCTCTCTCTCATTCTTCCCGATATCCACGGTTCGAACCATGGTTGCCCTAGCCGCTACTCCAGGTCGCGTATTGCGCGATCCGCGCTCCGTCTCTCCGCCGAATCGACGTCGCACGCCGTCCCGCCGCCATAGCTCGCCGGAGCTCTCTCTCCTCCTCTCTTGAGGACTTCCCTCCTCTTCCCCGGAGCATACGCTCGCAATCTCGAGCACGTAACAACTTGGTATCAGAGGGAACGCTCCTCCCCGCTGCCCACACGCCAGATCTGCCCCACCAGAGCTCCGTCCCGACCAGCTCCGGCCCGCACAACGCCGCTCCGACCAACCCTGACCCGTACAACTCCGCCCGGCCCAGCTCCGCCCCGCACAACTCCGCCCGCAAAGCGCCGCCCCGACCTCCTACGGCCCGTCCGGCCCCTCCCCGACCTCCTCCGGCCCGCACGACCCCTCCGCGCAGTCCAACCCTCACCACCCGGCTTCGCACCGGTCGCTCACCGCCAGCCCCTCTTCCCCGCGCATCCTTCTCGGCTCCTCCCTCGACAGGGGCCCCTTGCTCGCCGCCTCTACCGGACTACTTCCGCCACGGGCACCTTTTACCTCCATTCCCTCCGGCGCCGCTAACCCACGACCTCCGCCTCACGCAATGGCCAATCAGCCCTCCCTCTCGCAGATTTTCGAGTCTCTCGCCAAGCTCCTCACGGACAACAACAACGCACTCATTGCCGCCGTTACCACCCAACTAGCGGCTAACCGACCGGCCTAACCGACCACGAGTTCCTCCATTGAAGCGCTGATTCCGCCAACCCTGCCAGAGTTTTGTCCCCCGCGGCAGGACGACAAAGAGGTGTCACGATACTTGCGGCTGGATTTTCCAATATTCGACGGCCACGAAGACCTCTTAGCTTGGCTCTCTCGTTGCGAGCAGTTCTTCGCCCACCAGCGCACCCCTTGGGACGAGTGGCTCAGCATTGCTGCCTTTCACCTGATGGGTCCCGCGCAACTTTGGTTTTCCCAACTGCAACGGGAGAAACCACTACTTTCTTGGGAATATTTCAAGGTGAACTGCACCCTCCGCTTCGGGCCACCACTCCACAGCAATCCCTTAGGGGATCTCATTTTCATCCGACAGACTGGTCCGATCGACGAGTACCTTGAATAGTTTCAAGACCTCCTGGACCGCACTACCACCGTTCTTCCGACACAGCAGGTGTCCATCTTCACGGCGGGACTCCATGAGCGCCTCCGCATGGACGTAGAATTTCAGGCACCCGCGGATCTGACCACGACAATGAGTTTGGCTCGCATTTGCGAGAAGCGTCTGCTTTTGGACCGCCCTCATCTACATCACCAGGACGTCGAGGGGTCTAAGCGTCCTTCGCGGCCTATGTCATCGACCACAGCCAGTCTCATCGCCCCAGACCGCGACGCCGACCGCCCAACTATCATTTGACCACTGTCGCCACAGGAGATGAATGACCGCCATGCCAAGGGCCTCTGTTACAACTGCGACGAGCCATTTTTTCGTGGACATCGTTGCAAGCGCCTCTTCTGGTTGGAGGTCGAAGACTCGGCTTCTGAACGGGATGCTGACACTGACACAGGAGATCCGACGCCCACCGTCAATACAGACCAAGCTTGAGGGCAAGCTTGTCGTCGAGCAGGGTGGGGATGTTACGGTCCCGCCTTGGTCCCGCCTTGGTCGCGCATGTCGCGAACTATTTATCCAGTCGACTTTATATTTTGTAGGCGTAATCAATCCTCCATATCTAAGCCCAAGGAGGGGGCACTTTTATGAGCTATATATGTGTGTGTGTGTGGTCAAGACAAGTAAGCAAGAAGTAATTTATCTTTAATTTTCTCTATTTCCTCTCTCTAGTTCTCTCTTTCTCTCTAATTCTTCCCGATATCCACGGTTTGAACCAGGGTTGCCCTATCCGCCGCTCCAGGCCGCGTATCGCGCGCTCCGCCTCTCCGCCGAATCGACGCCACACGCCGTCCCGCCGTCATAGCTCATCGGAGCTCTCTCTCCTCTCTTGAGGACTTCCCTCCTCTTCCCCGGAGCACACGCTCGCAATCTCGATCACATAACACAATACTTGCGTTTAGAGCAAGGACATCTTATTTTATGTATTTTTTGTTTTTCATCAAACAAAATTTAGCAAACATCATGATCACGCGATCTGGGCCGTTCAAGATGTTTGTCCTAGAATTTCTTATCTATTTATATGAGCATAGGGAATGGTTTTCGGACCCTCACAAAATTTTGAAAACTTTTTGACGATCTTGTAAGATTTTCATGGCATCAAATGCATAGCGGAATACTGGAAACCCTAGAAAAAATCCATGTGAAACGCAACAAATACAGAAAAGGAATCATATACCTACGACGAAATCAAGTTTCACAAAGAACAAGTGGTTTTGAGAACCAAAATACATAACAAAACTCATGTATCTACAAGTATCCACATAAACACAGAAAACATCAAGCAGTCTGTCCAACAGTCACGTGGATGGAAGAAGATTGCTCGTCTCAACAATAAAATACAAGTTCTGTTTCTGCAAAAATTCTTCTGCTCTCTTTCTTCCAGTTTTCTTTGTTTATCGCAGAGATCAAAACAAACAGCTCTCTAACTTTCAGTCAAAACCGAAAGTAGAATTCATAGGGATTTTCCAAAACGTGTTCCTTTTTTTATATCAGATAGAGGATTTAAAAAATTCTTAAGAGAGGAATTTATAGCACTGGGAAGTTGTCGTTTTGATTTAAAACTGAAAATGTTATTTCCAAATTAATCTAACTCATTTGATCAGACGAGTCACCCATAGTGCGAGATAAGTAGCGGTTGCGAGGTCGGCTGGAGTGATCTGAGGAGGCTAGGTGGGAGTTGCCGTGAGAGCCGCGTCGACTCCCAATGATGACCAAAATACTCCAAATGCCTAGAAGAAGAATAATTTAATTCTCCGGTCTGAACCGGTTCTCTTCATGCGGTTTGCATAGGGCTCGAGAGCGCGTGGGGCTCGAAATGGCAAAAAGATGAGTGACTGTTGTGCGTAAATGAAGGGGAGAGGAAGGGCGGAACACTTGGAAGCAGGGAGAAAGCGTGATGGCATCATGCTTTGACGGACGTGTCAACAAAGAGGCGCTGGAGATGGACATGGCTGGGCATCGGTGTACAACCCATATTCATCGAGAGTGGACCCCTCATAGCCAGGTCAGCAAGAAGTCAAAATCAACAGGTCAAGACAGAGATCAGAGTCAGCATTCAAGACAGTAGAAAACCTGGGCGAGCTCCCCTCGCATACTCGTCAGGAGGCGACTAGGGTAGTTTCTTGCCTACAGCCGAGCGAGCTCCCTCAGAAGTCGTCAAATCGCCGCGGGGTGGGGCTATAAATAAGACCCCCCCCCCCTCCCTTTGGATTTGCCTATAAATAGAACCCTAGAGATACAAGGATCTAGACTTCGGAATCTCGCAAAAGATCTAGACCACCTCATTTCCTAGACATCGAGCTGAGACTTTGGATCATTTCTTCAAAGAGACAAGTTTCAAGCTAGCAATTATCCCTCTTAGTTGCCACCTTGACTTGGTCGCCAGTTTGAGTCTACCTTATACCCTGCTCGGCCATCTTTGGTTGTGGAGGGGAAGCTTCTTCCAAACATCTGGGTACGTGGTGGGACCTCCCTGTCGCAGCACCTGGGGTCCTTTTTGTTGACCTTGTTTTTGCGTTCTAGCCCGTTAAGCCGTGAAGTCCGACCGCTGGACTAGTAACCTTAGGCTGCCTAGATCCGAATTTTGGAGTAGGGATTTTCCCGGCTTCAACACTTTGGCGTGGTGAGCGAGGATCGTAGCCGAGGAGGAAAGTTTCGCCAGTAGGCGAAATGGTGAATGGAGGCGAGAATGAGATAGCTGACAACTCGACAGGAATTAGCAACTCGGCGAGAGGAGACGACTTTGTGACTATGACAGTGTTCGAGGAATTCGCAAGGAGGATTGAGAGGAGCAGCTTGGCAGTGTTCCCTACTCGCCCCGATGTCACGGCGATCTCGCCTCGTCACATGACACCGTCAGAGGAAGGGGCGCCGCCTAGGAGGCCAGGGACGGAGCGAGCAAGAGGGGAGCAGGAGCGAGCAAGAGGGGAGCAGGAGCGACCAATGCAGTCGCAGTACTGTCCGACGAGCGGCCAAGGAATCAGCTTCAGAGACGCGGAGAAGTCGATGAGGTTCCATGATACTCGGTCGGGTAGCGAGTACGAGGAAGATACTAGCGAGTATGAAGCCCATCATCGCCAAGGAGGGAGGAGCCCCTTTTGTGACGAAGTAGTAGCCACCCAAGTTCCTGAAGGCTTCAAAGAGCTCATCCTGAAATACTACTCCGGCGGAGATGATCTGATCAGGCATCTCCAATGGTTCGAGGACGTGGTGTCCATCCGCAACATGACTGATGCATTCAAGTGTAGATTTTTCTCCATCACCTTCAAGGAGAAGGCAAGAGACTGGTTTCACCAGTTACCCGAAGGTTCCATCTACTACTTCGAGGACCTGTGTCGAGAACTGATGGCAAGGTTCGTGGCGTCCAAGAAACGGAAGGAGGCAACTGCTCTCTACAAGATCTTGCAGGGGCAGCACGAGAGCCTCGGCCACTACATCGACCGTTTCCAGGAGGAGGTTTTGGAAGTGGAGGAAGTGGATGGATTCACCCTGATGTTGGCCCTGAAGTTCGGTCTGAATAAGGGGCTCTTCAGCCTGTAGATCGGCTCTAAGCCCTTGAGATCCTTCGAAGAGATGATCGAAAGGGCGAACAAGTTTGTGCAAGGGGAGGAGAAGAATCCCGACTTCTTGGCAAGGCTGGATGGGGAGAGCCTGGGAGGTAGGGAAAGAGGATGACCTTCAGAAGTAAGGATCGGGTAGCGCCGAGGAGGGAGGAGCCGAGGAGAAGAGAAGAACCCGGGAGGGTGGAGGAGCAGAGGAGGCAATAGAGGCCTTGCAGGAAGGAAGAGAGGAGGCCCGTAACGACTCCAAAAAGAAGGAATGAGGGATGGCGAGTCAAGTATCTCGTGAACCGCCCCAGTGGAGGCAACCAGGAAGGCCCCAATATTAAAACCAGGAGAAAAGGAACGACAACCGACCGGAGAGGAGGCGGGGAAGAGCTCGGGAGGAGGCGATGGCCATTGCCCCACAAGGAAACATGCGTCGCAGGAGGATTCAGCCGATGAGGAATCAGGCGGAGTAGATTCCCCTTTACTGCGATCTGCATCGAGTAGAGGGGCATGGGACCTTGGCTTGCCTCGAGTTTTGGGAAGCAAGGAGAAGACTAGAAGCAGGAGCAGTGGAAAGGGAGCAGCCGTAAGACCGATATCGTTCCAAGCTCCAGGGAGGAGGAGGAACGAGGATCGGGTCGACCAATGCAGTCGCAGGGAGGTGGTACAAGGCCCAGGAGGAGGGCAAGTAGGAGTGATCAATGGAGGAGCCAGACTTGGAGCTTCCCGCAAGGGAAGTCTCCATTAGATCTACCGCAAGAGTGCCGCCTCGACCTCTCAAGCGTCGCCTCCGTTGGAGATCAATTTTTCTGAGGAGGACATGTTAGGGAATGAGAACCCTTTTCATGATGCCTACGTCATCCAAGCCGCCATCGAGGACTTCGCCGTTGACCGAATCTTGACGGACAACGGGAGCTCGGTGAATGTCATTTTCAATAGGACGTTCATCGGACTGCAGGTGGAAGCGTCTAGAGTCCTAGCTGCGGACGGACCCCTCTTTGGCTTCTCCCAAGAAAAGAAGCAGGTGGAGGGAGGAGCAGATCTTCTGGTGACCCTAGGTGGCACCTCGATCCGACGCAGGTTCGTCATCGTGGATGCGTCGAGCTGCTACAGCGCGATCTTCGGAAAACCCCATCAACTACTTCAAGGCGGTCTAATCGTCATACCATCAGTGTCTGAAGTACTGCAGGGGTGATGTCCAAGTGAGGGTCCGGGACGATCCCAAAGCTGCAAGGGAATGTTATCTTAGTGTCATCAGTACCATCAGGTGGATGGAGGACGTGGAGAGGCTGGAGAAGATCCTAGAAAGGAAAGATGGGCTGAGAGCTGCAGAGGAGCTGGAGAAAGTGGAGGTGATCTCCGTGAGAGGAGAGCTTGGACTGCTGAAGATCGGAGGATCCCTGACGTTGCGGGGAAAGGTGGAGATGGCGACCTGTCTGCAAAAGAACGTAGACATCTTCGCCTGGAGCGCCGCAGAGATGCCAGGAATTGACGCAGAGGTTGTCTGTCATCGCCACAACCTGGATCCCAAGGTTGCCCTCGTCCGTCAGAAGCAGAGAAAGAGTGTCGTTGCGTAGGCTGAGCCAATCAGGGAAGAGGTGGAGAAGCTGCAGGAAGCAGGTTTCATTTCGGAGATCCAATATCCAGGCTGGGTCTCCAATGTTGTAATGGTTAATAAGGTCGGAGGGGGCTGGAGGCTATGTATTGACTTTTCTATGTTAAATAAAGCTTGCCCAAACGATTGTTACTCATTGCCTCGAATCGACGCTCTGGTTGATTCTGTCGTCGGTTTTCCTGTGATAAGTTTCCTTGAATCTTTTCAAGGTATCATCAGATCTGGATGCATCCCCCTGATTATCGCAACGTCTCTTTCATCGCCGGCGACGGCTGCTATAACTACAGGATGATGCCCAGGCTAAAGAATGTGGGCGCAACCTACCAAATAATGATGGACCAAGTCTTCAAGGAGCAAAATGGGCGGAATCAGGAAGTGTACTTTGATGACCTCCTAGTCAAGAGCAGGAGCATCGCGGAGCACACTAAAGATCTAGTGCAGACCTTCGCGACTCTGCGTAAGTACAAGATGCGACTTAATCCAGCGAAGTGCGTTTTTGGAGCAGGAAGGAGGAAGTTCTTAGGTCACCTCCTCACTCCGAGAGGGGTGGAGTCTAACCCCGATAAAGTGAAGGTCATTCTAGAGATGTCATCCCCGAAGAATTCCAAGGAAGTTTAGCAGTTGACCAGAAGGCTGGCAGGTCTTAGCCCCTTCCTGTCCAAGGCGGGAGAGAACTGCTCTCCATTTTTCAAAACTCTTCGAAATAACCAGAAGTTCGAGTGGACCGCAGAGTGCGAGTGGGTTTTTGGATGACTCAAGCAGCAGCTAACTCAAGTTCCTTTACTCCAAGGCCTATAGGAAGACAGTCAGCTATGTGCTCGTTAGAGAAGAGGGGAAGAGGCAGCTCCCCATCTACTATATGAGTAGGGTGCTGAGGCAGGCAGAGACGAGGTATCCTATCCTGGAGAAGCTAACTTTCGTCTTGGTGACTTCGGCGTGAAGGCTCCGTCCATACTTTCAAGCTCACTCAATCAAGGTCGTCTCCGATCATCCGCTGCGAAGTATCTTGGATGGAGTGGAGTAATCAGGAAGGTTGGCAAAATGGGTGGTAGAGCTTAGCGAGCTCGATATCTCTTTCTCGCCAAGAGTGGCGATCAAGGCCCAGGCGGTTCAGACTTCCTGGCCGACGAGGTGGGGGGAGACGAAGGCTCTTCCAACCCAGTCTTGTGGAAGATGTTCGTGGACGGAGCTTCAGACAAGAACTCCGTGGGGGCAGGCGTCGTGCGGGTGAGCCCTCAGGGAACTAGGATCGAGCAAACAGTCGAGATCCTCTTCCCTGTCACGAACAACTAGTCGAAGTATGAAGCAATGGTAGCAGGCTTGTGTCTCGCCAAGGAGTTGGGGATCCAGTCATCCAGGATCTCAAGGCCTTCACCGACTCAATGGTGGTCGCTTCGCAAATCAGGGGAGAGTTCGAAGTGCGCGACCCCATCCTGCAGAGATATTTGGCAAAGGTTAAAGGCTTGGTGGGAGGTTTCCAATCTTTCTTTGTCGAGCACGTACCCAGAAAGGAGAATTCGGAGGCGGACTACATAGCCAAGTACAGCCCAAGGGCCGGTGAGACTGTGATAAAGCTGTTTCGACTGTCCATCGAGGAAGGGGAGATGATGGAGATCGAGCAGAGAGCCTCTTGGAAGGACCCGTTCGTTACTTTCTTAACGACAGGTCAGCTTCCTGCTAGCGAGGGAGACCAGAGGAAGTTTCAGTACAAGGCGGCCTATTATCTGCTGCATGAAGGAGAGCTATATCGCAAGACCATCTCGGGTCACCCTGGCCAGATGCCTGTCAGAAGCAGAAATCCCTCGAGTGCTCAGAGAAATTCACTCAGGAGAGTGTGACAGCCACTCTGGGACTTGCACTCTAGAGCAGAGGATTTTGAGGCACGGCTACTTCTGGCCGACCATCCGGAAGGATGCAGAAGCTTTCTCGAAGAAATGCCCGGAGTGTTAGCTCTTTGCTCCACTCTAGTTGCAATCGGCCCGACAACTTCGCTCAATCACAGCCCCTTGACCATTCGCCATCTGGGGAATGGATTTGATAGGTCTTTTCCCTCAAGCTAGCGGTCAGAAGAAGTTTATTCTCGTCATGATCGACAACTTCTCCAAGTGGATCGAAGCGAAAGCTCTCGCCAAGATCACATCTCAGATCGTGAAGAACTTCATTTGGGGAGAGATAGCCTGCAGATTTGGGATCCATCTCGCCATCATCACTGACAACGGCCCGCAATTTGGCAGCTTGGAGCTGGAGGAATTCTGCAAGAAGCTAGGAACAGATCTTCGATTTGTCTCTGTCCACCATCCTTAGAGCAACGGACAGGTGGAGGCCGCCAACAAGCTGATCATCAACCTCCTGAAGAAGAAGGTCGCCAACCTGAAAGGGAACTAGGCGGAGCAACTTCCTTTGATCTTATGGGCTCTGAGAACAACTCCTAACTCAGACACGGGGGAACCTTTCAAATTGTCCCACGGGTCCGAGGTTCTCATCCCAGTAGAGTTCGAAGTCTGAAGCCCAAGAGTCGTCACAGTAGGAGAAGGCAGCAAAAAATGGCGCCTAGAGAACAAAGATACTTGAGGCTTTCTCTGGACTACATCGAAGAGCTTCGAGACCTAGCCTCTGTCCGCCAAGAGCAGGTCAAGAGGCAAATGACAAAGCACTTTGACAAAAACGTTCGTCTCAAGCAGTTCCTTGCAGGAGATCTCGTCATGAAAAAGGTGGATGCGGCAGGAAGGGCAGCTGTCGTTGGCAAGTTGAACCCTAATTGGGAGGGACCCTTCATCATCCAAGAGGCTCTGGCCACTAGGGGCTATCGCTTGCAGAGTCAAGAAGGAGAGCTACTAAAAAACACTTAGAGCGGGGCAACCTGAAAAGGTTCTATGCCTAGCAGTAACGTGCAATGATTGTTTGTATGTAATTTTGCTTCTGCAATTTAATACAATCCTCGCCCCCTGAAATATGGGTTGGTTCGAGTTGTCTTTTTTGTTCGAATCGTTTCGAATTAACTAGAAGCAGTGAATTCAATCTCCACGATCGATTTGGGAAACTTGCCTCTGACCTGATTCTCCTAAAAAGCCCAAAGCGGACGATGGGACGATGTGTCGGAATTTCAAGCGTCCTTGTAAGACCAAGCTCATGCATTGACGGTCGAGATCAGCTCCCCATTTGTATGTCGGCCTAACTACCCCCTATTGCACCCCTCCTCTGACTGGAGGAACTATCAGGAACAAGTTTGGATGTCAACCTCCCGAACTCGACGAAGGGTCAACCTCACAAAGTGACACCATGTGTAAAGACATCATCGGTCTTTGAGAAGACTAAAAGACCCGCTCTTAGCAACTTTTAGTCCTGCGAAGCAGGACGCGTCTCTGTTATTGCCAAGGTGGGATAACCTGCCATACCGTTGGAAGCAGCTAAACAAAGAAGTTCTGGGAGGTTCAAGTCCGTGGTAGGATGGAGGCCTCAAGTATGTGCGTCCCGTTGGACCCCCCCGACTGTCATTCCCTATCTTTGGATCCCTTCAATTCTTTGTCGGTTGAAGTAGGGTGTTGGCCTCGAGTGTGCGTCTTACGAGACCCCCCAAGTACAACTCCCTCGTCCGAAGGATTGTAGTAGGCAAGCGAAGATCTTTTTGTTTTCCTTTCAGCAAATACCTTCTCTTGGGCTATTTCGCCAAAGCTTGTGAAAATCGAACAGATATGATGATATGCTTTATGTGAGCATGCAGGTGCGAGTAGCTATGTGCGAGCATACAGGTGCGAGCAATGACGCGCGAGCAACGTCATACGAGTTAGTACGAAGAGTATGCGAGTAAATATTGCGCACAACGAGCACTCAGTATCCCCGTGCATATGAGCCTAGCGAGTACCAAAGGCGAGCAAGTATGTGGACAAAAAAGCGATCATTAAGAACAAAGTACAAATATTCCTTTTATATATGTGTGACGAGCATTACAGCACAAAAAGGGCAATGACGCCTTGAATAAAGGATCGTCCAAAAATTTCATAAGCTATGTTACATGATATATACATAATCGCATGCAGGAAGTCGTCGGCCGACTAGGACTCATCGTCGTCAGTGTCAAGCTTGTACTCCTCGTCCTCGATGACGGTGTCTTCCTTGTCACCAGCATCTTCCTCGTCATCGCCTTCGACATCGTCGCCGCTCCCTTCGTTGTTGTTGTCTTCATCGTCATCGGAGTCGATAGCAGAAGACAGGATGCGATCTGGCGAGTTGGACTTCTCGGCGAGCATGTCGGGGATAAGGTCCATCACGGTCAGGTGATCAGCCTCCGGGCCCAGGAAGCCGTCCATCCGCAGCTTGGCAAGAACGACATCCCCCGTTGTCCGAGCGATGTCGCGACGAATCGCGGGCATCTTGTCACCATGAAAGCGGATCCTCTTCCCCACCCCATGAGGACTCGCCTCCGGTTGCTGCTCAGCTGGGCGAGTATCCGACGCCGCAGGGCGAGTTTCAGTTATCGCCGGGCAAGTCACCAGCTCGGCAATCCGGACTTGGGCGGTCTCCAGCTCATTCTTGGTGTTGGCGAGCTCTTGCTCGAGCTCGGAGTTTTTCTTAGTCATTTCTATCTCGGCAGCCTGCGAGTATCAACAGCAAACCGTCAAAAAATCAAGTGAAGTAACGAGTACTGAGAAGTCGCTTAAAGGAGATAAAACCACTTCATAGTCCTTCCACCGGACGGACTGCATCCCAAGATCGATCAACTTCTTCGAGACAATCTTCAGTTGATCCTGCGACTCGAGCAGCCTCCCCGCGGTGCGGTGGCTGATCTCAGTAGCTCGCAGGAGCGCGCGAGCAGTTTGATGAGCGACCACCTCCGCACCGAGATCTGGCAGTGACTCGGCATCAACGCGCCCATAGAACGCGAAGGCGACGTCATAGGCTTCTCCCTTATCCTCCCAGTCTTCCGACCAGGCGGGTAGGTTAGTGCTCAATGTCACCTTGTGCTCGCTTTTTGACCAGGACACCAACGGGATCCCGAATACATCCTTGTCGGTGAGCCCGTGATTGAAGTTGGGGTGGAAGTACGACGCACCGACATCCACCGGCGACTCCCTCCCGTCGAAGAGTTCGTGGGAAATCTTCGCGCGCTTCTTCGCGTGATCGGGGGACTTGGCTTTCCCTTTTCCCTTGTCTGATTTCTTCTGTGATGAGCTTTCCTTGTCGCCAGCTCGCGGTTGGCCCTTAGTACCTGCAGGAGGCGGTATCTCCTCGACGTCAACAGGCATGTTTACTGAGCTACGGCGCAAAGGCGCAGCCTCCTTCGCCATAGGAAGAGGTTTTCGCGGAAGAATGTGAATAGCTGTAGAAGAGGCAGAAGAAAGTTAGTCACAGCAACTATCAGAATCAAGTCATCGACCAAGTCAGCGAGTATAGCGATATCTCGCCTAGGTATCTACCTTCGCCGGGATAGACTTCGCCGAGCTCATTGACGTTCAGACGTCTGTGGATGACGTCGAACCGCCGGCCTCGGAAGGCCTCGAACAGCGCCTCGTGCGGCCCCTCCAGGATGTGCGGCAGGAAAGCGACTTCCGGCGGCTGATGCGGCCTGCGCGGAACCCCTTCAAAGTCACCGACGACTACAACTAGATACTCGCCCCGTCGGTGGACCTTGTTCGTCGTCCCGACCAAGGTGCAGAGATGGCTGCTGAAAAAGATTACACCATCGGCATTCGCCGCGAAGGCGAAAATCTTCTGGATTACCGAAAGATCGAAAGCGATGTTCTCTTCCCGCAAGAAGCAGAGGAAACCCATGACCATCACCACCCCATTCGGGTTGATCTGGGCAGGGACTATCCCTAAGTATCTCAGGATCTGGCAGTACTCCAGCCATAAGGGAAGTCGCAGGCCGACTTCAAAGTGGCAAAAGGAAGGACGATCTCGCCTTCCAGAAAAGAGTTAAGTCGCTCGGTCCGGGTGGGGAGCCTGGTCGAGTACCCTTCAGGCAGGAGCCTTTTGTTGAAGTCATCCAAGTCCCTTTCAGTGGCAAGGGATTTTTTGAAGACCACCTCGGTTAATTTAGTGGCGTGGGTCAGTCGGCGGGCGTTGGCACCGTCGCTGACCATTTTTTGACAGGCGAGTGGAGAGTGGGAGAGTGGAAGAGTAACGAGAGAGTGAGAAAGAGAACGTGAGTAGCATTAGCGAGAAAGGGACAGGATATGGATACTCGCGAGCAGACCGAGGAATTCGCAACAACGTAGTTAAGACCCACCTACCCCTTCTATTTATAGGCGGAGGCCAGGGGGTAACCCTCTCGCACGAGTAACATCCTAAGTCGCTACCTCGCCAAAGAACGCTCAGGAAAACGATGAGAATCCTATCTCGCGTAATCTTGGACAAAATCTCGCAAGCTCGCCAAAACCTGCGCAATTAGTCCAAGAAGTTACAGAGCGTAGACAGATATTCAACACACAAAAAGTAAAATCGCAAGCTCAATGTGAGATCCAAACTCGACATCGCAATAAAAGAGCACTACAGAACTGTTCTTTACAATATCGTCAAAGGCAAGGAAAGATGAAGAATAAAGAAAAATCCTAGTTTCTAGGTGGTCGATGCTCTAGAAGTGGAGGATGCCGCCCGACCCAGCACATGTCGCGCGCTCACCGGGAGTGCTCGCTCTCCACGGCCATCGGTCATCGCCTCGTCGCAGTTGCTCCTCCATTCTCGTGATCCGGCAACTGGAACCCATGCTCGCCCGCATCCCCACTAACTCCTCGTGATGGAGTTGTTGGCGATGCTTAGTCATAGTTTGTCGCCGCTCCAGCTCATTGATCAGATGGAAGCGGTACTCAGTGTCAGCAAGCCTCAGATAACTCTTCCATCCTCGCCATCCTGAACTCCAGTGTCGAGATCCGGCGATGAGGCTCGCAGATAGCGAGTTGGTCGAACTTCGCCTCCAGCTCCATGTATGTACGGGCAGCGGCCTGGCGATACTCGTAGGTGGGGAGCCCGAGGGCATCGATGAAAGCCACTCTCGGGGTTGCAGGGCAACCTGTCAAAGCAGAGAAAGAGCCGCCAAGTCAGCAGAAGCCGCAGTATATCAACAACCAACCAGTTCGGCGTCAAGCGAGTTACCTTGCTGAGGGGATCGAGATCGGCGAGGGGAAGGGTTGCGGCGAGACGATTCTCGCTGGCCCGACGACGAGCCTCTCGGACGCTCGGCGGCCTCCACCTGTCCGCGACCTCCTGGATCGCGATCTCCAGTCCTCGGAGGGAAGTAGTTCGGGCGTCTTCCGTCCCGATCTTATGACGAGCTCGTAGGCGGGTTCGGAGGGGCCGTGATTTTTTTCGGGCAGACTTCAGGACGAGCGGCAGTATTCGGCGGCAAAGGAGGAGGTGGCGACAGAGGGGCGCTCGCCATCGGCTGGGACGAGCTGATCGCAGGAGGAGGGGCCTTGCTCGCCCCAGGTTGCGAGATCTTCGACGCAGGATGACCTTTGTCTCTCGCTTCTTGTGCTTGTTTTTTTGGTCGCTTCGTAGAGTCGACGTTGATTCGAACAGTGTGCCCAGATCGCGACTGTTGCTGAGCTTCAGGGGCTACCAGCGAAACTGATCACAGGGGAGCGACGTCCAGGTGCTCGCCAGAAATAGTCGACGGAGGAACTGCGAGTAAGGTACATAGGTCAACAAGACAGGCAAGGAATGTTCAGCGACTCGAAGGAATCAACGGGTGAGATTATAACCTTGCGAGGCAGCGAGATCCGATTGCGGCTGTGTCTGGGACCCGGCGAGGTTCGGGGCAGGTGGCGAAGTCAGCGGAAGAGGACGAGAAGTGTCAAGTGTCGACTCGGGGATGTTGCTCAGACCGAGATCTTCATAAATTCGTTGGGTGTGAGCCGGAAGTTCAGGGTGGTCGGCCAAGGTGGCGACATCTTATGCTCCCGGAGGCGGGTTGTCCTTCTTCAAAGCCAGCGACTTCTTTTTCGATTTTTGTTTCTTCTTCGACATGGGAAGTTCAGCAGCGTCGTCGCTTTCCCGCGGCCTTTTTGGCTTCTTAGGCTCCAAGAACCCCGACAGAGCGCAATACTCATTTGGTAGACTTACTCGGCAGATTTTGACATGGTGTGCGAGTTCAGAAGGAATGCAGCAGGGGTGACCCCCCCCCCCTATTTATAGGGGTCGGCAGGCATCCACAGGTCATAAGTAGCTCAAATACTCGTCATGAGCATCTCGCCGAATAAGCGTTGGATGTTTCTTTCCGAGCTCCTATGTCGCTCGCAAAAAGCGGGGATTGTGTACAACTCATATTCGTCGAGATTAGACTCCTCATAGCCAGGTCAGCAAAAAGTCAAAGTCAACAGTCAAGATAGAGATCAGAGTCAGCATTCAAGACAGTAGAATACCTGGTCGAGTATGGCGAGCTCCCCTCGCATACTCGTCAGGAGGCAACTAGGGTAGTTGCTCGCTTGCAGCCGAGCGAGCTCCCTCAGAAGTCGCCAAGTCGTTGCGGGGTGGGGCAATAAATAAGACACCCCCTCCATTTAGATTTGCCTATAAATAAGACCTCAGGTGTACAAGGATCTAGACTTCGGAATCTCGCAAAAGATCTCGACCACCTCATTTCCTGGACATCGAGCTGAGCCTTTGGATCATTTCTTCAAAAAGACAAGTTCCGAGCTAGCGATTATCCCCCTTAGTTGCCACCTTGACTTGGTCGCAAGTTTGAGTCTACATTGCACCCTGCTCGGCAATCTTTGGTTATAGAGAGGAAGCTCCTTCCAAGCATTCGGGTACGTGGTGGGACCTCCCTGCCGCAGCACCTGAGATCCTTTTTGTTGTCCATGTTTCTGCGTTCTAGCCCGCTAACTCGCTAAGTCGTCGAGCCCGACCGCTGGATTAGTAACCTTAGGCTGCCTAGATCCGAATTTTGAAGTAGGGATTTTCCTATCTTCAATAGTCGGCGTGTCAAAAGAAAGAAGAAGACGCCCTGCTGAAGATGCCAGCAGAGGAAGCAGAGCACGATTGATGTGGATGGAGGGAATCAGCTGCAGGAAGATCAGCGGCAACTAAGCTTTGTTGCTGGAAAACCCAAAGCGGTGACTGGAAGGAGGATCCAATCCAAAAGAAAATGGGGAAGAAGACCGGTGGCTCTGATACCAGGTTGTTATGGGCCAACTAGGCGGATGCCGAAAGAGCGAACGAACGATACCGTGGAGCCATAACCACGACTATCTAAGCGGAGTGGCTCGTTAGAGGAAAGAGTCATCAATAATCTCATACAATAGAGAGGAAATACAACTTCTTGCTTGCTCATACAACCTTACATATGCCTTTATATATACTTACACATAAAAAGACAAACAACGATAATGACACATATTACTAGACCTGGTGCTCGAGGCTTCTACGTAATGATAACACCTATATAATGATGACACCTACAAATAGAGATAATTGTAATCAACTAGATAAACAGGTACGCAACCCATGACATAGGGGCGCGGTGAGAATGAAGGAGAATCATACATACCGACGGCGAGGGAGGTGGGGGTAGATGTCAGATTCATGTCGGTTTGTATCTGAAATGTCGGGTGTCGAATTGCGGGGGATATATCGGGGATATTTTACAATGTTGAATTTTAATTTAAAATAAATTTATTCATATATATACTCATTTTTTACAAATAAGTATAATTGTACAGATAATGTATATTTATAAATTACACAATAACATATATACAAAATTTATAAATTACACAAAAAAGAGGTATGTCGACGACAGTAAACGACATAAAAAGCATCAAATGAGAGTGAGATGAGAAAGTTATTGAAGCTAGCGCAAAGAGATCACGAAATGAAGCAAGAAACAAAATATTGTTGATTGGTCCTTAAAAGAAATGTAAAGAAATATTTTTATATCGGGCTCGAAATATCGTTTGATATATCAGGTAGGCAATATTTTAAAAAATAAAATTTTTGCTTAAAATGTCGATGTTGTCGTGTTTTCTCACCAAAATTTTTATGTCAAAACGTCATGTCAGACGACATCTACAACACTGCCCTGGAAAGTAGACATGCTCGTTTATCTGCGATCGGTGATTGGCCTATTAGTGTTGAAACCAGTCGAACTAGTTTCTCCTAAAAGCTCGGATCTAAGGCTGCAACCCACGCTTACTTTCTTTGAACCACGCTCCCAACAAGACACCTAAAGGAACAGACCGGGAGCTTCAGCTTGGAGGTCCCACCGCTCACCCGGAAGGACTAGAATCCTTCCCCTCCCTAGCCAGTGCTGAGCTAGGTGCCTGAGTGAGAAGGAAAAAGAAGGTTCCACATGCCCTCTTCTCAGACACCTTACCGGTCTATTTATAGGCTTCAGGATTTGAACTGCAAATAACCAAAGCAAGCACCTGTGAAATTACCTGAATACCCTGGGTTGGGTCTGCCAACAGCCAAACTCCGATGTTCTGAAGGGCTATGAGCAGACCACCGAGGGTAAAAGAGTAAAAAAGGCCAAACAGGATGAACCGCTTGCCAGGTGAACCGGTTCCCACCCAATTGCTGAACCGGCCTTATCTCTTCCTGCCGACCCGATGCTTGGCGAGAGGACCACCTTGCAGCTGAAAAAGATTACCTCGCAGGCGAGACCCTCCGTCGACTTATAGAAAATCTTCCTTTGACCCCCACCTGCCAGGCGAATGGACTCAACTTTGGCTCCTCCTGCCTAGCGCGAGCGGACCCACCTTTTGGCTCCTCTCGCCTATTGCGAGTGGACCCACTTTTGGCTCCTCTCGCCTAGCGCGAGCGGACCCACCTTTTGGCTCCTCTCGCCTATTGCGAGTGGACCCACTTTTGGGCTCCTCTCGCCTATTGCGAGTGGACCCATCTTTAGGGCTCCTCTCGCCCATTGCGAGTGGTCTTTGCTTCGGGCCCCTCTCGCCTAGGGTCTTATCTCCTCTTGAGGATTCTTCTAATCCCCTCTCTGCTGAGTTCCCTCCCGTGAGCCCGAGGTTGTACACAATCCCCGCTCTTTTCGGGATTGTCCAAGCCCGAAAAGAAAAGTCCAACCGAGGCTCACGTCATCTCAGCGACTTTAAAGCGGAATCTGTTTCGGGTGGAATTCCCCCCCCCCCTGAGTCTATAAATACTGGGATCCTCCCCGAGTGCAACAGGCCTCCCCTCTTCGTTTTAGCCACCTCCACTTTGCTGCTATGTCTCTTAGCAAAAGCTTTCGTGATCGTATCGCGCTGGTGCGCCAGCGGAACAAGGCGAGCGCGGCTGCCTTAAACCTAATTCCCGCTCGTACTTTTTCCTCACCACCACCCTCTTCTTCTCGCCCGAAGAAAGCGAGAACAACTGATCTGGTCCCCCCGTCGGGAGGACCCTTACCGGATCCCCCGGAGAGACGCATTCCCCCTACACCATCGCTTCCCCAGGAAAAAGAGGTAAGATCCTTGTATACCTCCCCTGTTCGCTATCTATCTTTCACTGCTCCTTTTGTTGTTGGTTTTCAGAAAAGTCACGCACCCCACGGTCAGTCTAGTAGCGGACAAACTCATCTCGCCAGCCATCGTCTAAGCTCTGTCTCGCCTCCTCCTTCCACTCTTCCCTCTACTCTTGGTGGGAAAGATGGCGAACCTTCCCATGTCGCTGGGACCTCTCGCCACTCTGGTTAGGAATCTTCTGCCCTGGGTTCTGGCCTCTCGGGCTGTCCACCTTTGATTATGGCCCTCATTCTTTTTTGGCTCTGCATATGTGCGAGTAGACTCATTTGTCGAAGACTCGCCTACTGAGGAGCGCCCGAGGCGAGCGGTCTCCTCGCCTCCTCCTCCTATGGACGAGATAGAAGATTACCTTGGCGACCCTATGGATCCGCTGGCGATGAAGCGCAGGGTGGCCGAGATGTTCCGAAAACACGCGATCATGATTCAAGAGTTGGAGAAAGACAAGCAAACGGCTGACCGGCAGATTGATTGGTTAGAGGTGGAGGTTGCTCGCTTGACCTCTGAAGTTGATGCTGACATTGAGATAGATGAGACCGACCCCCAGGCGATTCTGAATGAGGTCGATCAACAACTCCGTCTCGCGCGCCGTGGCGTAGATGCGGCTCGTGCTTTTCACCTCCCCCACCGTCCTCCCTGCGCGAGGTCTCGCGGTGGGGGGCGCTGGCGGTGGCATAAGGATTGAATCCCTCGCGCCGCCCTACGCCTTTATTTTCTTTGTACTGTTCTTCGTTTTGTAATAACGTTTCCTCTCGCGGCTACCGCCCGAACTCTTTGGATCTACTGAATGGGTCTGCTTAATAACATCTTTTAGTAGTTCCTTTGATAATTTTTACCTCTAGTACCGTGCTTTTCTACATTGTGACTCGCGCGTCACATCTATGCTTTAAATCATCACTTTTTCTTTTTATTTTTATTGTATTTTTATGATACTGTCTCGTCCCCGGCCTGGGACTTACGTTAGGTTACTCCAATCGAGACTAGGAGAGAGAAAAAGACGGCCGCCTCTTCCCCTTCCTTTACACTATATAATTTTTTGCCTCTTCATATTTTTCTCTTTACCCAACGGGCTATAAATACCCCCCTATCCCTGGGGCCCGGATCATGCTCTCGATTTGTCTCGGCGCCCTAAACCTTACCTCTCTCTTCCTTCCCTCGCGAGCTGATCCTGTCGGCGCCTCGTCTCGCCCATTCTTCTCGCATCCCCCCTTTCGCTCTCCTTGTCCAGAATGGGGAAAAAGAAGGCTGAAGAAGGCGAGGGGCGAAGCCGATGCGGGAGGCGGTTTGGTGACCATGATTTTCCTCCCGGCCGGATTTCCGAGGAGGACTACAACGCCTTCACTCGCGATTTCTTGCCGGAGGGTTTTGAGTCACGCCCTCCAAGGGTGGGCGAGTCGATCAACACTTTTTATCCCGGTGAACTCGCCTTCCCTGTCCCGCATTTCGAAGCGGGACTGAGGTTGCCCCTCTGGCCCGAAGTGAAACAGGTTCTAAAGTACTTTGGGACTGTTTCTGCGCAACTGAACCCAAACGCCATCTCGGTACTCGTTGCCTTTGCCTGCTACATGCGCCGGGAGCGAATCGAATTCAGCTTGAACTCCTTGCGCAAGCTTTTTGTTTACCATGCCAACGCCGACGGCGTTTCCTATTTCACAGGGCAGGGTCTCAAGGTTTGCGAGACGCCTAACAAGAACCATCACTGGCTTACTCGCTTCGTCTTTATTCGCGGCAACATGGGTGGCATTCCGCTGGCGCCCGTGTCGCCAGCCGAGGTGTTCTATACCACTCCCCAGGTTAGTGGCACGGACAAGCTTCTCTGCGACTTTTTCATTGGCAAGAACTTCGAGGTTTAGTTCCTGAGGCGGGGCCTCGACTCCCTCCTCCCTGTGCTCCCAGGCGAAGGTAAATGCTGGGGCCCTTTATTTTCATCTAGGTCTAACGAATAGTTTTTATAAACGCATCGTCTCGCCTTTCCCAGGAGAAAGAAATGTTCCCGTTCGCCCACCTTACAAAAGCAACATCAAACCTTCCAAAGATGTTGCCCTCGCCACGATGGCAGCTGAGGCGGCGAGAGAAAACTTACCCCCCTCCCTGAAGAAAAGACCTGCCGAAGGCTCCGCCCCATCTCGCCAGAGTCCTTCCAAGAAAACAAAGGTCAAGAAAGGAGCGCCTCTTCCCTCTGGAAAGGCGAAGCAAGTTCCTGCTGGGATGGTAGACGTGTCGGGATCCTTATCCCCCATCTCTTTGGGGTCCCAATCTCCCCAATCCCCTTCTCGGCTTCTCGGTCAGCGGGCCGTCTCGCCGATTGGCGGGACGGGTCAACCTGATTCTCTTGCTGACACCCTCCCCTCTAAATCTCCTACTCGCGAGGTGGGCTCTTCCAGCCGCCCGGCTCCTTCCACCCATCTGAACTTCAATATGGGCCCGGCGATCCCGGATGCTGCTGGCGAGCCAACCCTGATATGGGACAAAGAGGCGAACCGGGTCTCTATCTCTACCCTCCTTCCACCCTGGATAGAGCGAGACCAACCTACGGCTCATGCCTTTTCTCTGGGCTTTGGCCTTTATGGTGGCGCAGAGCGAGAACCCGCCGTTGAGCCTCCCTCGCGGGACTTGATCCTGAGGGCCGCGCAATCCCAGCTGCGCTCGCTAGAGCTCTCGCACCAGGTCTCACGCCGTCTGATTTATAATAACAAGAGCTAGAGGGATTCAGAGGCGATTCTGGCGGCCGAGCGCGAGAAGTCTATGGATCTTGAGAAACGGTTGGCCGTGGCCGAAAACCTTCTCGCCAAAGCTCGGGGTGGTGTGGTGAGTTTCTCCACTCTCGATTCCCTCCCTTTCTTTGTCCACCTTCAACTTCCTCTAATAAATAAACCTCTCGCAGGATGCCGAGACGGCCGACAGGATGCACTCGCGCATAGCCGCTCTGGAAGGGGAGGTTAAAGGCATGGAGTCCGAGATCACTCGACTTCAGGAGGCCGCTCTCTCGCCTTCTCGCGTGGTGATTCCCCAACCTCCTCCCTCTCATTATTCTCATGCTGAGGTCGTGGAACTCTGCAAAGATGCCAATATCCGGACCGCCGAACTAATCGTGAAAATGATGAAGGAGATGGAAGTTATCAGGGAAGGCTGCGAGGAGGTCACTGCCCGCGACCTGGTACCCGAGATTTATGGCGAGGAGGAAGACGGCCCGTCCTCCAGCGCGGAAGAATAGAGGAATTATTTTATAGTTCTTTTGTATACTCCTCCTCTCTTTTTTTTTCTTTTGGACACTCATTACTGAGGCATTTTGTATTACGGCCTCTTTTTGCGTGTATACATATTTTGTTTTTAGGACCTCTCGCCTTTCTTTTCATCTTTCCTGTATGCCTACCTTTTCTTTATTTGCGGAACGAGATCACGACTTATCTCGCATACCGATGGAGGGGCTAGCTCTACCCGTGGCGCGAGTGGGCGGACCCTCAGTGCTCTCGCGCAGGGATTGTATCACTCCTTCTCGCCTTGCTTCTGGGCTCCTCTGGCGCGAGCGGGTCTTGAATCACTATTATAATTAATTTTGTTTGCGAGACGAGGGTACTCTTGTTCTCACCCTTTGGTCGAAGGGCAGCCCCCTTACTCTAGGTGCGAATAGTCATGTCCTCGTCATAGTCGCGCGGGGGTTGAGCCTCTTCCACTCGCCTTGTCCCTGGACACCCTAGACGCGAGTGGATTTTGAGGGACTGACTCCCCCCTCCTCTTCCTCCTTTGGGACAAGGACCTTGCCTTTGCCCAAATTATGAAACTCTCATCCATATGCTGCCCCTTTACCCAACCACCGAGTGAGCCTACAGACCTGCCAGCTCGATGGTAGCCTGGACAGCGGGTCTTCTCGGGGTCTCCTCTCCAAAACCAACTCCAACCACCGAGTGAGCCTACAGACCTGCCAGCTCGATGGTAGCCTGGACAGCGGGTCTTCTCGGGGTCTCCTCTCCAAAACCAACTCCAACCACCGAGTGAGCCTACAGACCTGCCAGCTCGATGGTAGCCTGGACAACGGGTCTTCTCGGGGCCTCCTCTCCAAAACCAACTCCAACCACCGAGTGAGCCTACAGACCTGCCAGCTCGATGGTAGCCTGGACAGCGGGTCTTCTCGGGGTCTCCTCTCCAAAACCAACTCCAACCACCGAGTGAGCCTACAGACCTGCCAGCTCGATGGTAGCCTGGACAGCGGGTCTTCTCGGGGTCTCCTCTCCAAAACCAACTCCAACCACCGAGTGAGCCTACAGACCTGTCAGCTCGATGGTAGCCTGGACAGCGGGTCTTCTCGGGATCTCCTCTCCAAAACCAACTCCAACCACCGAGTGAGCCTACAGACCTGCCAGCTCGATGGTAGCCTGGACAGCGGGTCTTCTCGGGGTCTCCTCTCCAAAACCAACTCCAACCACCGAGTGAGCCTACAGACCTGCCAGCTCGATGGTAGCCTGGACAGCGGGTCTTCTCGGGGTCTCCTCTCCAAAACCAACTCCAACCACCGAGTGAGCCTACAGACCTGCCAGCTCGATGGTAGACTGGACAGCGGGTCTCTCGGGGTCTCCTCTCCAAAACCAACTCCAACCACCGAGTGAGCCTACAGACCTGCCAGCTCGATGGTAGCCTGGACAGCGGGTCTTCTCGGGGTCTCCTCTCCAAAACCAACTCCAACCACCGAGTGAGCCTACAGACCTGCCAGCTCGATGGTAGCCTGGACAGCGGGTCTTCTCGGGGTCTCCTCTCCAAAACCAACTCCAACCACCGAGTGAGCCTACAGACCTGCCAGCTCGATGGTAGCCTGGACAGCGGGTGTTCTCGGGGTCTCCTCTCCAAAACCAACTCCAACCACCGAGTGAGCCTACAGACCTGCCAGCTCGATGGTAGCCTGAATAGCGGGTCTTCTCGGGGTCTCCTCTCCAAAACCAACTCCGACCACCGAGTGAGCCTACAGACCTGCCAGCTCGATGGTAGCCTGGACAGCGGGTCTTCTCGGGGTCTCCTCTCCAAAACCAACTCCAACCACTGAGTGAGCCTACAGACCTGCCAGCTCGATGGTAGCCTGGACAGCGGGTCTTCTCGGGGTCTCCTCTCCAAAACCAACTCCAACCACCGAGTGAGCCTACAGACCTGCCAGCTCGATGGTAGCCTGGACAGCGGGTCTTCTCGGGGTCTCCTCTCCAAAATTAAATCTTCTTGCTTTGAGGAGACGGCTACCTGAGATTGCTTGGCAGGACCAGAAGGCCTTGCTCGGCTTGCTAATATTGGAAAGCGAGAGAGAAAAAACAAAGAAACTACATCTCATTTGGAATGGATAATGATCATGAACAGTGGTATTAAGGATAGAATCGCTTTAGATCGTCGCCGCTTCGGGCGCGATCGAGGGGCGTCCCGTTTATATCTTGGAGGTGATACCCTCCTGATTTCAAAACTTCTTTTACAATAAAAGGACCTTCCCAGTTGGGGTTGAGCTTCCCTACCGAAGCCCCTCTTCCTGCGGCATCCACTTTCTTGAGAACCAAGTCTCCCTTCTCAAACTGCTTGACCCTGACGTGCTTATCAAAATATCTTGACATCCGGCGCTTGACCTCCTCCTGTCGGATAGATGCCAGTTCTCTAAGCTCCTCCACCAAGTCGAGGGAGAGCCTTTGCTCTTCCCCATTATCTACCAGCCACTCCTCATCTCCCCTCCTTGCCGCAGTTACCCTAGGTGATTCGACCTCGAACTCAACAGGTATGACGGCCTCAGAGCCATGGGAAAGTTTGAACGGCGTCTCCCCCGTGGCGGAACTTGGCGTGGTCCTCAAGGCCCAGAGGACGGAGGGGAGCTGCTCCACCCAACTTCCCCTCAAGTTTTCTACCTTTTTCTTTAAGAGATTAACGATGACCTTATTCGCGGCTTCCACCTGCCCATTGCTTCGAGGATGATGCACTGAAGCAAACCAAAGGTCTATACCTAGTCGTATGCAGAAATCCACGAATTCTCTGCTGGCAAATTGCGGTCCGTTATCCGTGACAATGGCCAGAGGGAGCCCATGCCTACAGATGATTTCCCCCCATACGAAGCTTTTGACTACCTGAGACGTCACCTTTGCCAATGCCTTCACCTCCAGCCATTTTGAGAAATAGTCTACCATGACCAGAAGAAACCTCCTCTGGCCACTGGCTTGAGGGAATGGACCCACCAGATCTAGCCCCCATATGGCGAAGAGCCATGGAGCTGTAATCGTGCGCAATCTTTGGGCCGGGAGGAGCTGAAGAGGAGCAAATTCCTGGCACTTCCTGAACTTCTTTGAGAATTCCTCGGCATCCCTCCTAAGGATGGGCCAGAAATAGCCTTGCCTCAACACCCTTCCCTCCAAGGTCCGACTCCCGGAATGGCTGCCGCACTCTCCAGAGTGAATTTCTTCCAGCACCCTCGCAACCTCCTTCTCGGATATGCATCGAGCCAACAGCCCCGACAACGTCTTACGGTATAAGATCCCTTCTTTTAGCAGGTAGTACGCCGACTTGTACCTGACTTGCTTCTTCTCGAGCTCTCCCTCGGGCAGACGTCCCGTCGTCAAGTAGGTGGTGAATGGATCCATCCAGGATCCCTGCTGATCTACTTCCATCAGTTCTCCCTCTTCGATGGAGGGCCTAAAGAGCTCTGTCATGGTTCCTCCGGCCCGAGGACCGTGCTTGGCGAGCAGGTCTGCCCGAGTATTTTCTTCCCTTGAGACGTGTTGAACTGAGAAACTGCGGAACTGCCCAATGATTCTCTTTACCTTTGTTAAGTACAACTGGAGGGTGGGCTCTCTTACCTCAAATTCCACTTTTATATGCCTTGCCACTATCATAGAATCCGTGGAGACCTTGATATCTTGTATACCGAGCTCACGAGCCAACCTCAGCCCTGCTATAATGGCCTCGTACTCTGCTTGATTGTTGGTGAGGATGAAATGAACCTTCAGGGCCTGTTCGATCCGTGTTCCCTCAGGGCTTACCAAAACCATTCCTCCTCCAAAAGAATTCTTTCCCGAGGCCCCGTCTACTAGCATCTCCCAAGCTACTACGGGAGACGTCTCGGCCTCCTTGACCTCCACCGTGTAATCTACCAAGAAATCTGCTACCGCTTGCGCCTTGATAGCCAACCGAGGAACATAAGAAAGGTCAAACTCACTGAGTTCTATTGACCATTTAGCTAATCTCCCTGAGTGCTCTACCCCTTCCAAAATACGGCGGAGAGGGTGGTCCGTCACGATCTGGATGGAATGGGCCTGAAAATAGGGCCTGAGCTTTCGGGCTGAGATAACGAGGGCAAAGGCTAGCTTCTCTAGGATAGGGTACTTTAGCTCTGCCTTTTTGAGGACTCTACTTACATAATAAATCGGGAATTGCTTTTTACCTTCTTCCCGCACGAGGACCGAACTCACCGCCCCTGTTCCTACTCCTAGGTACAAGAATAGAATTTCTCCTTCCCTCGGACCTTGGAGTAGCGGCGCCTTGGTGAGCTGCTGCTTCAAGGCTAGAAAAGCATTCTCGCACTCGGAGGTCCACTCGAATTTCTTTCCCCCCCTCAATGTTCGAAAGAAAGGTGAGCATCTTTCTCCTGCTCTAGAAAGAAACCTACTGAGCCCTGCCAACTTGCCGGTAAGACGCTGGACCTCTTTGGCCTTCGCCGGAGACTCCAGTTCTAGGATAGCCCTTACCTTATCCGGGTTAGGCTCTACTCCTGATGGGGTGAGGAGATGTCCTAAGAACTTCCCCCTACTAGCCCCGAATACGCACTTCAACGGATTGAGCCTCATCTTGTACTTCCTTAGAGTTGCAAACGTTTCCTCAAGATCCACAATATGAGACTTGAGATCTTGACTCTTGATCATCAAGTCGTCCACGTAGACTTCGAGGTTCCGTCCCTTTTGCTCTCGGAAGATCCGATCCATCATCCGTTGGTAGGTCGCCCCCGCATTCTTCAACCCAAAAGGCATCATGTTATAGCTGAAGCATCCATCCTCGGTGATAAAGGTGACATCCTTGATGTCCGAAGGGTGCATGCGTATTTGATGGTATCCTGAAAAGGCATCTAAAAAACTCATTAGTGAAAAACCGACGGCTGAATCAACCAGCGCGTCGATTCGAGGCAGAGGGTAACAATCCTTGGGACATGCTTTATTCAAAAGAGAGAAGTCAATACACATTCTCCACTTCCCTTCCCCCTTCTTTACCATCACCACATTGCTCACCCACCCCGGATACTTGTTTGCCGATATGAACCCCGCCTGGAGCAGCTTTTCCACTTCCTCCCTGATAGGCTTGGCCATCCTGGAAGCGATGGCCCTTTTCTTCTGCTGGATGGGACGAACCTTGGGGTCCAGGTTGAGACGATGGCATGCCACGTCTGCGTCAATCCCTGGCATGTCGGCCGCGCTCCAAGCAAAGATATCAATGTTTTCCTGCACGCATTTTCGGATCTCTTCCTGGTCCTCAAGACCGAGCTCTCCGCTGATTCTGATCTTTTCTTTCCTTCCTTCTTTTGTTAGGATGTTCACCTCCTGTAGCTCGACTGCAGCCTTCAGCCTCGAGGGCTCTTCTTCTTCCTCCTGATCTTTCGGAATCTCCTCTTCCTCTCCCAGCCCCTCCTCCTGGTTTCCGAGCTCTTGCTCTCCACCCTCTTTTTTCTCCACTGTCATGTCTACTTTCTCTACGAACCTCTCCTCTACCCGCACCGGGCCTCCTCCTAGCACTGACTCTTCCATCTCTCCTATTTTTCTTTTCCTTCCTCTCTCCTCTTTCCCTTCTCCTCCGACCATTAACTCTCCTGCCATTACTGCCTCCTCCGCAATGCCACCTCCCCACTCCTCAACTCTACTCTCCTCTTGCTCCTCCCGTTCCAGTCTTCTTTCTAACTCCTCCGCATCCCCCCTCCATGAGATAGTGTTTACTGCCGTCACATAACACTCCCGGGCCGCCTTCGGATCTCCTCTCACCCTGATCTGGGTTCCTCCCGAATTGAGTTTCAAACATTGATGAAAAGATGAGGGTACACATCTAAAGGCACTAATCAAGGGGCGCCCGAAGATGGCGTTGTAACTGCTGGGAGCGTCCACTATTACAAAACGGCAGTTCCTGGACATCCCTCCCAGAGTTACCTGGAGACCGACTCCCCCCTCCACTTCCTTCCTTTCTCCTGAGAATCCGAACAACGGTCCGTCAGCTGCTAACACCCTCCTGGCTTCCACTCTCATCTCATTGAATGCCTTTTTGAAGATAACATTAACCGAGCTCCCATTGTCCACCAAGATCCTTGATACCGTGAAACCCTCGATAGCCGTCTGAATCACTAGCGCATCGCAGAACGGGTCTTCGTGATCTGGCAAGTCCTTCCTAGAGAAGGTAATCTTCTCGTCCGGGGGCGGGGCTTGCGACGTTGAGGCGACACCTCGACGGTACATTGTATGAAGGCTGGCCTTTCGGGTAGCCTCGATTCCCACCCCGCCATGAATCACCCCGATCCCCCCTCTATCCCCCACATCTGCCCGATCTACACATCTATCCTCTTCCCCTACTCCGGTCATCTCTACTATCCGCGCTGGTGGCTGCTGCTCTCCCGCTCCTCTTCTCCCCTTCAGCTCTAGAAATTCCGGACAAGTAGCTGTCGCGTGACCTTCCTCCTCATGGAAGTCACAGAATGGCATAGTTACTTCCCCCTCCTGCCTCCCTTCTTGGTGATTCCTTCTTCTCCCTGCTCCTGCTCCTCCCCTTCCTCGCTCTCTTCCCCTTCCTCTTCCTCGGCCTATTACCATAGCTTGTTGAGGCGGGGGTGGGAGTGGCCTAGGACCATGTCTCCACCCCAGCTGCGGTAACCTTCCTGCTCCTCCCTGGTAGTAGTTCCTCCCCCCCGGGGGAAGACCTCTCCCTTGCCCTTGAACAGGGCCTTCCGGTTGCCTCCAACCCAACTCCTGATGTGCCGGCCCTCTTGGCTCCTCCCTTCTCCTCCCTTCCTGCTGCCTCGTTCCCCCCGGTTCTCTGGACTCTACCTCCGCCAACCTTGCTAGTTTCTTGGCAAAACCCGGGTTTGCTGCCTCCATCGCTATCTCCTTGGCTGCCCTCTCCATCAACCCTTCAAAAGATAAGGGCGCCTTCCTGGTGAGGCTCATTTTGAAGAAGCCTTCCCTGAGACCCACAGTAAAGGCCATTTGGAGAGCAAATCCCGGCACCTCCTGAATGCCCAGGATTTCCTCTTGGAAGCGATCCACGTACTGGGCTAAGGACTCGTCTGCCTTCTGCTTGATCAGGAAGATGGACTCCGGGTTTTTCTTTCTCTTTTTCGAGGTCGAGAAGCGCAGCTGGAAGCTCCTACTCAAATCTTCAAAACTATATATTGACCCTGCCGGGAGTTGATGAAACCAGTCTCGGGCCTTGTCCTTCAAGGTGATCGCGAAAAGGCGGCACTTGAACGCATCCGTCATCGGCCTGATGGAGACCACATCTTCGAACCATTGCAAGTGTTGGAGGGGATCATCCTTCCCCACATAATAAACCATCTCAGGCTCGCGGAAGCCCTCCGGGACGGGAGCCGAAAGGACCAGCTCGCAAAAGGGGGATCCTCTCGCCAGGGGCCTCGCCGTCTCCACTCGCGCGACGAGATCTACTGGCGAGACGGTGTTCGCCGGGCTGGGGAACAACTCTCTTCCTGCCAGATCTCGCCCGTTTCCCTCCACCACCTTCTCCTTTCCAGGCCGCCCCCCTGGCGCATCCTCGCCCACCCTTGCCGAGACGGCTCCTTCCTGAGGCGAGAGGCCCGACCCCTGAGGTAGAGGGGTCACACACTCACCTCGCTGCGAGATCTGTTGCAACATCCCCATGATGCCCCCGATGGACGCCATGAATTCTTCTCTTCCTACATATCCCCCTGGGTTCTGGGACCCGCCCTCATCTCCCCCGCCCCCATCTCCTCCTCCTAGATCTCCTGCCATGAGATGATCCAAAGTTCTTCGACGCAGGCTGCGATCCACGCTCACCGCACCAAAAATGTTGAAACCAGTCGAACTAGTTTCTCCTAAAAGCTCAGATCTAAGGCTGCAACCCACGCTTACTTTCTTTGAACCACGCTCCCAACAAGACACCTAAAGGAACAGACCGGGAGCTTCAGCTTGGAGGTCCCACCGCTCACCCGGAAGGACTAGAATCCTTCCCCTCCCTAGCCAGTGCTGAGCTAAGTACCTGAGTGAGAAGGAAAAAGAAGGTTCCACGTGCCCTCTTCTCAGACACCTTACCGGTCTATTTATAGGCTTCAGGATTTGAACTGCAAATAACCAAAGCAAGCACCTGTGAAATTACCTGAATACCCTGGGTTGGGTCTGCCAACAGCCAAACTCCGCTGTTCTGAAGGGCTATGAGCAGACCACCGAGGGTAAAAGAGTAAAAAAGGCCAAACAGGATGAACCGCTTGCCAGGTGAACCGGTTCCCACCCAATTGCTGAACCGGCCTTATCTCTTCCTGCCGACCCGATGCTTGGCGAGAGGACCACCTTGCAGCTGAAAAAGATTACCTCGCAGGCGAGACCCTCCGTCGACTTATAGAAAATCTTCCTTTGACCCCCACCTGCCAGGCGAATGGACTCAACTTTGGCTCCTCCTGCCTAGCGCGAGCGGACTCACCTTTTGGCTCCTCTCGCCTATTGCGAGTGGACCCACTTTTGGGCTCCTCTCGCTTAGCGCGAGCGGACCCACCTTTTGGCTCCTCTCGCCTATTGCGAGTGGACCCACTTTTGGGCTCCTCTCGCCTATTGCGAGTGGACCCATCTTTAGGGCTCCTCTCGCCCATTGCGAGTGGTCTTTGCTTCGGGCCCATCTCGCCTAGGGCCTTATCTCCTCTTGAGGATTCTTCTAATCCCCTCTCTGCTGAGTTCCCTCCCGTGAGCCCGAGGTTGTACAATTAGGCTATCAGAGATCGACTCTATAAGACAGTAATCAACGAATCACATATTTGTAGATTGGTGATGGGTGATCCAATTTCCAAAACAAAACGGAGATAGACGGTTACTGTGAAAGGGAGGAAACAATTTTTGACAAAGTGGTTTCGCAACATGCTCTGATACAACTCTATGATTTCGAATGCATCAAATTCGCAGTCGAATACTGAAAACCCTAGAAAGGATTCATGTGAAACACATCAAATCAAGAAAAGTAAACATATACCTGCGGCAAAATCAAATTTTGTGAAGAACAAATGGTTTTGAGAACCGAAACGCGGAACGAAATCCACGTTTCTACAAGTATCCATAAAGACGCAGAAAACACCACGCAATTTGTCCAACCGTCTTGCGGATGGAAGATAATCGCTTATCTCTATAACGAAATATTAATTTCATTTCTGCAAAATTTCTTCTCTGTTCTCTATGTTTTTCATAGAATACCAAAACAGACGGCTCTCTAACTTTCAATCAAAACCGAAAATTGCATTCATAGGAAGTTTCCAAAACATATCCCTTTTTCACATTAGAGGGGATTTTGAAAATCCTTAAGAGAGGCATTTATAGTATTTGGGAAGTTATTCTTTCCGTTCAAAATTTAAAATAGTAAATTAATTACTTACATTTAAATATATATATTTTTTAGATTTTATTTTATTTGAATCTAATATAAATAAAATCAATACGGTCAATAGTCCAATTTTTGTACGTTCTTAGCATGTGAATAAAGAGATTTATATTACGTGGACAGTAAAATTAATCTCTTAATAGATTCTAGATCACAGACTTCAATAGATTCGCCGGTCATCCATCATGACGACTCCACAAACCCTAGATGTTGGATCTTAGGTATTGTCCTCCTCGTTCTCACTTGTTTTTCCTTGTGTTTCCTACCTTACCCAAACCTAAATACATCCAGCCGCCCATTCTCACTGCACTCCCAGCAACATACCACCCTCCAAAACTCAAGGAATTATTGGGACTGGGTCCTGGACGTCAACTGGCATCCAAGACCAATAATAGTCCATAACACTGGGCCCCATAATGCACTGTGTTGTGCACTGCATCCCCCCCCCCCAGACCTTCTGCTCCCATTGGTCCAGGATGTTGTCTGGGACTCAGACGGAAAAGGAAGGACCAAAATACATCCAGCCGCCACTTCTCATTGAACTCCCATCAACATCCGACCCTCCAAAACTCGAGGAATTATTGGGACTGGGTCCTGGATGCCAACTGGCATCCAAGACCAATAACAGTGCATTGCACTGGGCCCCATAATGCACTATGTTGTGCACTGCATGCCCCCCAGACCTTCTGCTCCCATTGGTCCGGGATGTTGTCTGGGACTCAGACGAAAGGGGAAGGCACAAAACTCCTCTCAACAGCCCCCAAACCGCTCCTCTACATCCTAGCTGCCCACTTCTCATCAAAATCCGCAGTCCCCTTCAGTTCAATCACATCACCAACTATACCTAACCCCATTCAGGGCTCCCTCATCCCAGCCAACTACTTCCCCCTGCACCCATCCAACCTTCCCACTGATCTCTCCTCTATCCAACCCAAAAGAGCAGTCGCCTTCCCTCCCCACTTGCTTTCATTTGCAGATTTTCTGCATTCCAGCAACACCCAACGCCTTCCAGCCCGAGCCACCTCCATCCAGCCCTTCACATGACAGCCCCTCCTCCTTGGCATCCTCGATGAACCACCTCCACCTCCCACGGCCACTAGATCCCCACCCTCCACCGGCTACGAACCCTACACTCATGTGAATTTTTATGTGGTTTCTTTTCACACATTCCGTGCGGATCGAACATTGTACTGTTATTGATGTTTGTGTTTCTTCGTGCTTTATTTTGTTTAACTTTAATATTGCTTTAATTGCAAGGCCCATTTTATTGTGCATTAGATTACTGGCACTCTCGTGTACGCAATCCAAAATTTACAAGTTATCGTGATACTTGTGTGAGATCATATTTGAATTATTACTACTCGCAATCAATTGTCGAACTTGTCCTTGCATGCTTAAATCATCCTAGGAATTAGTTTGGGTGTTCCCTAAAAAGCCTTATCATTTTCATAGCCTGGAGATATGCACTCACGATTTTTCATTTCCTCTCCCCACACCGTTTCTGTAACTGTTCACTCATCCACGCGTGGGTCGGATCCTTCGGCGAGAACAATACTTCCAGCCACAGCACTTGGCTCCCCAGTCTCAACCCTCTACCCTCCAACAGCTACCACTAGTCGGCGCCAATTTCCTGTTTTGGCATACTACCTTGTACGCAGCCCAACTCCTCCTAGTTATGCTGCAAGTTCCTCCTCTCCAGGTCGTAGCCCCAGCGCCTCCATCTCCTACAAGACCCCCTACAACCTACTGTTCCTCCCCTCAAACCGCAAGTTCCTGCAGACTGTCGTCAAAGCCCCGTCCGGCTCGCTACAACCTCCCGCCGCCGGATCTCCATACTCATGAGTATCTAGTTTTGTGTCTTATTTTTTTATTGGATATTAGATTAGTATCACATGAGTTGGAAATGTTGATTGGTTAGTGCCCATGATTCATTTCTTGTTTTCCTATAATGATCTGTGCATGAAAGTTATAGTTGAAGGAACTTCGTGCGAAAGAAACCCGTCTTGATTGCTTAACTGAAGATTTGTTGCAAATGTTGTGTTTGGTTGCTTAGCTTATATAAATTTTACTACTCAATTTGATATTGTATCAATTCAACCAGTGCACGCATCATATAGATTAGGGTTGTTTGAGTCAATCATACAACATTTACATAGGTTTGTGTTAGTGTCGGCACACCTCTCACACCCTATCATGCGTCAATACCAATTAAACTTAAATTACAAATATATGAAAGGTATCAATGCTTCACAAAGGCACATGACCATTTAAAATGGATAAATAAAAAAATCTAGTTACAACTAGTAGTGCACATAAAGCCCGCCGGGCCCGGGCTTGGCCCGGGCCTGCCGGGCCCGGGCTTTTCCCAACCGGGCCCGGGCCCGGGCCTAAGAAGCAACCGGGCCGGGCCGGGCCGGGCAATGCCCCCTGGGGGGGGCCTGGTAAGGCCCCCCAGGCCGGCCCGGGCCGGGCCCGGGCTTAGCCCGGGCCCGGTTATTATTTTATATTTTTTTTTATAAAAAATTATATACTAAATTTTATATAAAAATTAAAAAAAAATTATATACAATTACAAATTAATAAATTACCCTAAAAAAAATAAAAAACACAACAACTGAACAACATAATATTGAAAAAAAAAATTATTAATAATTAATGTAATGAAATTATACAAATTTAGGAATGTGTAAAATTTACACTGTAAATATACAAAAATTATGAAATTCTAAATTTTTAAAAATTACAAATGTGACAAATATTCTAAATTATTAAAAATTAGAAAATTACAAATCAAAAAAATACAAAAAGTTGCCTAGTGGCCCTAGTTTAAATTGATCGCGTCCATCTCGTCTTCCATGTCCGACGAGCTATCCTCGATCGCTGAAATATGCTGCTTTCTCTTCATCGCGTCCAGGTGGTCCTTGTAGCATATGCAGATCTCGAGCGATTCTTCGCTTAGCCGACTTCTCCGCTCGTTTAAAACCCTGCCACTAAGAGAAAAAGCAGACTCCGAAGCTACCGTGCTAGCTTGGATCGTTAGTAAATCTCGGGCCATATAGGCCATAATAGGATAGGTATTTACTTTACCTTTCCACCATTTTAAAATATCGAAATTTTCTAATTCGTCCGTGGACATAAAATCGCGAAATTGTGTTTTTGTGTACAATCCTAATTCATTTAAACTACTAGATGTTGTGCGCGCTTTTTTCCTAGAAGCTAACTCTAACATTTTATTTTTAAAACTACTAGATGTTTTGGGTTGCGACACATCCTCTCGGGGCCGCGACCCATATAAATTATCGTAATAATTATAACATTGAGTAAAAATAGTGTTAAAATTTAAAATACTCAGATTATCTAAATCTGAATTATTTAGATCTACGTCTATATTGTTATTTATTTCTTCAATAAAATTTTCTACGCCGTCTACGCCGAAAAGAGGATTCAAAGCGGCGGCGCATGAAAACATAACTGGGATTTCTCAATAATATTTTAAAAATTTTATTTCCATTATTTTTATTAATTCGATCCATCCGGCGTGTTGTTTAAAATAATTTAATTTTTGTGAAATATTAACAATATTTTCAATAACTAGCGGGCTAGTAGGATAATATACGCCCGATAAACTATTTGTCGCAGTATAAAAAACTTCTAACAAATCCATGTAATTTTCTAAAATTGCCCAATCGGACTCGGTTAATTCGTGTTGACCTAACAAAGTATAAAATTCCATTAATAGTGTTTTTTGGCGAATCGCTCGTTTTAACATTATATATGTAGAGTTCCATCTAATTGACATGTCAAATAGAGGTTTTAAAAATTTGTGACCTTGACCGGTTACGAATTTTTTAAAATCTTGACGCCGTTGTTTAGAACTATAAATAAATTGTAACATTAAACGTATTTTATTAATGTATGGTTCCATATAGGACAAACTATCCTGCACTACTAAATTTAAAACGTGACACGCGCAACGAGTATGAAAAAAGGCGCCGTTTAACATAGGTTTCAAATCACGTTTTAACCACTCAATTGAGGTGGTATTATTTGTGGCGTTATCGAAAGAAATACTCATAATTTTATCTTTTATTTTAAATTCGCGCACACATTTTGAAATTATTTGATAAATTGCCTCACCGGTGTGCGGGACTTCGAAACTTTCAAAACAAATTATTCGTTTATTTAGATCCCAGGAAACGGGATCGACCCAGTGACACGTTATAGACATATATGATAATCCTAATTTTATACTACTTGTCCAAACGTCGCTCGTTAAACTCACTCGACCCTCAAATTTTTCAAAAAAATTTATTAAAATTTGTTTTGCCTCTAAGTAATATTTAAGCGCGTCGCGTCTAATAGAAGATCGACTTACTTGGTGATATTTGGGTTGTAGCCCTTGGTGAATGTACTCGGTCTCTTCTTCATTGTCGTAGTGGTTGAACGCCAACCCGCGTCTGATGATATTCTTCACCTGCAGCTCTCGCTGCCGACCTTGATCGTATGTCCAGATTTGTCCGGATGCCGATAATTGCGTCTGGGTCGACTCGGGAGGAGCTTGTTTGGCTGCGCAAGACTTAACGTGTCTTGCGAGTGTCGAGTTGCCAGCGGTCGAAAGTAATTTCGAGCACTGTTTGCACCTCGCCTTTTGCTCCGCGCCGACTTGTACTAAGTCGAAATATTCCCAAACTGCCGCCGTACGCTTGTGCTCCACCACTTCGTGAGCGACGGATGAGGAAGACGACGCCTGCGTTGACGACATGCTCGCGAGAAAAAATAAATAGAGTTGAGAGAGAGAGAGGGGGTGGGAGGGTGAAAGGAAGAAAGGAGGGGGGAGGGGGGGGGGGAATTTATAGGTTTTTTTTTTAAAAAAAAAAATTAATTAAAAAAATTTAAAAAAAGCAGCCACTTGGGCTGCAAATAGCAGCCCAAGTGGCTGCTTGGCAGCAGGCCAACGGCTCTTAGAGCCGTTGGTTGCTGGCTGGCAACCAACGGCTCTAAGAGCCGTTGGTTGGAACCAACGGCTCTTAGAGCCGTTGGTTCCAGCAGCCCGGGCTTTGCCCGGGCTTTTCCAGGCCCGGGCTAAGCCCGGTGACCGGGCTTTGCCCGGCCCGGCCCGGGCTAAGCCCGGTGACCGGGCTTTGCCCGGCCCGGCCCGGGCTAAGCCCGGTGACCGGGCTTTGCCCGGCCCGGCCCGGGCCGGGCACCGGGCCGGGCAGTGGCTTTGGACTGGGGCCCGCAAGGGCCCCATGGCCCGGCCTGGGCCCGAACCGGGCTTGGCCCGGGACCGGGCCTACCGGGCTTTTCACCGGGCCGGGCCGGCCCGGTGAGCCCGGTTTTTTTGGACACCCCTAGTTACAACTAACAAAATAGATAATCAAACATTTTAAAAATAGAAGAAAACAAGGGAAGTTGTCTGTAGAAAATGGAATAAACCTTGTATATACTTCTTGTGTGTCTAAAAATAATGTATGAGTACATATATATAGGAAGCGGAAGGAGAGAAGAATCTCATTTACAAGGTGTGGGACTAATACATGGAGAGAAGGAGAAACTAAATGGGTCATTATGTGGGCATTTACATAGTTTTTTCTAAAACTCCCCCGCAAGTTGGAGCGTACAAGTCGTAGGCACCCAGCTTGGACAAGAACTTGTAAAATAGAGCACTAGGTAGGGCCTTAGTGAGAAGATCAGCAACATGATCAGTAGCCGGAGCATGTCTCAATTCCAGCTTCTTCATTTGAACTTTCTCTAAATGAAGTGGCAATCAACTTCAATGTGTTTCGTTCTTTCGTGGAAGACCGAATTCTTAGCTATGTGTATTGCAGCTTGACTATCACAGAGTAAGGTAGCTGGTGAGGAGAGTTTTACCCTCATATCATTTAAGAGACTTTTAAGCCATGTAAACTCGAATACCACAGGTATCATCGAACGGTATTCAGCTTCAGCTGAAGATCAAGCAACCACGGTTTACTTCTTACTGCGCCAGGTAACAAGGTGACCTCCGAAGTAGGTACAAAATCTGCTGGTAGAACGCCGATCATCCAGGGAACCAGCATAATCTGCATCTGAATACGCAACCAATGTTGGAGTAGAAAAAGAAGTTTTGTATACAAGCCCTTGACCAAGGGCTGTTTTTAGATATCTCAAGATGCGTTCGATGGTCTGTAGATATGACATCCGAGGAGAATGCATAAACCGGCTGACAACCCCAAAACAAAGGATATGTCTGGTCTCGTGACTGTTAGGTAAATTAGTTTTCCAACGAGACGTTAATAGTATTCTGGATTTGGAAGAAGTATATCTGTATCTGAGGCATGTGCGCACAGCTTATGATTGACATTTATAAGAGTATTGGTCGGCTTGCATCCAGAGTAGCCGGCATCCTGAGTAGCCGGCATCCTGAAGAAGGTCGAGACAGTACTTTCATTGAGATAGAACAAGGCAATCAGGACGTCTTACGATCTCAAGACCGAGAAAGTATCAGGGGTACCCCAGATCTTTTGTTTGAAAGACAGAGCTCAAGTGTTGTTTGATCATTTATATGCCCTTTGAGTCATCACTTGTGATTAGGATGTCATCGACATACACTAAAAGGAGAACGGTGTCTGTTTTGTGATGTCGAGTAAACAGAGAGAAATCTGCCGAACTCCGAGTGAAACCAACTTCTCGCACAGCCCTGCTGAATTTGTCGAACCATGCCCGAGGAGATTGTATGAGATTATAAATCGACTTCTTGAGGTGACAAACCCTAGACACCCTGTGGTCTCAAACCCAGAGGTTGTTGCATGTAGATAGTTTCTTGTAGATCGTCATTTAGAAAAACATTATTGGTATCCAGTTGATGGAAGGGTCATTGGCGATGCACAGCCACTGAGAGAAGGACACGAACCGTGTTGAGCTTGGCTACTGGAGAGAATGTTTCCTCATAATCGAGACCTTGTTGTTGAGTAAATCCACGAGCCACCAGACGGGCCTTGAGACGGTCAATTGTCTCATCAGGAGCATGCTTGATGACAAAGACTCATTTACAGCCAACAATAGTCGGACCAGGAGGGAGAGAAACCAGATCTCATGTCTGATTAGCCCAGAGGGCCGTCATTTCTTCGTCCATGGCTACCCGCCAACCCGGATGTTGGAAAGCCTCTTGCACAGAGTTAAGGACAGAAATAGAGGATAATGAGGTGGCAAAGGTGCGAAGTGTCAGGAACAGGCGATGTAAAGATACATAATTGGCCATTGGGTGAGTTGTAGAAGGCGCCGACGGATCATTGGAACACAAACTGTCATTAGTAGAAGGTAACGGGCTCGGGGCAGCAGAAGAGGAGGGACGATAAGTGTACACATGGATTAGAGGCGGCTTAGGTGGTTGGGGTGGGAGTGGCGTGGGGCGGAGAGGTAATAGTAGCGAAGGAACGGGAATAACTGGGCGCAGAGGAGGGGACAGTAACGATAGTAGAGGATCAAGGGGTTGAGAATAATAGGGTTGGTCCTCAAGAAAGGTGACGTCGGTCGATGTAACAGTCTTTCGATCAGTAGGAGAGTCACATACATAACCTTTTTGAGTGAAAGAGTACCCAACGAACATATATTTTGTTGAACGTGGGGCAAGCTTGTCAGTAGAGTGGCCAAGGTTGTGAACATAGAAGACACAACCAAAAACACGAGGAGTGGCTACAAATAGGAGTGTGGAGGGAAAAAGAAAGGAAAGAGGAGTTTGAAAATGGAGAATAGAGGAGGGCAAGCGGTAAATGTGGTGGCGGGCCGTAGAGATTGCGAGATTCCAGAATATGGTTGGAACATTCATTTGAGTCAGAAGAGTGCGAGTGACCTCCAGAAGGTAACGATTCTTGAGTTTGGCAACACCATTTTGTTGAGGAGTATAGACACGGGAGGTTTGGTGGATGATGACGAACTCGGTGCACAAGTCGATAAACGTATGACCTGTGTATTCACGAGCATTATCGATGAAGAGAGTTTTAATTGTTGTAGAGAATTAGTTGCAAGTCTGAGAGGACTTAGCGCTACCAACTGCACCAAAAGACCGGCCTGAAGGTCAAAGGCGCATACTAATCTTTATATCAAAGATTTTGACCGGGGACGGGGCAGCCAGTTAAGCCATTACCGCATAGCACCGCAGCGCAGGGGCGATTCCGGACCGCAGCCCCAACAATCCCCCCCCCCCCCCGGAAACGACCCCGGGGTTTCGAACCCGTACCCCGCATCTCCACCACTTGAGAGGACTTAGCGCTACCAACTGCACCAAAAGACCGGCCTGAAAGTCAAAGGCGCATACTAATCTTTATATCAAAGATTTTGACCGGGGACGGGGCAGCCAGTTAAGCCATTACCGCATAGCACCGCAGCGCGGGGGCGATTCCGGACCGCAGCCCCAACAAAGTCATAAGGATAAAAGTACGAAAAACACGAGGCAATTCGGATCGATCATGAAGAAAATACAACCATGTGACACGAGAGTAATTGTTAATGAAGGTAACGAAGTAACGATGGTCAGAAACACTGGTAGTTTTATAGGCTCCCCATATATCGGAATGAACTAAAACAAGAGGAGAACCGCTCTGAGTATAATGTGGTGAAAAGGTAGAATTATGGTGTTTGCCGTAAATACATGACTCGCATGTGAATTCAGTGAAAGACAGATCTGGAAGAGCTTTCTGGAAGAGCTTTCTGGAAGATGCGCAGAGGGGCATGCCCAGGACGCCGAAACAAATTGATAGTGCTAATAATGGAGAGAATAGGGGAGTGGAGGAGCAAGATGTAAAGCCCATTAACCAGCTTTCCTTCACTAATGACCACCTACGTTTGGCGATCATGCACAACACAAGAGGTAGAAGAGAAAATCACATAACAATCAAGATCTTGTATAAGACGACTAATTGATAAGAGATTGAAAGGCGAGACAGGAACATGAAGAACCGAGTGAAGAGTGAGAGACAAGGTAAGAGCAACGTCAGCGGATCCAGCGACTGGAGTAGTGTCCCCATTTACGACAGTAATGAACATGGGATGCACAGAGTTCAAGTATCGTGATGGTTTTGTTGGGGTAATATGATGTGTGGCCCTAGAGGCCATAATCCAGGAGGAACTGTGGGCAAGGCAAGAAATACCCCCATCAGAAATAGACACAACAGATCTAGATGAACGACAAGTTAGCTCTTGCAATCGCTGTAGTTGAGTGCGCAGAGCGGCAATGTCAGCATGAACACTATATGGAGCATGGACGGCCATCGGTCAAGGGCCAGCCTAGAGGCGCAGCTGCCAGGAGCAAGACTAGCCGCGAGCAAGACTAGCAAAAACAGTCGAACAGTCTTGGCGAACAGAAGAGCGGCAAGCAGTAACTATCAGAGAAGTCACGACCAGTGAGCAAGCTAATCAACAACGACTAAGAGAAGTCGCTGCAAGAAGACAGCGGCTAAGCACAATCCGCGGCTAACCAGAGACAACTAACCAGAAGAAGCGGCTAAGCACAGAGCTGCGACGAGCAAGAGACCAGATCGCATCGGTTTGAGAAGTGGCGAACGGAGAGGAGACCGCGCGGCCAAGAGGCTGAGGCAAACACAGAGCAGAGCGCAGTTAGCAGCAAGCAAAGACAGCAAACAAAACGTGTGATCAAAGAGCAGGTCGCGGCGAACACAAGAAGTAGGTCGCAGCGAACACAAAGAGCAGGTCGCGGCGAACACACAGAGCAGGGCGCAGCGAACTGAATCTGGTGGCACGACAAGCAATCCAAACGCGACCAAGAGATAGTCTGCGAGTAGGCAGCAGCAGTAAACCAGTGGCACGGTCAAACCACTATCCAACGACTAGGCAAAGCCACAGCGAGCAAGAAGGCCACAACGAGTAGGAAGGTCATAGCAGCTAGGCAAGGCAAGGCCGCAACGAACAGAGAGAAGACAATAGCGAACAGAGGCAATGTCCATAAATGGTGAGGTCAAGGGCTAGATCGCAGCGGATAGAGAGATAGACCGTGTGATCACCAAAGAGCCGCCGGCAAGATGATGCCGAACCAGGCAAACCGCATTAGACACAACAGATCGCAATGGGCGGCGAGAGAATGCAGACCGCAAGAGCTGCGGTTCAATCACACAGCGAGAAGACTAGGAGGTCCTACTTGTCACATGGGAGAAGGCTATAAAAGAGCCAAGAAGAAGTGGAAGCCACGGGAGAGAAGAAATGTTGCGGGTAGAAGAGACGAAACCGCGGAGAGGAGAGAGGAAGAACCCGCGGTTAAAAAAAGGTAAACCGCGGATAGCAGAGAGAAGAACCGGTTGGTAGAGGCAGGAGTCCGCCCAGGAAGAAACCGAGGAAAACGGTTAGAAAAGATCTAACCGCTCAAATGGATCAAACCTCCCTCTGATACCATGTAGAAGAATGGAGTAAATCTTGTATATACTTCTTGTGTGTCTAAAAACAATGTATGAGTACATATATATAGGAAGAGGAAGGAGAGAAAAATCTCATTGACAAGATGTGGGACTAATGCATAGAGAGAAGGAGAAACTAAATGGGTCATTATGTGGGCCTTTACATAGTCTTTTCTAACATTGTCAAAGGAGCTCAGAATTATATATCAAAAAATTGACATAATAGAGGATTGAACACTTTAAAATAGGAGAAAACAGGATAACTTGTCAAAGGGAGTAAGTAATAACATATTGTGGACAATGTGGGTAAGGAGGATTTCATATGATCAAATAAATCTGTCACTTAAAGCGTATTTTTTGCCTACTAATAGTAGAAGCTATTTTATATATCAGTCTTCTTTGGCTTGTTGCATGTGACGCCATGATGAAGAGATACTACAAATATCACATAGAAACCCTATATACTTGACTGCAGCAGGTATTATAAATTTTGGTAATCATGAAGAAAAAGGCAATAAGCTCTTGAAACATACCAATCAGTTTCAAGAATCTCATTTCTCAATCTGGCAAGTGAAGCTACACTTAATCTTGGAACTATATCATCCTGGAAGTATAAACGAGTGCATGATAGTTTGGTAACAATGAAGGAGGAAAGCTGAAGCACTTTAAAACTTTTTAAGAGAGAATGTTTTTTTTCAGCTGACCTGCAAAACAACAGTGGAGACATAGTTAACACAGCTCTCAGCTAGCTCCTTTGATACACAAGGTGGAGTTCCAAATCCAACTGCCGAAACAATATCAGGGCTAAATCCAAGTTCCATGGCCGACTTTCTCCGTAGCATGATAGCAAGCAATGCAGCAGCTGCACCACCAAGTGAATGTCCAACTAGTCTCAATCTAAAATCCTGTCCGCGAATTATTTCAAGTATCAACATATCTAGGTATCGGTGTGCCAAACACTAATTATCACCAGAAGACATAAATATTTACTTTGTGCTTCTCTAGAAGTCTTCTGATGGTTCCCATCTCATGGTGGAGAAACCAGCGGGCGGCCTCAGCAGTTCCAAAATGAGTTGAGAAGCCTTCAAATGACACATTTTGATCACTTGAAGAAACCAAATTAGTAATAAGGTCATAAACAGTGTGAGTTCCACGAATTGCGAGTATTACTAATTTATTTCGAGTGTCCACCCCAACATAATATCCAGGGCGCAGCAAACTTGAATCTTTCACAAACTTCAGGATGTTCCTCTCTCGAAGCATACAGTGTCGTGCAACACTTGAGGTGCTATCTTTATAACACCCCTTAGCCAGTTCAAGGTGGTATATGAGTTTTTGAACCTGGGGAGTGTTAAAGCCAGCAAAGCTAGTATATTAGCTTCTTAAAGAGAAAGTAAAAGCTAAACAAAGATGAAAAAATAGCCTTTCCAAAATTGTAATATGTGGAGAGTAGGTCTTGTGAGTATGACCTTGTTTGGGAGAGCAATGAAGGTTGTGAATACAATTATGAAAAATACAGTTATTAGTGTTTGGATAAGTGTGTCGTGAACGCTATTCTCGTAAAATGACGTTTTAGTCCAAAGCAGCATAACAGCTATGCCAGAGTGATCAAGCTTTAGTAATCGTGAACACCCCAACCCCAAACTCCAGAAAGAGGAGTTTGAGAAGCTAACAATGCTGTCACGAAAGTTCAAATGGTACACAACCACCACTTTGTTTGCGACCACTTGAGAAGCTAAAAAAAGTTGTCACGAAAGTTCAAAATGCAGGTAGACAATCACCACTTTGTTTACTACCACCATGGTTATCCCAAACAGAACATAAATGATGACAAGGCCAGCTTGTAGCTAAGCAAGAAAATGTCTTAAAAATCTCAGAAATTACCATCAACTCCGAATTAATCTTGTCGCCCTTGAAATCTTCAACTTTTGCAGCTGATGCTTGACTGAGATGAATGAGGTATAGACCAACTGTGAGGTCACTTAGACTCCATTCTTGGATACCAGCTTTACTTGCTTGAAGATCTGTAAGAATCTCTGAGAGTGATCTCGTACTAGGTGGTGTTATCTTCTTCTCACCAATTCCTGCATTACATCAAGAACAAAGTAGAGCCAACAGGAATCCCTTAACATCCATATGAATAAAGTAGGTCTACAGAACTTTTGTATCGTAGATGTTTACACGGTTCAAGAATACCATCAAATGCTCCAGCCAAAATGCAATTCGTAATGCAAATTGACAGAGAGCTGCACATTTATAGATCCAAAATGGAGTGAAAATAGGACCTGCTGTGGATGCCCATTTGTAAAGCTGCAACGCTGGTTCCAGGGCTTTCGAAAGCCAAGCGGGCTCGACCTTCCACTTACGCCCACTCGAATCGTCGTCATCCGAGCTATCTCTGACGAGCTCAATGTCTGTTGTTGAGGAGGAATCCTTGAGCGAATCAGTATTCCCTACAGTCTTCTCATCCTCCACATTAATCTGCTGTGATAGGCGTCTGTTGAGTAGGCCGGAGAGAAGTTGCTGATATGCGTCACTTCTGCAGTCACGACGCAGGCATGAATCTGGATGAGAACAATAGCTTCTTAGAAATTGATTCTTGAATTAAGTGATTGGACGCATGTCTCAATAGTGATGTTGAGAGGACGGCATGGGGATTAGGTCGTGGATAGATTGTGTAAGCCATTGAAATGGATAGCATGAACTGGTTGAGATGGAGAGAGATGGATTGTTACCGAGACGGAGGAGGAATCGCTTCGCCATCACGGACGTCGGTGGAAAGGAAATCGGCCGGGAGCATTAGCAGCGTCGGAGGGGTTGCGGAACGTTTAACTAAGGTTCACTGAAATCAGCTGAGAGGGCAACTTCACCGCCGTTCTCCTGCTCCTACCTCGGGGAGGGATTGTTAAGAGGAAGAAGGAAAAATAATAATTAAGGGTTCATTTGGTTTGGAGTTTGGTTGCCTCTGTTTGGAGAAAATGCTGTCGGACAGCGGATAAACAAAGGGTCGTCGGCGACGTTTGTTTCGTTTGCACCCGCAGTAAGGAGGAAACGGTTCTGATCTGCTCCGTTTCAACCCCCGTCTCTCCCCGTCCGGTTTCAAAGTGGCGTTTCGACCCACATGATGCACCCGCCACTGCCGAACCAAATATAGTCTAAGACTCTATTTGTTTGAGTGTTTTGCTACTCCGTTTTTCGCAAACGCCGCCGGAAGGAGGGTAAACAAATGAACCTTCGGCGACATTTGCTCTGTTTCCACCCACCCACCTTGAGAAACGCCCCAAAAAGCTCTGTTTGGAGCAGTCACCTCCCCCCTCCGGTTCGAACGCTTCGCTTCCACCCGCCGGATCGACCCGCCACTGCCGAACCAAATGGAGCCTAAATAGATCGCCCTGCCCTCTATGAATAAGTGTGGGTCCCACCTTTTTTTCCCAATTTTCGTGAAAACACTAGCTATTATCCCCCCCGGCTCCCTTCACTCACAGTTCAAGCCCTGAGAGACTAGATTCCAGGTTTGAATTGTCGCTTATTTTCTCTCTCGCTGCACAAACACATTGTATTGCGTACAAAAATAAATTCATCTTTGAAACAATGTGTTCCGGAAATTAAGGGTTTGTCTGGCTGCTATTATAGAAGGTTGTAAGTATGGGCGGTCAGTTAAACTAATAACTGTTAGGGAATTAATTATATGTCTGCACGTGTCGTGACCGACTCGGAACGACTCATCGGATTTCGTGTGACTCTAGGGCATGGTTCTATGTTGGAGATACTATAAATTGTCATTTTGCACTTGATGAGCTACTGTGTACTAGATCTTCTTTGGTGTTGCCCCAGTACTGGAAATTGCTGATAAGATATAGTCTTCGGTGACTGCATTCAGCCGGAGAGGAGGAACAAGCAAACAAATTATTTCTGAATTGGATCTGAAGTTTTGGTGTCGTCTCTGCAAGATTCAGGTGACCTCGTTCTAGATTTTTTTTATTTGATCTAGCAAGATGTCGGAGTGTGATACATTTGATATCGTGAAGTTGCAGTCTTTTGATGCCTCTGACTTCCTCAATCGGAAACTGTGTGTCCGACTAGAAATGAAAGAACATGAAATATTGTACACCATTCTTAGGTACTTTGTCACTACCCTTGGGGATGTGAACAAATATCAGTGAAGCAAAGACGGGAATTTTTGCAAGGATTACCTTCTGAATTCTATGAATTCTCATCTTGTCATGACCTGCAGTGTGTGTAAGACCGCGAAAAGGTTTGAGACTGCCCACACTTCCAATTCCTAGAACTATAAAATATGTGCCACGAGCTGGAAGATAGATAATTTGAAATGTACGATAATCCTTTTACAAGTTTGATTTTGAGCAAGTTGCCTTACAAGTGGATCATCTTCAAGTCTGAAATGCACTGATTGAAGATGAAGCAAGCCTCACAAAATTCTGCAAACATGGTGTTCGATATCTCTGATCCTAAGTCCTTTGTGGCTATGATTGGTAGTAGTCATTACAGTGCGTCGTCTGAGTGGTGACTGGGCAACGATGCTACCTGTCATGTCACAAGTGACAAAGGTCTTCTCTTGGAGGTAAGAGCAAACAAAGACAAGGTTGAAAACTACAATAGAGGAAAGACCGAGGTTACTCGTGTTGGGACAGCAGAGTCGGTCCTCTTTTTAGGTAAAACTCTAATTTTAAAGCATGTCATAGTATCTAGTTTAACTAAAAAATTAGTTTTCATGAGTTTATTAGATAATGCAGGAATTTCTTTCACAATCCAAAACAGTAGAATAACTTTAACTATTAATTCACATTATTTTTGTTGTGTGTATATAATCAATGATATGTATGAACTTAAACTCGACAACGAGTGTATTAATCAAGTAAGTTTAACTCTAATTGGTCTTAAGTTATTACACAATAGACTTAGATATGCGCAATGTAAGGAAATGTGAGATTTCGTTGAGAGTCACAACATCCCGTTAGATTTTTCTATTCGATTTGATAGGCACGAGGTTTATGCTCAAACTAAGATAACTAGAAATTCTTTCAAGTCAGTATTTAAAAGCACATAATTTCTTAAATTGATACATTCCGGTCACTGTGATTTTCGAAGTCGTGTTACTAGAGGGGAAAAGAAATTTCTTATTACCTTCATCGATAATATTTTCAGATATTGTTATGTTTATCTATTGAAATAAAAATAAGAAGCCTTCAGAACATTCAAGATTTTTAAAACTCGCGTTGGGAACCATTAAAATCTAAAGATTAAGAGATTTATAAGTGATCGGGGAGGAGAATACACTATAACCGAGTTTAAAATATTTTGTGCTCTTGAGGGTATAATCCTAGAAACCACAGCTCCGTACTCACCTCAGTCGAATGATATTACTGAGCGTAAGAATAAAACGTTAATAAATATGTTAAATTTTATGTTGGCATGCCCTAATTCCTTTTTAGGGGAAGCAGTCCTAACTATAAATCACATTTTAATAAAGTGCCTCACTCAAAGCTCAATTCTACTCTGTATGAGTTGTATTACGACCATCTTTGTAGATATGATACTCTAAAGATTTTGGGATGTATTACTTATGTAAGAAAATAAGACCTTAAGAGACCTAACGTGAGTCCTAAAACAATAGCATACGTTTATCTAGGCAGTGCATAAGATAGTGCAACTGACAGGTTTCTAGATCTATCCACTAATACAGTGACAGAGTCTAGAGATGTTATTTTCCTTAAACATAAATTTATCAAAGATCGCGACTTCGTCTTCCGACCTACTAATATGATTGCAGAATCTATTGTAGAACCTTATGCTAGCCTCTCTGGCATTGCTCCCCGACCTTTAGAGGGGAAACCAGTTCCTATTAGAGCATATACAAGAGATAGATTCCCTACGAATTTTGATGAGAATTTTGTCACCTACCACTTAGAGAATTATCCATTCTCCTACTAGGAAGCACAGAGATCTAGAGATTTAATAATGTGGGCAGAAGTTATCGATGATGAGATAAACTCAGTGTTACAAAATAACACTTAACATCTAGTTGAGTTGCCAAAAAAGCTAAAGTCTTATAATGCAAGTGGGCAGTGAAAAAGAAATTGTATAGTGATGGGTTTATAGTCAAATATAAAACACGTCTAGTAGCTAAAGGTTATAAACAACATAAGAAAATTATCTGCTTTGACGTCTATTCTCCTATACGTCACATATCCACTATTAGGATTCTTGTTTCATTAACTTATATCGAGAACTTTATAGTTCATCAAATTGATGTAAATACATTTTTTTTGAATAGAGAGCTTGATGAAGAGATCTATATGACACAACCCGAAGGTTATGTACATAAAGATCTAAAAGAGAAAGTGTGCAAGCTAAATAAATCAATATATGGGCTTAAGCAAGCGCATGAGATGTAACACATAAAATTTAACAAAATGGTAAATAGCTATTAGATTTCAGTCAAGTTTCTCGGACAAGTGCCTCTACCACCATTCAATATCAAATAAAACGGTCATCATATGTCTGTATGTGAATGACACGTTGATTCTAGAAGATTTATCACTAACTCTAAATTTTTGGGTTACCACTAGCAATAACGATATCGCTAATGATAGTGTGCAATGTGGTAGATAATAACGTGTCAATTAGTTGTGAGCCGGTTGTTGAGCGGCGTTGACTTCGTCAAGCATCCACCGCTGGAGATATTGTTCCGCGATAGCATTTTTAACAGATTTCTCCATGAAATTAGGGTCATTCATTCCTATTGTAAGGGAGATTCTGTTGCTGAGATTAGACTCGAGATTGTTAAGATGACCGATGAGATTTCATTTTTCTCATTTTCTCTTTATCACCCTCTCTCCAAGTGGAGAGGAGATGAGGATGAGGAGGATGAGAGGTTGATTCAGTCTTTGGAAGAGCTTCCAAGGCCGGAAACATTGGTTATCATATTAATGGGTCGATGTGATGTCATACCGGCATTGTGACAGTGAGATTCCGACGATTTGAGCATGGACAAAGTTGATTCGAACTCATCCCATACTGATAGGTGAAGAGGTAGCTCCTCAGTGTACCTTCTGATATTGGGAGAGTCCGTGATACTTAGGATGGAGGTGAGACTTGAAATTCAGTACGCCGATAATGTGGCTTGAGTTCATGAGACATGTAGTCGTGCGTGCTTACGTATGTGATGAATTTGCAATTATATATACTGTCATACTGTTTGCTTTACAGGGAAGGAGTATCACCGCCTCAAGAATGAAATGGGGCTGTTATAATTGTGGTCAGCTAAAGCTAACCAGTATTTTATTTTGTCACGTCTTTGTGGAATGTACTTATGCAGATGCTGACGAGCCAAGCGAAAAGTAGCGGGCTAAAGCCCCTTTTGCTATGTTGTCCCTCGAAGGCCCAAGTGTCATGTTTTTACTACTTTCACGTATTGTCAGCCCATGTGTCGATGTATGTAAATCACTTTATTGTGCGCACATGTAAGCATCCTGCAAGGCTATAATATTCATTTTTGTGGATTTTAGTGGACATTCCTTTGGAGAGTTATCTTAATTAAATATTTTCATTAGTTGTGAACTATGTGTTAGATCAGTTAAAGGTTTGATTTCATTTTGTAACTCCGTTGATTGTTCATTTAATATGACACGGTCCCCGGCCAGATCCTCGATTATATTCTTTGTGATGGGCGTGGTGTTACACTATGCGCCAATGAGGCGCAACGACGAGGCCCCACGGCCGACCAACCACCCTTTACCGTACGCTTGCGGCACACGACCGCGTGGCCCCACGACCGGCCTACCGGCAGGCCGCCATTACCGCACGACCAAGCTAACAGCCTCCCATCCGGCAGCATGATCATGTCCCGTCGAGCGCTCGTTCGGCCTCCACGGCCAACCTCCTGGCCGGCCCCTCCACCGGTCGGGACCTCCTCCGACGCCGACCGGATCTCCACCGATTGGCCCCCTTGGCTGCCGCTTACTCTCCATCGACCGATCGCCGAGTAACCACCTCGCCTTTCGAAGACCTTTGAGCGTCTTTGAAGACCTTCCACTGTCCTTCAACCCCCTTTGGAGGTACACCGCGGACACTCCATCTTGTGCACCCTCCAACCTGCGAACATTTCACTGCGCACACCCTTCACCCTGCATGCATATCGTACTTAGTGCCCGGACTCAGTAACAAGCCCTCAGCTCTGAACTCCTCTGCAAGCAGCATGAGACAAACAACAGACCCCAAGCCAACACGCCGCCACTGCTTTCAAGGCCTTACAGAAGTCTTCAAAGCGAACACAACGTTCCATGCAGTAATCAAGAAGATACCTGGTTCTGCGAGCGGTGACCTGTCACCCTCGAGGTCCTCTCTCTCGCTCTCTCCTTCTACAAATTGTAACGAGCAACGATTTGCTGCCCTCGCCTTCTTTTCACAGTCCTGTACAACACAAAAGAATAATGAAAGTTTGGTCGGCGCAGCTCCCGTCACGTGTTTTTTTTTATCTTTTTTCCAAGGTTTCCTAAGTTAAAAAATTGTCTTGCTAGCCGCTTTGTTCGCCTCATTTCATTGGTTGTTTCCGCGCTTGTTTACTCTCCGAGATAAGACGGTTCAATTTAGACCGATCTACATGAGTGCGTAGTTTTGCCGCAACAAATATTAAACAATAAATATTAAATATAACTACAAATAAATTGCTCTAATTAAATATTGTAATTAGAAGGTGAATTATCTAGTGAATTTGGCAAGAACGGGGAGCATTGCATTAAGATATTTCTTTAATACACAGTATAAATCTATAATTAATAACTTGGATTAAATACAATTCACCAGTAATCTCTCTCTCTCTCTATTATCCTCACTATTTATTCGTGTCACAAATAGTAATAATCACTAACGGTTATGCGTTGATGACGTGTGACCTAATTTGAGCCATTTGATTTCCAACATTACTGTACTACTCTTATATAAGACTTTCCTACAATAATTTATAACTAATTTGGCAAATATTTAGTACCTTAATTAACTTAGGACGGTGTTATTGACAAACCTATTTACTCTAATGACAGCTCATTATTAATGGCAGATCGCAAAAATATCATCACAGACCATTATGTTAATGGCAGACCAATAAAAAAATTAAAAGAATTTAAATCTAAACTATCTATGTTATACAAAATTCGTAATAATTAGAAATTTCTAAATTCTTCAGAAATCTAGCATCTTAAACCATTCAAGCAAACACAACTAAAGATCACAAATTTTAGCAAACCAAAAACTAGTGGAGATTTCAAAATTGGAGGAAAATCGGGCTAGTGGTGTGGGAGCAGCAAAGAATCAAAGCATTCTGGGCATCAATTTAATAAGATATATTCATAGCGACAACTGAAAAAATTTAGAAATTGCTTAAATGGTCATTAAGGCTCTGTTTGGGGGGACTTATTTTCAGCGGTCAAGCGGTTACGACCGCATGTACCGGGCCTTAAATTAAGGTCCGGTACATGCGGTCGTAACCGCTTGACCGCTGAAAATAAGTCCCCCCCAAACGGAGCCTAAGTAGACAGTCCAAAAAACGATTGAGGGTTGTCTTGCTAGCCGGTTTGTTCGCCTCATTATATTGGGTCTCGTTATTGGTAGACCAAGGTGGCCTGCACATAGCTATTCCAAACAGCGAAGGTTGGCTATTTGCAGGCCGTTTTCAGAAATCTATAAATAGAATCCAAGGGGTATCTCAAAAGGGCATGCTCACTTGTGGCTGGTCTTCTAGCGCTCTCTGAGATACCTTAGCTTCAACACCTGGCTAAGGAGGGGAAGCGCTCTAAGAACTTTCGGGTGTGTGGAGGGACCTCCGTGCTAGAGCCTTGGGTCTGTCCCTAGTTCTTCCTCCTTGGTTTTTTGGGCTCGTGGGAGATAAGTACGTGTGTGATCACCCCTTCCAAAAGGGTGAACTTCTTGAGACTGAATCCTCGGTTTCAACAACAGTTCAAGCCCTAAGAGACTAGATTCGAGGTTTGAATTGTCGCTTATTTTCTCTCGCTGCACAAACACATTGTAATGCGTACAAAAAGAAATTCATCTTTGTAATAATGTGATCCGGAAATTAAGGGTTTTCCTGGTTGCTATTATAGAAGGTTGTAAGTATGGGCAGTCAGCTAAACTAATAACTGTTAGGGAATTAATTATATGTCTGCATATGTTGAGACCAAATCGGAACGACCCATCAGATTTCATGTCACTCTAGGGTATGGTTGTTTGAGATACTATAAATTGTCATTTTGCACTTGATGAGCTACTCTGGACTAGATCTTCTTTGGTGTTGCCCCAGTACTGGAAATTGCTGATAAGATCTAGTCTTCGATGACTGCGTTCAGCCGAAGAGGAGGAACAAGCAAACAAATTATTTCTGAATTGGATCTGAAGTTTTGGTGTCGTCTCTGCAAGTTGTCGGAGTGTGAGACATTTGATATCGTGCAATTACAGTCTTTTGATGCCTCTGACTTCCTCAGTTGGAAACTGTGTCCGACTAGAAATGAAAGAACATGAAATATTGTACACCATTCTTAGCAATTTCTTCACTACCCTTGAGGATGTGAACAAATATCAGTGAAGCAAAAACGGGAATTTTCTGTAGGGATTGCCTTCTGAATTCCATGAATTCTCGTCTTGTCATGACCTGCAGTGCGTGTAAGACCGCGAAAGAGATTTGAGACTGCCCACACTTCCAATTCCCAGAACTATAAAATATGTGCCATGAGCTGGAAGACAGATAATTTGAAATGTTCGATAATCCTTTTACAAGTTTGATTTTGAGCAAGTTGTTTTCTAAGTGGATCATCTTCAAGTCTGAGATGCACAGACTGAAAATGGAGCAAGCCTCACAAAATTCTGCAAACATGTTGTTCGATATCTCTGATCCTAAGTCCTTTGTGTCTATGATTGGGAGTAATCATTACAGTTCATCGTCTGAGTGGTGGTTGGGCAACGATGCTACCTGTCATGTCACAAGTGACAAAGGTCTTCTCTTGGAGGTAAGAGCAGTCAATGACAAGGTTGAAAACTACAATAGAGGAAAGACCGAGGTTACTCATGCTGAGACAACAGAGCCGATCCTCTCTTTAGGTAAAACTCTAATTTTAAAGCATGTCAGAGTAGTATCTAGTTTAACTAAAAAATTAGTTTTCATGAGTTTTTTAGATAATGCAGGAATTTCTTTCACAATCCAAAATGGTAGAATAACTTTAACTATTAATCACATTATTTTTGTTGTGTGTATATGATCAATGATATGTATGGACTTAAACTCGATAACGAGTGTTTTAATCAAGTAAGTTTAACTCTAATTGGTCTTAAGTTATACATAATAGACTTAGATATGCGCGCTGTAAGAAAAAGTGAGATTTAGTTGAGAGTCACAACATCCCGTTAGATTTTTCTATTCGATTTGATAGGCGCAAGGTTTGTGCTCAAACTAAGATAACTATAAATTCTTTCAAGTCTGCGTTTAAAAGCACACAATTTCTTAAATTGATACATTCCGACTACTGTGATTTTCGAAGTCATGTTACTAGAGGGGAAAAGAAATATCTTATTACCTTCATCGATAATATTTTTAAATATTGTTATGTTTATCTACTGAAATCAAAAGATGAAGCCTTCGAGACATTCAAGATTTTCAAAACTCGCGTTGGTAACCATTAAAATCTAAAGATTAAGAGATTTATAAGTGATCGGGGAGGAGAATATACTATAATCGAGTTTAAAGATTTTTGTGCTTTTGAGGGTATAATCCTAGAAACCACAGCTCCTTACTCGCCTTAGTCGAATGGTATTACTGAGCGTAAGAATAAAACGTTAATAGATATGTTAAATTTTATGTTGACATGCCCTAATTCCTTTTTAGGGAAAGCAGTCCTAACTATAAATCACATTTTAAATTGAGTGACTCACTCAAAGCTCAATTCTACTCCGTATGAGTTGTATTACGTACAACCACCTTTGTAGATATGATACTCTAAAGATTTTGGGATGTATTGCTTATATAAGAATACAATATCTTAAAAGACCTAATGTGGGTCTTAAAACAATAACATACGTTTATCTAGGTAGTGCATAAGATAGTGCAACTGACAGGTTTCTAGATCTATCCATTAATACAGTGATAGAGTCTAGAGATATTATTTTCCTTAAACATAAATTTATCAAAGATCACGACTTAACCGTCTTCCGACCTACTAACATAATTGCAGAATCTATTGTAGAACCTTAAGCTAGCCTCTCTGGCACTGCTCCCCAACCTTTAGAGGGGGAACCAGTTCCTATTAGAGCATATACAAGAGATATATTCCCTACGAATCTTGGTGAGAATTTCGTCACCTACCACTTAGAGGATGATCCATTCTCCTACTAAGAAGCAATGCGATCTAGAGATTTAGTAATGTGGGCAGAAGCTATCGATGATGAGATAAACTCAGTGTTACAAAATAACACTTAACATTTAGTTGAGCTGTCAAAGAAGCTAAAGTCTTATAATGCAAGTGGGTAGTCAAAAAGAAATTGTATAGTGATGAGTTTATAGTCAAATATAAAACACGTCTAGTAGCTAAGGGTTATAAACAACATGAGAAAATTATCTGCTTTGACGTCTATTCTCCTATAGATCACATATCCATTATTAAGAATTTTTTTCATTAACTTATATCGAGAACTTTATAGTTCATCAAATTGATGTAAATATAGTTTTTTTGAATATAGAGCTTAATGAAGAGATCTATATGACATAACCTGAAGGTTATGTACATAAAGATCTAAAAGAGAAAGTGTGCAAGCTAGACAAATCAATATATGGGCTTAAGTAAGCGCATAAGATGTAACACATAAAATTTAATAAAATGATAAATAACATTAGATTTCAGTTCAGTTTCTCGGACAAGTGCCTCTACCATCATTCAATATCAAATAAAACGGTCATCATATGTCTGTATGTGAATGACACGTTGATTCTATAAGATTTATCACTAATTCTAAATTTTGGGGTTACCACTAGCAATAGCGATATCGGCATATCGCTAATGATAGTGTACAATGCGGTAGATAATAACGTGTCAATTAGTTGTTAGCCGGTTGTTGAGCGGCGTTGACTTGGTCAAGCGGCCACCGCTGGAGATATTGTTCCGCGATAGCATTTTTAATAGATTTCTCCATGAAATCAGGGTCATTCATTCCTATTGTAAGGGAGATCCTGTAACTGAGATTAGACTCGAGATTGTTAAGATGACCGATGAGATTTCATTTTTCTCATTTTCTCTTTATCACCCTCTCTCCAAGTGGAGGGAAGACGAGGATAAGGAGGATGAGAGGTTGATTCAGTCTTTGGAAGAGCTTCCAAGGCCAGAAACATTGGTTATCATATTAATGGGTTGATGTGATGTCATACCCGCATTGTGACAGTGAGATTCCGACGATTTGAGCATGGACAAAGTTGATTTGAACTCATCCCATACTGATAGGTGAAGAGGTAGCTCCTCAGTGTACCTTCTGATATTGGGAGAGTCCGTGAGGTAAGGTGACATTGCCGGTAAAAGCTCAATAGTCGTCTAGGTGGTTGATACTTAGGACGGAGGTGAGACTTGAAATTCAGTACACCGATAATGTGGCCTGAGTGCACGAGACATGTGGTCGTGCGTGCCAACGTATGTGATGAATTTGCAATTATATATACTGTCATACTGTTTGCTTTACAGGGAAGGAATATCATCGCCTCGAGAATGAAGTGAGGTCGTTATAATTGTGGTCAGCCAAAGCTGACCAGTATTTTATTTTGTCACATCTTTGTGGAATGTACTTATGCAGATGCCGACGAGCCGAGCGAGAAGTAGCGGGCTAAAACCCCTTTTGCTATGTTGTCCTTCGAAGGCCCAAGTGTCATGTATTTACTACTTTCACGTATTGTCAGTCTATGTGTCGATGTATGTAAATCACTTTATTGTGCGCACATGTAAGCATCCTGCAAGGCTATAATATTCATTCTTGTGGATTTTAGTGGACATTCCTTTGGAGAGTTATCTTAATTAAATATTTTCATTAGTTGTGAATTATGTGTTAGATCGGTTAGATGTTTGATTTCATTTTGTAACTCCGCTGTTTGTTCATTTAATATGACATGGGGCTCGACCAGATCTTCGGTTATATTATTCGTGATGACCGTTGTGTTACACTATGCGCCAATATGGCGCAACGACGAGGCCCCACGACCGACCAACCACCCTTTACCGTACGCTCGCGGCACACGACCGCGTGGCCCCACGACCGGCCTACCGGCAGGCCGCCATTACCGCACGACCAAGCTAACAACCTCTCATCCGACAGCATGATCATGTCCCGCCGGGCGCTCGTTCAGCCTCCACGATCGACCTCCTGGCCGGCCCCTCCACCAGTCGGGGCCTCCTCCGACGCCGACCGGATCTCCCCCGATTGGCCCCTTTGGCTGTTTCTTACTTTCCATCGACCGATTGCCAAGTAACCACCTTGCCTTTCGAAGGCCTTTGAGCGTCTTTGAAGACTTTCCATTGTCCTTCAGCCCCCTTTGGAGGTACCCCGCGGACACTCCATCTTGTGCACCCTCCAACCTGCGAACATTTCACTGCTCACACCCTTCACCCTGCATGCATATCGTACTTAGTGCCCAGACTCAGTAACAAGCCCTCAGCTTTGAACTCCTCTACAAGCAGCATGAGACAAACAACAAACCCCAAGCAAACACGCCGCCACAGCTTTCAAGGCCTAGCAGAAATCTTCAAAGCAAACACATCGTTCCATGCAGTAATCAAGAAGATAATTGGTTCTACGAACGGTGACCTGTCACCCTCGAGGTCCTCTCTCTCGCTCTCTCCTTCTACAAATTGTAACGAGCAACGATTTGCTGCCCTCGCCTTTTTTTAACAGTCTTGTACAACACAAAAAAATATTGAAAGTCTGGTCGACGCAGCTCCCGTCACGTGTTTTTTTATCTTTATTCCGAGGTTTTCTAAGTTAAAAAATTGTCTTGCTAGCTGCTTTGTTCTCCTCATTTCATTGGTTGTTTCCGCGCTCGTTTACTTCCCGAGATAACACGGTTCAATTTAGACCGATCTACATGAGTGCGTAGTTTTGCCGCAGCAAATATTAAACAATAAATATTAAATATTAACTACAAATAAATTGCTCTAATTAAATATTGTAATTAGAAGGTGAATTATCTAGTGAATTTGGCAAGAACGGGAGCATTGCATTAAGATATTTCTTTAATACACAGTATAAATCTATAATTAATAACTTGGATTAAATACAATTCACAAGTAATCTCTCTCTCTCTCTATTATTCTCACTCACATACTTATGCGTGTCACAAATAGTAATAATCACAAACGGTTATGCGTTGATGACGTGTGACCTAATTTGAGACATTTGATTTCCAACATTACTGTCCTACTCTTATATAAGACTTCCCTACAATAATTTATAACTAATTTGACAAATATTTAGTACCTTAATTAACTTAGGACGGTGTTATTGACAAACCTATTTTCTCTAATGACAGCTCATTATTAATGGCAGATCGCAAAAATATTATCACAGACCATTATGTTAATGACAGACCAGTAAAAAATTAAAAGAATTTAAATCTAAACTCTCTGTGTTATACAAAATTCATAATAATTATAAATTTTTAAATTCTCCAGAAATCTAGCATCTTAAACCATTCAAGCAAACACAAATAAAGATCACAAATTTTAGCAAACCAAAAACTAGTGGAGATTTCAAAATTGGAGGAAAATCGGGCGAGCGGTGTGGGAGCAGCAAAGAATCAAAGCATTCTGGGCATCAATTTAATAAGATATATTCATAGCGACAACTGAAATTTTTTAGAAATTGCTTAAATGGCCATTAAGGCTCTGTTTGGGGGGACTTATTTTAAACGGTCAAGCAGTTACGACCGCATGTACCGGGCCTTAAATTAAGGCCCGGTACATGCGGTCGTAACCGCTTGACCGCTGAAAATAAGTCACCCCAATCGGAGCCTAAGTAGACAGTCCAAAAAACGATTGAGGGTTGTCGATCAAGGGCCATCTCTTAAGATTCTCCCGGACATTATATCTAGTAACATGTATGCACTATAAATCAACAAAATACAACATACTATAGGTCCAAAAAATTATTAAAAATTAGAAACCAAATCCTGATTTCAAGCAAGAAAATATTAAGCAACAACAATCAGAGTAATGTTGCAGCAATAAGATACTAAACAGAGAAGCCGAAATCCCTCTCATGTTATCTAAATCCTGAAACTCTATCACACTCTGCGCTTGCCTCTCCCTATTCCTGAATCTCGCTTCCGCCCATTCCTTGCTCTATGTCATTGCTGCTCCCACGCCGCTCGCCCGATTCTTCGTTTACCATCTCTTCTCCATCAAATCCAAGATCGCACCAAAAGTGCAAGTCATTGTTTCTTCCTCCATAAGAGAGAAAGAGACGTGCAACTGACCTAGATTTGGGGAAGGGCCATTCGGCGGTGGCGGGAGTGGGTTAGGGGTATCCAGCGTCGGCGGAGAACCGCCAGCGGAGGTGGCGAGCGGCGGTGGCTACCGGGAAAGGGAACGGTGACAACAATCGGCGAGGGGGAGGTGGCGGCGACACAAATTTTGCGATTCTCTAGAGGAATTTCCATCGGGGAACTGTTTAGGACTTGAGCTGCCATTAGACTAAAATAAGAGGGAAAAAAGAGAGTTTTTTTTAAAAAAAATTTGGCTTGTCAATAGCTGAATGGGAGCTACCAATAAAATTAGAGTAATTTTATGTGCAAATCCATTTTGACTACGTGCAAATCACAGTTATGTGCAAACCGAAGATTTTTAGGTACTTTATCTAAAATTGATTTGCACTTAACAAAATTGATTTGCACTTATCTAAAATTGGTTTGGACTTAACACCACTCTAATTATCCTTATCCCTTAGGGTTTAGGGCATTATCCTACATCGGAGCATTCCCGCCATAAAATCTCTCCCGCACTATATCCCGCCAAATTTCCTTCCCTTATATCTCTTCTATAGATTCACTCGGCCTTCTTACCAACTGAAGATGGAATCCCCATCCCCATCCGATCTCTTCGGCGCTGCCGAGAAGCTGCCGCCGGCGTCTCCACGCCGGCCCAAGGATTCATCGTCGACGGCGTCGGTGTCAGATGAAATTCCCACGCCGGAGAAGCAGGTCCAGCTGCCTCGCCAGGCCGGAAAGAGGAGCCTGTCCTTCTCGGTCAACGATGCGCGGAGGATCGCCATGGGACTACGGAGGACAAGAAGCCAGGCCGCAAATCATCGGGATCTTCCCGGATTTGATGATGAGCTGCAGCGAAAATCTGAATCGTCTTCTGATTCGGTGCCCATGTCCTCCACATCCAGGAACATTGTCAAGCTTCCGGAAAAGTAAGTTCTCAGCCATTTCTTTTTTATGTTTGTTTTGTATAATCTTGCAGATCCAGAGTTAAGATTTCAATTTACTTTATTTATTTTTTTATCTTTTACTGGTATTGTAAAATTGCAGGATCTTGTTATTCCGTAATGGCGGATCTAATGAAAAAGCCAGCAAATATTCCTTATTGTTCTTGCTTTCTTTCACTGCCCGTAGTTTCTTCTTCTATAGCTTAACATAGCTTAACATAGATTAGCTGATAGAATATTTCAACGATGAAGAAGACCAACCATTTCTTGTCTTCACTAAAGCTTTGTTTGAGAGAGGGGTTAGAGTGCGGTGGCAGTTGCAAACTCAGTTATAAAAACTCAGATAGTGTTTTGTGTAGGTGTGGTTATGAAGGTGTGATCAAGTTTTAGGGGTTGTGAACATCAAGAACTTAGAAAGTGAAATTTGGATAAAATCTATCACAAAAAAATATCAAAAGCAGATAAACCCTATCAATCAGTTTCACACTGCCATCACTCAAACTCCACAATTGAGCCAAACACAATGCGATTTTGAGCATGTCAAGAAGGTTGTAAACAATTACAATTCCCAATTGGTCAGATTAGGGCTGCGTTTGGCGTGGCACATCCCGAACAGTCGCTCCTCCCACTCGGTTGGCAGTGTCGCGGCTGCATTGGTGGGTGGGTGGAGGGGGGGGGGGGTGATTTTCCTCGCCCATGGAAATCTGCGGATTTCTTTGAAGATGGCATTAGCCTATATATATATATAAAATAATAAAAAGATTTACACAGGCATACGGTTGAATATTTGGTTCGGATCCAAAATTTGAAAATGTCATTCAAAGAAACGCCATTCATGGAAAACACCTAGCCCTATTAATGGTGTTAATTAGAGAGAGAAAGCACTCTCTTGTATGGAAAGCATAATCACCGCCTGCTATATATATATAGTTGTTGCTTTGATAAGGCAAGGAAATATTAAAAACAAACTTACCACCGTGTGAAGAAATAAAAGAGGAGCCGCCTAGAGGGAAAAAGAGAACCGCCTGTGATAACCTTGAAGGAAGACGTTGTCCCGTGCTCGTGTTGAAGGAAGGCTGCCGCCGCCGGTGGTTGCCGGTAATGTGATCCCGTGCGACGGCATCGGCGTTGTTGGTGCCGATCTCGTCATTCTCGCATTGTTTCTTCCTCCTACATGGAACTCTCGACGCATCCCCCGGCTTTGGAGATGATAGCCGCCGGTCTTGGAGGAGAGGGTGTTTGCCGGTTTTGGAGGAGATGATGGGGTGCGGGCGTGGCGGCGAAGACTTGCGGTGGTGCAGTGGTCTTGATGGAGTTTCTCTCCGGCGGTGCGGACATGGCGGCGAATGCATGAGGGAGTGCAGTGGCCTTGATGGTGTTTTCCTCCGATGGTGCGGCTTGACGTCGATGGCGTGCGTGAGTGCAGTTGGCCTCGACGGTGCTTCTCCGGTGGTGGCGGGTGGTTTGGTCGTCATCGAACGACGAAGGTTCTCCGTGAACCTTGTGCGTTCGCTGTGCTAGCGGATTGCAGTTCAGATTATTCTCTCTCCCGCGGATCGAGCGAGTCCGGCTCTCCACGGTGTTTTCTGTAACGGATGTCGGTACATTTCTTTATGTATTATATTGCAGTTGTAGTATTTACGTATGCAGAGTTTATTGTTCAGATTTTAGTTCTTGTATACCCTGTGTTATTTGGTTGTGTCTGGGGATAGTTTCCGCGTTATATCCCAACACGTACAATCCTTCAAAAGGATGAACTTAAAGGCTTGGGTTAGGGGAATTCCCCTTTCCCACACAAAATCCGAAATACATGCAACATTTGCCACATAATCGGCCACTGAGTTGGCCCTCCGGTCAATAAGGGAAATCACCACTCTCGGACAGTCTGTCATTGAACTTGCAAGCATAGCCTCAACCTATCCGCCGTGAACACCCGATAGGATGCGCAAGCAAATGTTGAATCTCCTTCAAGGACTAAACCCAAGGCGTTGCTTATGAAGCATTTCACAATCCTGAGATGCCATGAAGAGCACTTCTCAGCTCTGTCATATTTACAGACTGACTTTGAATACCTACATCGTTAGCAGCTATAAGCTCCCCATCATGATTTCTGATAATACACCCAAGCCCGTCACAATTGTTCGGGGGAACCGATCCATCAAAGTTTATCTTTATCCATCCAAATGGCGGGGGCGACCAAGAAGGCTCGAGGTTTAAACGGGCCGCCCAGTTACCATCGGATGCATCCATGATTGCCTTTAAGACAATAGAGGAGGGTTGCTAGTATGGCTCTCCGTGAACCCGCTGGTTTCTAGCTTTCCAGGATCCGTAAAATATGGCAGTTAGGACTTTAATTTCCCTTGAACTTGTGCTGGTGGCCAACTCGTCCAGCAGGGCATCCAAAATTGAGGTGCAGCTTGAGCTTAATTGGAAGCCTAACCTTACCATAGCAGACCGAATTTTAATCATGAAGGAGCAATTACCAAATAAGTGGTTTATATTTTCCGCCTGAGAACAACCCCATGTGCAGGCCTCATCTGAGCGTAGTCGATGCTGGTAGAGCCAATTGTTGGTAGGCAGCATGTTGTTCATAGCTCGCCAAATCATCATTACGAATCGCGGTTGGGTTTTGATCTTCCACAATTCACGGCCACAAAGCGTACCTTGTGGGCATTCCGAGCTGTATATAACACCAGCGTTCATTTTTGTCCTCTCAGAATGGGCCCATACCAGCTTATCACGTCCTCCCACGTCGTCCCTTGAAAGTCTTAGAGCGAGTTCAAATAGGAGAGGGCCAAGCCCATCAAGTCTCTCGGCTAACCACCGTGAGCTTGAGTCCAGGAAACCAGCAACAAAGTTGGGCAAGGCATCGATATTGATAAAAGTTGGCCACAAATTAAGGGAAAGCACACCAAGCCAATTATCCTCCAGAGTTGAGATGGATGAGCCGTCCCCCACCATCCAAAAGGTTTGCCTCTGCACAAGCTCCCCACCGAGCTAGATAACTTTCCAGATTTTGGATTGGTTGCGGTTGGGCTGAAATCTGAATCGACCACCATATTTGGCACCAAAAATCCTCGCCAATAGGCTGCCATCATAACCCGCCACCCTTGCCGCAATGTTGCCCATCAATATACGCCGCCACAACAACAGGTTTTTGAAGCCCAGACCGCCCCGTTCCTTCGGCAAACAGATTTCTGACCATTTAGAAAAATGTATTTAGCGTTTGCTTTGGGTCCCATTCCAAAAGAAAGATGAGAGTAAGCTGTTAATTTTATTTATTGTGGTTGAGAGGCTACTGCGGTTGTGGTTCAATGCTCAGTCAGCTAATAAAAAGTAATAATGAGAGGTTGCTTGATTCATGACTTTACTGTTTTTAATCATAGATAGAAATCACATTTAGAAGAAATTTTTTTTTCTACTCTTTTAATTTGAAATCCCTCCTTTGGGGAAGTTTTGAGTATCCCAGCGGAGATTAAATGCAATGTTAATAATATCTAACTACATTCATCCACATCATACATTTAACATATTTAAACATTTCATTTTTACTTTTTCAAACAATTACATAAACCATTAGAGGAATAATGAATGTCTTATGGGATATATAGTTATGAGATGCTGGCGGAGTTCTTCAACTGCTTGGACAGTTCAATTCGATTGCTTCAACTCAAAGGAGCGTCATCCACATTTACTAACATTAGTACCAGCATTCAAAATTTAACAGAAAGGTAACTGATTTTTTGATACATGCTTTGACTTTTATAATTCAATTTCCTATTTTTTTATATGATGATGATTGTTTCAGGAGATTTACTTATAAACATTTGTCACAACTCAAACACATTCTTCCGGAATCAATTTCAATTAAAAAGGTACTTTTGCGCGATGAGGCCACTTCATGCATGAAGCCAGAACTTCTGGTTTCTCTGCGAGTGGATGCAATGGAAAGAAAACTTGAATTGAAAGGGGAGAGCGCATATTCAGCCTTAAGAAAAAGTTTCAGATCGAGGCTCGTTCAATTCGCTAGAGAACATCCAGAGGTAGTCTCTAGTTTATTTATTTATTTTTCCCTATTTTTGGGGAGTCCTGTCTCTTCCTCTACTGTTAACTATTCACATAAGAGCTGGATGTAATTTTTCCATGCAGTGTCATTTTTTTGCTTGATGTTGATAATTTCTTGATTATAAGAGCACTTTTTCTTGGTTTCCAGGAGGATGAAATCCCAGAAGAGATACTGCCACATCCTTTTGGCAACACAAAACACAGCATGGCAACAGAGTCCTGTGAATCAATCCCATCTGTTCAAGCTGGGCCATCCACCGATGTCAGTCCAGTAGAAAAATTAACCACAGTTTCACATTTTGCTGGATCTTTCAAGAGGCGGTTTTCTCAAAGAATCCCTTGTTCTGATGAAATGAAAAGTCCTATTCTTTTCCTAAGTGGTAATGTCTCTAAAGCTGATTCATTAGTTTCCAATTTCCATCCACCAGTAAATTTTCTTCAAAGCTTTCCATTCACAAGAAATCGCCACTCTCTTCTTCAGGTAAAGTACCTTTGAAGATGGATCACCAAAAAATGGAAGAGGATTCAAAGATGCTCATCACTTCTTACATCAGCCCTTCAAAGGGAATAATATCTTCAGAATCTACTCCAGTTAAGGAAATTTCAACTCCTAAAAGGCTAATGTCCTCCACCCCAGAACTTCAGATGCCTAAGAGAAGCTGTGAAGGCAAAAATGATGATACTCCACAGAAGGAGGTAGTGAAAAGAGGAGCGAGGACAAGATTGTTTCCAACCCCAAAAAAGAATGTGAAGTTTGATGGGGCAGAAAGTTTTTCCAAACACTCACTGATAGAAGATGATGTTCTTGGTTTCCTTCCAGAGTCACTTCTACTAGATGTAAGTTGATGTATTCTTTATAATAGGACACTCGACACAGTAGTTTCAATCTCTTAAACATGTCCTCAAACATGTTTTTTTGTTAAATATTACAGTTTGAAGGCACTCAATTGGGATTTTGTATTTATTTGTGATTTTCACAACATAATTTGCTTACACTAGGGATGAATGACCCGAGTTGACATTCTTTGTCCATAGATAAAAGAGAAGGAGAGAATAGCAATAGAGGAAAGGGAGACAAATGCAGCAGGCTCAAGGTCTCGGAAAAAGATGATTGCAAATTTGCCCAGACTTTTGAATTCCATACTCCTCATATTTCAAACAGGGAATAGATCTGTGATCACAAAGCAGGAGCTTGTTCACAAGATTCTTTCAAGTCACTGCAGTGTAATTGATAGAAGTAAGTCTTATATAAGTTTGGAATGATATCATTATTTGAAACCAAGTAAAAATAACTTTAGCCTTTTTGTCATATTAATTATTTTTATGTGGTGTTTGTCAGTTGAAGTCGAAGAACAGTTGGCGTTAATGCAGGAATTAGCCCCAGATTGGATCTCCCAAAAAAAGTCACTTACAGGGGACATCCTATATCGGTGAGTCTTTTAGATATTCTTTGTATTTTTTTATGCCATATGCAATGAATCTTAGATCTAAATTGAGTCTCTCTTAGGCTCCATATGGCGCGGTGGTGCCACCGTGCCGGTCGTGAACATGGTGGTTATGAACCATCGTTCGTGACCGCCCAACCTAACTTGAGGAACTTCATCCTCATTTATGGTGGTGGGCGTAGCCGTTGTCATGCCAAACTTACATTCTATAATTCTGGCATTTTTTGTCCAAACTCATCGGAGCAAAAATGCGGCTCAAAACAGAGCCTTTGTTGAGCTATTGTATAACTGGGGAAAAAGTGTTACTTGAGAGATGAACACAAATCATGTGAAGAAACAATTGTCAGGAAAACAAAAATTAAAAAGCAAAAATGTGGCTCCAAACAGAGCCTTAGTTGAGCTATTGTATTACTGGGGAAAAAATGTTACTTGAGAGATGAACACAAATCATGTGAAGAAACAATTGTAAGGAAAACAAAATTTAAAAGTAGTAGCTCCAAAATGTTAATGGCTGCATGTAGAGATATTTCCATTGGATTAAATCCAAATTAAATGTTACAGTTTTGCACAATTCAAATTTTCTCTCATTTCTCTTAAATCATTTCTCACCCTTTTTTTGCACACAAAAGATCAAAGCTGCGCTTACAACCAATAATCCCACCTGAAATCTATCAACTCCGATCAAATTGAATAACATCAAACCCTTCTACATGATGCCTCAATTATCTTTAAATTAAGCAAATTTGGTCATACCCTCCCGCTTGCTCGTTAGAGAAGAAATTGATTGGAAAACTATTTTTCTAGTGTTTTGGTTGACCAGAGTTTAAAATGTTTCTCCTGTTTTTCATTAGGATTTGGTAGTAACTAGTAAGTTAGTTGGCAATATAAAACTAAATTTAATTCATTTTTCCTATTGAATCCAGTTACTACACTGCAACCTAACACCACCTGATATGAAATTCTGAAGAAAAAAGGCATTTGCATCTCCATAAATTCATTCAAAACAAACGTAGTCATCACGGGATTTATCGATCCAAAAACATGGGGTTTGCATCTTCTTTAAAGTGCAACATCACTAAACAAGTTCACTCTGCATAATTGGAACTCCTTAAGAATCCATCTATTCAAACACATCCTATTTGTATTCAGATTGAATAAAATGTCAAACGCCCAAGAGATTCGGCAGAGGCTTGCAGCTGCAGTGTGAAGGACCTCCCAAAATTACATCTTGGAGGGTTTATGATAATGTCAAGATTGCCCGTTGCAACTTGCTATAGCAGCAATGGTGTTAGAGACCTGGCATTTTCCGCCAAGCAGCAATGGTGTTAGAGACCTGGCATTTTCCGCCCCTCATGAAATCATGCTTCTTCTGAAATCTCAGAAAAGCCATACTTTTGTTTACCAAACTAGATGGTGAGTGGGTATGCTTAATGCTTGTATGTATTTTTATTTGGTGCAAGCTGCAGATAAAGCTTGGTCACTACAAGCATATGCTAGAACATAGGCCTCACTCAATGTTGTCTGCAAGCTGGCAGTAGAAAAATAGTCTTCTGTATTTCTTCTTTCCCTAGCTGTATAGTGAAATTATATATTCTTTTTTGTTGTTATTCAGTCTACCCTAAATGTGCTTGTATTAACTGATTATTATTTTTTGTTTTATTTAAATGACTGTAAATAGTATGCTCCTCTAAGGAACTCTACTTAGTTGTATTGTCTTTCCTTAAAAAAAAAATCCTCAACATAATACTGATGGAGGTGCTTCATCTTCCATTATTGTAAACTTAACCTCAGCAGAATGATTTCATAAATGTATCTATAAAAAGCCATATTAAAGCTCTGTTTGGGGGGATTTATTTTCACCTGTCAAGCAGTTATGACCGCATGAACCGGTGAATGGAGCCTAAACATTCTACGGTCAGCAAGTTTTCAATTTATAATTGCATTGATGATAAAGCTGTTGTTTTTGAAATTGTTCATGTGCTTCCATGGTCCACCAGCCCTTACAACAAATTGTTGATGTTGCTGCAGTATACCTTTTTAATAAAGTTACATCTGGTGGAATTAATTCTGAATATTTTTGTTGTGTATATCTTTGACCCCGTGGGGAGTTGACATGGCCTAGAAAGGACCAACTGAGAAGCAGTCTCTACTTATTAATGACGTAAGTGCTTGATTAAATTAATTTCATGATTAAATTATTTTTAAATATAATGAGAAATTTGGCAGAAATGGGATTAATATTTGGTAAAATCTTCGGTATGCTAAAACTAGTGACGAGTACGGGCTTAGTCCTTATGGCTAACCGCAATCGTATTCTGATCGTGACAGTGCATAGGGGGATCCAGTGTTCCGTGTGACAATATTTCAGTCAGGGCATTGTCATGGCGCAACGGCACTCCCGCCGCTCGAAACACCCCGAGTGCTATACTCCACCCGTTGTCTGTTTGTATCGTGTGCAAGGGGTTTGCGAGCAGTGTAGAGTATATTTTTATTGTAAGTAAGTTATTTTGTATACATGAGAGATTAAAGAAAAATCATGTAAATTAAAAAATTAAAAAATTTGTACTAAAGAGAAGGTAAAATTAAAAAGTTGAATGTTTGATGGAATATGTTTTTTTTCCCTTTTAATATAGAAGTATAGATGATATTCTCTCTTCTAATAGGTGCACTTGATTATTCATTTTATAATGTCACTTTCATAATTATGTACGATAAATATAGGGTGCTTATATACTATATTTGTAACCCTCAAATTGATATTTACAATCTCACTGGATATTTGCAACCACTAGTAAAAAGAATTTAAATTGAACTTATTTTATCTTTCCTTCTCCTACAAAAATATTGGGTCTTTTCTTCTTTCTCGTACGTACATGTTTGAATTTCTTTTATAACCTATAACAATGATAATTGATAACATCCACGATATCAAAATACACGCATATCATTCAAATAAAATCAAAACTTCATAGTGAATTTTCTTTTATAAGCTAACATATTTGTTGGAGGTCACTCGGTTTCCCTTGGTCCAGAGAATTGGATCTTCTTAACTTGAAAGTGAGCCGAGTGCACAAACAGTCAAATGAAAACAAAGGAGCAATAACGCGAGATATTTTATCGTGGAAAGCTGGGAAAATGTGAAAAAACACGTGGTCGGATCTGTGTCACGTCGAAAACTACTAGTTCTTTTGTTATTATAAAAGTATAAGTTCTCAGGAGGGTGACATGTCACCTCTCCGTTTACAAGCCTCGAAGGCAGATAAAAGAAGAAAAAAATAAAGTCCACAAAGCTTCCGCGAGAGCATCCACGAGTGCTTTTTTATGCCTTCTCCTACGCTTGCTGAAGCGTCCACATGAGCACTGAGCGCGAGCAAACTTGAGAGTGAACTAAGGGAATTCAGACCGGATGAACAATCCAAGTCTCACGTACTCGCCAAAAAACACCAGAGATCTCTCTTGTCTCTCTGGTTCTTTCTTCTCAAATGGAGGCATGAGGGCCTTTTTACAGATTTCTTGAAAGAACGCTTTGGTAATTGCGCATGACTGGATCTTGAGTTTATGAATGACAATACTTCATTCTGGTCACCTGAATCACCAATTTTCTATAAAGGTCGAGCATCCCCCACCCCCACCCCCCGGGCGGTCCAGGTAAGTTACGCTACGACGACGACGATCAGAAGTGGCAGAGGCGGCTGGAGGTGGCAAAAGTGGTGGCAACCAACGTAGCGGGAGCGCGCCGGCTGGTCGCGCATGCGCGGGCCGTGCGTGGTGCCCACGCATGTCAGTGTGTTTGTGCTTGGTGCGGCGCGCAACCGTGTTGCTTCATGCGGTTCCTGACGGGGTTTCCGCTTGGGCATGTGCGGGCGTCGTTCCCCCCCCCCCCCCCCACTTTCAGGGTGATTTTGAGCCCTTCAAGCAGGTGCAGCTCACACATGCGCTTCACTCAGCCGGATCAACTTGCTTGAGCGTTTCATCTCTAAAAAGTAGAAAACCAAACAACTAAAAGTAAATATACGTTCACAAACGTAACAAAAAATTTATGAAAATATGACAATCCTACAACAATGGCTTGAACACTAAAATATTAGATAAACCCTAATAATGAAAAGTAAAGCCTTATCTTCTTCAAGGCTGTTGGAACCAAAAACTGGCCACAACGAGAGTTCGGACCCTAGAGTGTAGCTAACACCTACTTCTCCCAAGCCCAGACCCCTGGCCAGACACAAGGAACAAAGAAACTGACCCTAGACTACAACACGAAGATCCCTCCACTAACCCGGAAGATCTCAGAGCGCTTCCCCTCCTTAGTCAAGTGCCGAGCTAAGGATACCTCAAAAAGCGCTACAAGACTTTGGAAAATGAGAAAGCTTGCCTTCTGAGGTATCCTGTGGGTCTATTTATAGAATCCAAAAAAGTTAGTCTGCTAACAACCAAATTTCACTGTTCAGAAAAGCTATATGCAGCCCAAAAAGGTCTGCTAACAACCAAACTCCGTTGTTCTCAGGAGCTAAATCCAGACCTCTAAGGGTATCCAGGTAATATTACCTTTGGACCCTACTGGGCGGAAACCATTCCGCTGATCCCCGTGGGCTTCCCGCTCATACAGACGGAAACCCTTCCGCATGCCCTGTCCAAAGGCCAAAAATCCGGCTGAGTGTAAGTTTGCTTACCCCACTCTCCTACTCTTATAAGAGACACGATCTTGAGTTGTAGATGGATGGAGTTCCTCGAGGACTACACCTTCCAGATATATTACACTCCCGGGAAGGGAAATGCGGTCGCAGATGCCTTGAGTCGTAGGACTTCAGTACGGGCAAGTTGACTGTAGATGCATGATGAGCATCTGATCCAGGAGTTGGAGGCCTTAGATATTTCTTGTGTTGACAAGAATGTCACTGCAAATGCGTGTTTGAACTAGACGGAGGTGCAGTATGACCTCACAGACAGAGTTCGACGAGCAACAGAACTCGATGAGAGTATAAAGCGCTATGCAGCGGAAGGGTCAAATTCTCAATTCTCCTTGGAAGATGGCCTTTTGAGAAAAGATGGTCGTTTGTGCATCCCGAATGTGAGAAAACTATAGGAGGAGTTGATGTATGAGAAACATTTCACGAAATACTCAATCCACCCAGAAAGCATAAAGATGTACAAATATATGAAAAGATGTTCTGGTGGCCAGGTTTAAAGAAGGACATGACTCTTTACGTGGTGAAGTGCAAGACTTGTGCCTTGATAAAAGAGGAATGTCAGAAGCATGGAGGTTTCCTGAAGTTATTGTCAATTCCGGTATGGAAGTTCGATGATATATCAATATATTTTGTGCACGGATTGCCGAGATCTCAGAGCGGGAACGATACCGTGTGGGTGATCGTTGACCGATTGACAAATGTTTCACACTTCATACCGAACAAGAAAGACGATTCAGTTGAAAAATTGGCTAAATTATATATTGACAACATAGTACGGTTGCACGGTGTGCCACGTAGCATTGTCATTGACCGAGATGAGCGCTTTACTTCTACTGATTGGAGGCTAATCCACCAGTTGTTGGGTACTCAACAAAAGTTCAGTACGGTCTTTCATCCGCAAACAGATGGTCAGACCGAGAGGACCAACAGTATAATGGAGGATATGCTTCGGATGTGCGCCTTCGATTTCGGGAAGAGGTGGGAGGACCGTCTCTATATGATCGAGTTCGCGTATAATAATAGCTATCGAGCTAGTATTCAGATGACGCCCTTTGAAGCTTTATACGGTAAGAAATGTCATACTCCTTTAGCTTGGACGGAAACAGGCGATTCAAAGTTGTATAGGCATAAAGAGGTCGAATATGCAAATTCGACTATACACACTATACGAGAGCGGCTATTGGTAGTCCAAGATAGGCAAGCAAAGTACTATAATGCCAAACACTGAAACGTGAAGTTTGCGGTTGTCGATTGGGTATATCTGAAGATCAAGTCATTCAAAGGCGTGTCCAGTATTCGACGCTTGAAAAAGTTAAGTCCGAGGTATCTGAGTCCATTTGAAGTGGTTGAGCGCATTTGAGAAGCTGCTTATCGATTAGCTCTTTCAACGGAGCTAAGTGGTTTGCACGATGTGTTTCACATATCGGTGCTGCGTAAAGCTTTGAAAGAGCATACGCAACTGATCGCCGATGATCAGGTACCGGTCGATAATGGGCTGACGACGAAGGTTAGACACATTCAGATCGAGGATACGGAGATCAGGCAACTACAGAACAAAACAATCGGGATGGTCAAAGTCCGTTGGGACAACTATGGCCGTAAAGAATTGACATTGGAGCATGAACGACCATGCAAGATGAGTTTCCCGAGTTGTTTTTGTAAAAATAGAGTTGTAATAGTTTTGTACTATTTTTCTACAGATGAATAAAATTTTGGGAAGAAATTTCTATAAGGAGGGGAGGTTTGTAACACCCCAAAATCTAGAAAAAACAGAGCTCTCGGGTTGCTATTGCCGGGCGATAATGAGTATCGCGCGGCGATAGCACTTGACGCACTCAACGCCTTCAACGAATCGTTGAGTAGACTATCGCGTGGCGATGACACTCGATGCTCTCGACGTACTTGACGCACTCGACGCTTTCAACAAATCGTCGAGTAAGCTATCAGAGTGGCGATAGTGGATATCGCTGAACGATAGTGGATATCGCTGGGCGATACTGACATGTGTGGCTGACACGTGTTAGATGGCCGGACGGCGGCCGAAGAGCGGTGGTTGACTTGGTCAAAGCGGCTACGGCCGCGATAGCCGATATAGTGCGACGATATCGTTAAAATTAAATGGTCAGCTAAAATCGTGGCCTTTGCTTAGTTTTGATGAAAGGATCGTGTGGTTGGGGTTATTCCCGAGGCTGCTTAACCAGAGAAGAGGTGGAGATAAGATTCATTTCTCTTTTCTCTCTCTCTCCTCCCTTTCATCAAGTTCTTGGACGAAAGATCTAAGGGGCTGAAAGTTGAGCTTTGAAAGCTTGGCGAAGTAGATCCCGTGGTCGGAATCAAGAGCCGAAGCAAGATCCATGAAGAGAAAAACGAGACGCTCCTTTCCATCCGGATAGAAGACTTGTTCATAGCTCCAAAAAGATCTACAAGGGTAACGATCTTCCTTTTTGGACAAGTGAAGTTCTCCTTTTGCATAGGCATGGAATCCCCCACCAAAAGGTGGAGAATTGAGGGAATTCTGATGGGTTGATACGTGATATCCCCGGTAGTATTGCATATAGATCCGGAAATCGCAGTACGGAATAGACATGCTATTTGAAACCCATCTGGACAGGTTGATCTGGATTGGTGATGTTTATTTTGCGTGCTGGAGAAAACTCCGAGTATAAACAGATAGTTACTGGAGTCAAAGGGGTTGTGCCGGTGAATTGGAGTAGCAGGAAGTACTGCAGAGACGCTCCAGGAAAATACCAAGAAATTTTCACGGATTTGAGAACTGGTGGATATCACTGGGCGACGGTGAGTATCACTGGCGATAGCTCTTGATGAGCTATTTATTGTATGAAAGTCCAGTGTTTTTGGTACCGCAGGATGCTGTAGGATTTTCTGGACAGATGTTCCAGTTGTGGCTGAGTCTTGGTACAAAAAGAGAAATTCTGTTGTTAATGCCAGACGGTAATGGCTATCGCTAGCGTTAACTCCTAGATAGCATTTTGATTACCAAGCTTGTCTCTCGGAGACCGTGAGGCTAGTATGTGAGCTGTAGCCTGGGTGCTCAGCTCTGATGGCCGAGAGAGTCGTTTATGAAATGTAACGTGGTTATGTTTGGGAATGGGTGCTCAGCTCTGATGGCCGAGAGAGTCGTTTATGAAATGTAACGTGGTTATGTTTGGGAATACGGAAAAGGGGAGGTCGACCCGCGCCGTGTTTATTAACCACAAAGGTTTCAGCTTTCGGCGATGGCATGACGATTTGATCAACGAGAAAGGGTTGATCTATACCCGCTCTGTGCCGATCGGAAGATAGACCTAAAGTACATGGCAATTACCGGTAGCAGAGAGAGAGAATCGTGGCTATAAGCCAGACTAAAAATGCTTAAAGTTGACCGTTAAGTCTGGGACCTCTGAGCGGTGGTTGACCATTAAGCCTGGGACCTCTGAACGGTGGTTGACCGTTAAGTCTAAGACCTCTGAACGGTGGTGGGGCTGGGCATTGCCAGCATACCGAGAATGTGCCCTGAGTGCACGAAACGTTTGATAGTGATGCAGATGTTTGTGATATATTGAATGGTGCTTGAGTTGTTCCTTTTTGTCATATATCTATGTTTGGAAGCTATGAATGCAGGAAAGGAATACCGCTGCTCCGGGAATGGGGTAGGATCATTATAAATTGGTCAGCTAAAGCTAACTGTTGCCTTGTTTGCCACCTTTATGGTGGAATGTCCCTGTGCAGGTGCTGGAGAGCCGAGCGGGAAATAGCGGGTTGCTGCCCTTGTTGCTATGCCGACCCTCGAAGGTCAAGCGAAGAGTTTTTAGTGTTTTTCATGTGTGGCCGGTATGTACGCCGAAGTTTGTAAACCACTCTTTTGGGGAAAAACATTTGTAAGGCTTTAAGGCCGTAACATTTTGTGTATTTTGTAAAACATTCTTATGTGGTTTCTTTTAGTGGACATTTGTATTACTTGAGTTCAAAGTAACCCTTGAAGCTTCAAAATGCTCTGAGTTAGGATTCGTTTGGTCTCTTGATATTAGCCTGTAACTCCGCCGGCTGTCTGTGGAATATGGCGTGGGGCTCCGACTGGACCCTTAGTTATATTTCATGTGACGGATAGAGGTGTTACACTTCTCATCTCCTATTACGTTCCTCCTCGTTTTTGGGCTGAGGTTGTCTCCACTGCCGTCTCTCTCATTAACTTGCAACCTTCCACTTTACTTCAGGGTCGGTGTCCTAGTGAGTGTATGTACTGCCGACCCCCCACATTATACACATTTGCGTATTTTTGGCTGTTAGTGTTATGTTCTTCTTCCTTTACGTGAGCGTACCAAGTTCTCTGCTCAATCTGTATTATGTGCTTTTCTCAGATACAGTACTGAACACAAGAGCTATCAATGTTATGATCATGTTACACGTCGACTTCTTATCTCATGTGATGTCAGCTTCGATGAGTCTCACCCTTTCTTTGTGTCCTCCGTCCCCTCGACCTCACACTCATCGGTGACTCCCTCTAATGTGCAGTTCCTCACTCTTCCCACCCCAACACTTCATGTCTCCTCTCCACCGGTATGTCCACCTCCTCTCTTCCTGCCACCGCCTACACCATCTCTAACATCTCTAGTCTCATCTTCTCATATTTCCCTTTCACTTTCCACCTCTACCTCGGACGCGCTCATCATCCTCCTTCCATAGCATTACACTCATCGTCCTCCTCCTCCGACTCCTCTTGCTCCTGCCCCCTTGCCTCCAGTGCCCACATACTTGGTGCCTGCCTTCTCCAGCGAGTATCCTGTGGACGATCCTCCTGTGCGTCGCAACCCACCTTGTGAGCGACGTCCTTCCGACCTCCTTAGCCTTGTTATACTTTCGCTGGACCTACTTGACCTTCCTGCTACTGCTTGTAGCACTCCAGAGCGACTACCTACCGTGAGGCTGCCTAAATACCTGAGTGACAAGTTGCTATGTCTACTAGGTTGGAGGCACAAAGGGGCGAATCCAGGAATTTCATCAAGGGGGGCCAGGAAAAAGTGGCGGATAGATGACCAAAAAGGCCAGTAAAACAAGGGTTGGTGGAGGGATCACGGCGGTGGTGCGGCCGGGGGAGAAAACCACGGGAAAACGGATGGGTTCACACGGTTTCCCAAATGGGCTGGACTCGATGGAACATGTACTGAGCAGCTCGACAAGAAACGACAATCGTACCGTGGGCAGATGTCTTGGGGCTCGGAAAAGGTCGCTCTTGCTCGTACCGAGGCATTAAAGATGACAAATGTATGGAACGTATTGTGACGTAACATGTCTCAGGATGATAATAAAAAAACAGCAGATTAACAAAACTAAAATGAATTAAATCTTAAAACCAAGGAAAAGTGTAATTTATCTGTGTAGGACGGAGCCAGGGAGGAGTTGTAATGGCGGGAAAGTGTTGATGGAGATGGAGAGTAGTTAGGGAGGCGATGTAGTCTAGGGCACCGACGACGGAAATGAAAAGGACTAGAAATGACGAATCGAGTCGTCATCCTGTATTTCCACTGTCTGGTGCCCACTCATTGTCTTCTCATCGAGGAAGCTAGGACACGTCAAAACAATCAAACTACGGCGCTTGTAAACTCGAAATGGCTTATCTTCGTCGCAGTGGAGGAAGCCGGAAAGGGAAAGGAGTTAGGGAATGCACGTGCTTTGGTTTGGAGAAAGAAAGATGAAATCGCAGGCTCTCCTTTCCATTTTCGAAATTCATACCCGGGTACATGCTAGATTAAGTCTGTACATGGCTGGAGATGATGCAAGTGTTGTTGTGTTCATCTATTGGCGTAGGGTCGTTGCACGTTTGACAAATCAAAGAGGTAGAACAGGTCAAAATGACATCGACTTCGTACATGGGGGGGCAGACATCGTCCTCCGCTCGTAAAAAATAAATTTGAAGGTCTTCATCTTATCAGAGTCATTTCTCTCTCATCTGGTCACCGTTTTTGATGTGTAAGTAGTCAAAATTCATTGGCTCGACGAGAGCAATCCAAATCTACTAATAATTTTGAAAAATTCTTGGGGGGGGGGGGCCGGGCCCCCGTCGGCCCCCCTTAGATCCGCCCCTGGAGGCACTTGAGCATACTCGTATATGAGACCTTGTTCCTCTTCCACTCGGTGTTGTTCCGATCACTTGCAAGTGAGTCTTCAAGATCAAGACTCGCTCTGATGGATCTGTAGAGAGTTACAAGACTCTGCTAGTTGCTCGTGGTTTTCAACAGGAACAGATGAGAGATTATGATGAGACCTTTGCTACAGTCGCTCATATGACTACGGTTAAGACTCTCATTGCAGTTGCAGTTGTTCGCCACTGGTCTCTGTCTCAGCTTGACATGAAGAATGACTTTCTTCACGGTGATCTTTAGCTGGTGGTTTACATGCTTTCTCCTCCTGACCTATCCTCTCCTCCAAGCCTTGTTTGCCGCTTGAGGCGAGCCCTTTATGGGCTCAAGCAGGCACCCCACGCATGATGTGTTCGTTTCAGCTCAGCCATTATAGCCGGCGGTATCTAGCCAAGTCCACATGATCCAGCTCTGTTTGTGCATCTTTCCTCACGTGGTCGGAATCTTTTGTTATTTTATGTGAATGATATGATCATTACTGACGATGATCCTTCTCATGTGTCTGAGGGAGAGCGACGGGATCCAAAGGGGTACTCGAACAAGACAGGAGATCAGAGGCTGGAATGAATAGGTTAAAAGAGGGGCTGCAAATAGATAAGTCTCTTTTAGGTGTTTGGTTATTAATATTTATTTCATTTTGAGCTGCAGCAATTTATACGAGGTCTCAAAATATAAGCACTCTAAATCTATAGTTAAGTAAGACCAAATATATTTTTATGTATCAAATTATATCATCAAATTATTTAACTATTTTCTTTAATGGAATCAGACTTTATTAGAGAAATCCAATTTGTACAGTAACAATCCACAGAAGCAGCATTGCGTTTTTTTTCCACCTGCAGCTAGCGTCAAGCCGTCAACCCGTCTCCTTCCCTAATTTCTTCTCTCTTTATGCCGAACAAAAGAAACTTATTAATCTGCTCGATCTCCCACAGTTATTAGGGCGGCCATGTGCCGGCGACGCGGCGACGCCGTCGCCTCTCAGCCCACGATTCGGCCGGACACCCGCTCCACAGGATCTCGAACTTCTAACGCCGCATCATCCGCCACTTCCTCCTCCACCCTCAGCTTCCCTTCCGCAATCGACAGCTCAAGCGGCGCGGCCTTCGCCACCACCACCACCTTCTCCTCCTCCTCCTCCATCGCCAGTCTCCGCGTCTCGCTCACCGAAAAACCCATCTTCTCCTTGGCCGAAATCGCGGCCGCCACCAATAATTTCCTCGCCAAGCCCATCTCGTCGACATCCTCCGCCTGGCGCTGCTCTCTCCGAGGCCGAGACGCCATCGTCTTCCAGCGCCCCTTTCACGGAGATCCCAACAAACATCCAGCCCGCCTCGCCGCCGTCTGCAGGAGCCATCACCGCAGCCTCGTCAGCATCCTCGGCGCCTCCCTCTCTGCCAACCGCATCTACTTTGTTTACGAGTTCGTCCAAGGCGCATCCCTCGCCGACTGCCTTCACAACCCTCGGAACCCTAACTTTACCCCGCTATCCACCTGGATCTCCCGCATACAGGTCGCCACTGACCTTGCGCAGGGACTTGAGTACATCCACCACCACTCCGCCGGAAGCGGAACACTTCACAACCGCATTAAGAGCTCCTCAATAATCGTCACCGAGCCCCAGTTTAATGCAATGATTTGCCATTTCGGAGCGGCCTATCTGGCCGGAGATGTGCCGGATGATCAGCTCTCCGAGGATGAAGAGGGGGGGTCCTCATCATTTAGCAAGATGAGTAAATCCTCCGGCAGCCGTTCGAGGAGGATCGAGGGAACTAGGGGTTACCTGGCGCCGGAATTGACCGCCGGCGGATCCGTTTCCCGAAGATCCGACGTCTTCGCATTGGGGGTTGTGCTCCTGGAGCTGATCTCCGGCGAAGAGCCGGTCGAGAATATGTTCGACAGGGACAGGAAAGAGTACCGGAGCTCATCGCTGATTGAGACGGCGAGGAATGTAGTTGGGGCGAGATTGGAGGAGGAAGATTCGTCGTCGTCGTCAGCGGCGGCGGCGGCCACAGTGGAATTGGCGGGAGAGAGGAAGAGAAGGATTCGTGAATGGGTGGATAGAAGATTGAAGGATTCTTTTCCGATTGAGGTGGTGGAGAAGCTGATGGAGATTGCTCTGCGGTGCGTGGAGGCTGATGCGGCGAGGAGGCCGAGTATGACTTGGGTGGAAGGGAGGGTCTCCAAGCTCTTCCTCGAGTCGAAGGCTTGGGCCGAGAGAATTAGGGTTCCGACAGAGATCTCGATGTCTCTCGGCCCGCGGTGAGGACGAAGATGTGACTGTTCTCCCGATTTCTTTTGTTCTTTTCTAATTTCCCATTTTGGATATGCTTTATTCTAGTTTAGTGCAAATTTTATATTCACATATATCATTTTCAGAATTACACACTAAAACATATTTTAAAATAAATGTCATTACATTTTCTAAGAACCAACAGTACGTAAGCTCCGTTTGGCAACAGCAGTAGCGGTCTTGATTGTGGTGGTACGACCTCACTTAAGAAATTTAATTCATTTTTATGTTCAAAATTAATTTTATTCTCTTAATGATGGCCTGATGGGTGTAACCCTTGTCGTCCCAAACTGAGAGTTGCGTTTTTGTCCAAACTCATTATAACAAAAATGCGGTTTTTTCAATATTAAAATTACACCTAATAGGCTAATACAATATCCCTAATCGTCTTAAGATGAAAAACAACGGCAATGCAATTAGAAGAGTCATGTAACTTTAAAATGTGACTACAAAAAATATATTGTTCTCTCGGTCCATTAAAGGAGGATTTTAGTCTCTATTTGAGGGGATTTATTTTCACGGGTCAAGTGGTTATAATCGCATGAACCGGACCTTCCAGTGAAAAAAAAGTCCCCCTCAAAGGGAGCCTTGGTCACAAAAAGAATCACCATTTCTAAAAGATTGCACTCCTCCAATCATTTCAAAACACTTAAAACAAACCCCCAAATTAAACTTCAAATCATCCCACATGAGTATTGTTGCGTGTCGCTTAGCGCTCTCATGGATTGAGCGAATCAGACCATCTTAGCTCTAAAGTGAGTCAAGCACGCAAACAGTCAAAAAGAGAACCAACAATAAAAGACGAGATGTTTTACCTAAAAAAACTCAAAAAGGGACATGCACTCATATGACGGATATGGTTATGCGTATACCATAACTATATTATTTGTTATACTTAAACCGTCTTGGAGGATTTTACTATTTACAACCACAAATGAGGGATTTTATTATTTGCACTCAATAATGAGGAATTTTACTATTTGCATCACATGATGAAAGATTTTACTATTTGCATCCCATGATATTGGATTTTCTATTTGCACCCATGATGAAATTTTACTATTTGCACCTCATGCTGACGAATTTTATTATTTGCACCTCATGATGAAAAATTTTATTGCTCGCACCACACGATGGGTGGTGAGGTTAGCGTATATGTATAAAAGTGTCTTAACATCCGTTTATAAGACCAAATAAACTCGAAATCGCGCGACTGGGCCTGTTGGAACTATGTCGGCGAGCCGATCGGGGTGACGCTAATTCGGTTAGACTAAACAATTTTTGGTGAACCTCATCAATTACCCCCAAGTCCCTGGAGTTCAGAGCCGAAGCGAAAGGAAAGCTTTTTAATGAATTGTGTGAGTGACGACTTGCGGTGATTGAAGCGGAGATGGACGGTGCGGCAAAGGCGCGTAAGTTTAGCTACCGAGCAGAGGACTTGCCCAGGGTGGTGCGTGCAAAGGGTGCATTGTGCGCGAGGCACATGCTAGGCGCAATGTGCATGTGGGCGTAGAGTGTGTAACTTTGGAATACGTGCAAAGTGTGTGCAGAGTGCGATGTGCGCGTTGTTGCGGTGATGTGTGATGTGCGCGCAGTGTGCGAATGAGGCATAATATGTGTGATGTGCGCGCAGTGTGCGGGGGGGGGGGGGGGGGGGGGGGGGGGGGGGGGCAATGTACGCAACGTTGCATGGGGCTTGCTGTGTGCATTTGATGTTTGAGGGGACGATACGAGATACCTACAAGATTGGAGGTGAAGATCCCTCATATGCTGGCGCGTTGTTGCGGTGTGGCCAGATTTTGTATTGGAGATCTCTCCGAGGATGGGAGTGAGGGCTCTGGCGGTGGTGTAGATGATGTGTAGCTCCGCTTTTATTGCTGCTCTGCACATCTGCGCATGTAGTTGCTTTGTACCTTGTTCGTGGAGCCTTGATCGCTCATTGTGCATCACTGAATTGTTTGTTAGCCTCTCAATCTTTTGAACATTTTCTTGTTGTGATAACAAGGTATTTGTGGTGTTGAAACTGTCATTTTGCACGAGCAAATCTGTCTTTCTTCTTTAATGTTGGCGGTTGGAGGACGAGATTCAGACGATACCGCGACCTACTATTAGGGCGAAGGGCAGACACTTCAAACTGCTGTCAAGCGCCAGGGGGGCATGCCCTGATGACGCTGTAGTTTACTGCGGTGAATAAGGGCGAAAAATTTGATTAGCAGTAGTGAGAGGTCGCAGGGACGTGGTTCTAGAGAAACATTGAAGTTCAGACACATTGATCCGCTAGCGAGCGCGACGGGGGCAGGCATTGCGACACCGCAGCCTACTGCAACAGATAGGGCAAAACCTTTGATCGGCGATAGTGAGAGGTCGCTGGGGCGGGGAGTTCGAAGAAATGTTGAAGTGCAGACCTTCGAACTATTGACAAATGCGGGGGGGGGGGGGGGGGGGGGGGGGAGAGGCTCTTGCGATGCTGCGACCTACTTGTACAACCCCGTATCCGGCGAGTGGGATCGACAAGAGCCAGACCAGCCAAACCATGCGGCCCAAGCCTCAGGCGAGTCGGCAGGGAGGCGTGTGCCTTGAAGAAGTTCGTCGACTCGCCTAGTCTGGTGGTGGACTATGTGTGGGGCGAGTGGAGTAGGCGGGCTCGCACTCGCCCCTGGCCCTTGATAGGTGAATAGGCGAGTGGGACAGCCAGGTCCGCACTCACCTTGGGCCCTCTGGAGGAGGCGAGTGCCTGTCTCATTAGGGCACTCGCCACCCCAGGTGAGTGGAATTTCTAGGACCACTCGTCCAGTGACATCTTTTACCATTCCACCCCTGCTGGTCTGCTCGTATCTCCCCTCAAACAGCGGAGTTACTATGTTGACAGACCGATTTGGGCTGCATATATTCTTTCAGAACAGCAGAGTTGCGCTGTTGGCGGACCATTTTCAGAAATCTATAAATAGACTCAAGGGGGGTACCTCAAAAGAGAGGTTCTCCACTTTTCTTATTCTATTGTCTTACAACGCTTTCTGAGCCGACTTTAGCTCAGCACTGACTAAGGAGGCGAAGCGTTCTAAGATCTTCCGGGTGTGTGGTGAGACCTCCGTGCTGGAGCCTTGAATTAGTTTTGAGTTCTAAATCTTCAGTCATTAGAGTTGCTAGGAGAAGTAAGTGTGCGGTCACCCCTTCCCCAAGGATCCGAACTCCACATAAGTTGGTTCTCGGTTTTAACATTTTGGAGCGGCGTGTAACATCCCACCTTCAAAAAGGGGATTTAGACAGTTCAAGTGAATCCAGGAAGGGGTTTGGACCGGGTGCTGACAAACTACGACCCGACCTACGCTAGTTGCATTGGACTCGTGTAGTCTGTACGAGTTCACCGGAACTTGTTTCGTCTCAATCCAATGTAGTTTAGTGAAAACGATCTTTTTGAGTAGTGTATGCGCGTGTGAGTGTCTTAACGTCCGTTTATAAGACCAAACGGAGTCGGAATCGTGCGTCTGGGCTTGTCCGAACTATGTCGGCAAACCGGTTGAGGTCGCACTAATTCGGTTCGAGCGAATCAACTTCATCAATTTTATTGGAATTTAATTTTGTAATTTCTATGAATAATTCTTTTCTGCAAATAAATAGGCTGTTGATAATATTAGAAATGACTAATTATTTACTTAAATAAATAATAATGAAATCGTCAAAGGGGAGTAGCAGATGGTTCATCGTCAACTACGGCAACTGTTCACCGGCGCTCTCCCCCGACATATCTTCCAGCGATCTACCCTTCGCCTCCGGCAAGAGGAAGGTGAAGCAAAATCCCAAAACACAGCAAGCCGCCAGCCAAAACAGCGAGTTCCTCACCCCGATACCCGCCGGATAACCCTCGTCCCTCTTCGCCGGATCCTTGTCCTGCGACGCGTATAAGAACCCGAACGCCCCCACAATCGCCCCCGCCTTCCCCGCCGCCGCCGATATCCCGTGACAAGTCGACCTGAGCCTCGCCGGGAAAATCTCCGCCGGCGCGATGAAGGTAGTGCTGTTCGGCCCAAAGTTCGCGAAGAAGAAGGCGAAGCCGTACATGACCACGAACCCGATCTGATTCCCCTCTGTTGTCCAGTGGTCGTACGGAATGGCGAGCCCGAGCATGAAGACGGCCATCATGCCGAACCCCATCAACTGGATGGGAACCCGGCCGACGATGTCGATGAGCGCGACGGCGAACCAGTATCCGGGGATGGTGCCGCACAGCGTGATCAGCGTTTGAGCTTTTGCGATGCTGTGGAGTTCCTCCATCGCGTTCATGGTGCCGGCCTCCGGCAGCCACCCGATGGCCGTAAATATGTCTTTTTGGAACAGGATTTGGCTGTAGAAAGCGATGTCGAGGAAGAACCAAGCGGCAGTTGTGCCGAGGAGATGGACGCCGTGGCGCCGAACGAACTCCTTTGAGAAAAGCCCAAAATGGTTGGATCTGTCGGCGCCGGCGGCGCCGCCGCCGTCGGAGACCTCCTCTTCGTCGATGTCGGCCTGTAGGACCTTGGACATGTCGAATGCCGCCTTCTTGGGGTTGTGGGCGATGAGGGCGGTGTACCGTGCGGTCTCCGGCATCTTCATCCGCCAGTAGTAGGTGAGCAGAGCAGGGGCGGCGCCGAACATGAGGATGATGCGCCACACGAAGTCGGCCTGCGGGACAGTGGACCCTGCCGGATCGTCTTCGTAGCTCGGGGCGTCGAACTTTCCCTTGAACCCGGCGGAAATGATGATGGTGACGATTCCTCCGGCGAGGTTGCCGAAACCCTGCATCGCGAAAACGGCGGCGATGAAGGCGCCGCGTGTCTTCTTGTTGGCGTATTCGGACATGATGGTGGCGGAAAGAGGGTAGTCACCGCCGACACCGAAGCCGAGCCAGAAACGGAAGAAGCAGAGGGTGGTGATGAGGGCCTTGGCGTTGTGGCCGAAGGAGAGGCCGGAGCCGAGGGAGCAGAGGATCATGAGTTTGAGGGTCACGCCGTACGACTTTTTACGGCCCAGCTTGTCTCCGAGGTATCCGAAGAAGAGATGGCCGGCGAGGGTGCCGCACAGGGCGACGCCATTGACGGCGGCGGAAACATTCTCCGGAAGGGAGCCAGGGGTGGCGGTGGATGCAGGGTCGTAGTAGTAAATGCGTCCGAGGAGCTTGGTGATGAGGGAGATGGTGAAGAGGTCGTAGGCGTCGGTGAAGAAGCCCATTCCGGCGATCACGATGGCCTTGAAGTGATAAAGCTGGGTTTTGGCCAAGTCCAGCCGGCTGAGAACTTGAGCAACTCCGTCCTCCGCCATGGCCGCCGGCTGCTATTTCGTTTTGAAGCTGTGAGGAATTTGCCATATGTGCTCTGCTAAATAGCTCCCGGCCGGTTAGGGACTCCCTCCTTATTTTCAAAATACAAACCAAGTCTGTCAAATATGCTTGGCTCCTGCTCGCTAAATAAAATACAAAACATTCTAAGGCTCTGTTTGGCAGGGACGTGGTTGTCATAAGCACAGTGGTTATGAACCGTTCTGCGTGAACTTTTCATCTTATCTAAGAAACTTCATTCATTTTTATGTTTAAAACTAGTTCTCTTTTCTCGTTGATGGTTGTAACCGGTGTCATGCCAAACATACATTCTATTGTAAAGATTTGTGAGTCCGGGAAAAGATCGTATGAGCACTCAATCAAATCAAGACAAATTTAACAGAAGCAGTAGAAGAGCAAGAGCCACAATAGAATTAATAATCTTCTTTACAGTGTGAGACATACATTGAGAGACATGATTTCGTAATGCAGCCGATAAAAGCAACAAAAAATAGACAAGAACAAATTTGGTTGACTGAACTCAGTAACCACCGAAACCGCCAAGCCGTACAAGGTTAACCGCCAAGCTGCGCGAACAGCTCAGACCGCCAAGGCTAATCGCAAATTCGCGTGAATTGCTGCTTATTGAATGTTGACAAAGATAACCCTTTCGCACTTCTTGGTCGCCTGACCGCAGAAGTCGGCCGCGAACAGATTGAACTAGAACCGAACTTCTTTTCAATCCGCCAAAGTCGAATTGAAAAAAAACAAGTTTGTTAAAAAGGAAGACCGCCTAATTGTTTAACCACGACCTGCTGCTAACTGCTGCTGACTACTACCAGCTATCCGCACAGCCTTTCCTGACATGTCCGTCAAAACAAAGTGCTAGCAACACAATCTGCAAAGCACAACAATAAACCGGTCACTTCTTTTAGTCGCGTGGTTACAAAATTCTAACCGCATGTTTTTACCCGAGCTTCGGTTCTTACAGTTCTAGATATATATGATGAGGCTAGCACCCCTATTTATAGCTGGGTAGGCGGATACCGTCACCGCCCAAGGGGATAGGATAACCGCCAGTGACGTGGCAGCTAACAAAACTAATCCGCCTACCATGCAGACTGTCATACCAGACCGCATGAGGTTAACTAAACCTATCCGCACATCTATGAGGATAGCGACTTCAGTCCGCGTGGACTTAATTAGACATGCAGACAGTCACGCGAGTAGAAGTCTAACCGCACCAACGGCGGTCTGCCGGTCTCCGCGGTCTCCCAATCCAGACCGCACAGTCCACGGTTATCCCAAGTCTAACCACGCGGTTAACTCCCAGGATCACTGCTGAGACAGACCGCCCGAAGAAAGGAAAGGCCAAAAACATGCAAGTCCGTCAACACCTATCTGCGCTACCCGCACGGTCTCTGCAGTCTATGTGATCCATGCGATCTGCATCTCCCAGACCGCCCACTTCCACTTCAACAATTTCAACATCTATGATAATGACGTTTTTGTCCAAACTAAAAACACCGTACCAAAGAGAGCCTAAACTAGAAAGTTGACGAGGCTGCATAAGAATTTGTGTGAATCCATATAGAACGAATTCGTCTTCAAAGTGCATGTCTTGCTCAGCGGTAGGGAAATTTAAGCAAGAGAGTAATATGTAAATTGTGTTATCCCCCTCTATGATTATAAGATAATGTAAATAAAATGATAATCCAACAATGCTTCTCTAGAATAGACAAGATTTTTAGAATCGGGCTCCGGATCCAAATTTTCGTCCGGACACGAGATCATTTCGATCGCCCAGGAGATCATTTCGATCGCCCAGGAGATCATTTCGATCCCCCAGAAGATCATTTTGAAATGGTCTCCTAGGTGATTGAAACAGTCTCCTAGGGGGGATCAAAATGATCTCTTACTCGACAAAACTGTAGATTCATAGTCCAATTCCAAAAAAATTGCCTGAAAAAGCACACACCACCACACAAATATGAGTTTCTGGGATAACAATTATTCTTAAAATAAAAAAACATAACTAAAATACAATATACTGCAAATGCCAAATACTGCGACTTCTGAGCTTGAATATGAATTTCTTTAAGAATATCATGATGAAAAATGATAAAAAAATGTCTGTCAACTTTTCTGTTAGACTATCACTCGCAACTGCATTAATTAAAAATACAATTAAAATTTTCACATTCCTTCCAGTTCAAACTAATTCAAATTAAGGTCCGGTTCGTGCGGTCGTAACCGCTTGACCGGTGAAAATAAATTCTCCCAGACGGAGCCTTATTTTCGCCGGCCAAGCGGTTACGGCCACATGAACCGGACCTTAATTAATCGTAATCGCTTGACCGGTAAAAACAAGTCCCCTCAAACGGAGTTGACACGGTGGTGGCGGTCGTAAACGCATGGGTTAAACCGTCATTCGTTGAGGATCACCTTACAAACATCATCCGCTTGAACATAAAAGTGGATGCAGTTCCTTAGGCGGTCGTTAACGAATGACAATTTAACCCCCCATGTTCATGACCGCCACCACCGTGCCAAATGGAGCCTAAGATGAAATTTGTATACAATGGATAAATCCTATCTATCATTAGTGTTTCTAAAAAGAATGCTAAAAATATTTAATAACACAACCTGCTTAAAACCCCTCAAAATTCAAGTCAAATTCATGTTTTGTCCACTGCTTTCTGCTCTCCAATAGATGAAACATACACATTAGTATTACAATATATGAGCAAAAACATAAAGCAGCTTAAGAAATATATAGTATGATACAGTCCGAAAATATTCATAATAAAAATATGACAGGTACCAGATTATCCAAAGCAGCTCAGCAGCTCACACTCCCCGTGCCATCGCAGGTTCGACAAGACCGAGACGACGAGCATTTGGCGCAGTAGCTCCACTTTTTAGGAAGCCTGAACACATTGAGCAGGAATTCGATCATAAACATTCAATAGAGGTATTAGCAATAGGCTCTCGAGCATTACTCGACATTCGATCAAAATCATTCGACCTAGGGTCCGTTTGGCACTGTGGTGCGGTCGTTTGTGAACTCCATTCATTTTTATGTTCAAAACTAATTTTTTCCTTGGTGGCAGTCATAACCGTTCTCATGCCAAAAGCACATTTCATGATGGTCTCCGCGGAGCAAAAACACAGCACCATACGAACCCCTAATCTCGGTTCGAGCAAGACATGCTTTTTCAATTTAATCTGACCCGAAAATTGATCAATCAATTTTTAATCTCCCATTTCCAATGAGTCCATACATACATGCATGCATACACATTTGATCGGATCACACAATGCTAAGCTCAATTCGAGTTTGAACTGAGCTCAGTTCGTTGACTTTGATCTGACCTCAACACGAGGGACAAATTTCATTGCTCAAGCTGTAATCGCAGCCGGATTTGTAAAACAGATTTTTTTAATGCAAGAAATGAAATGAGCCCTCGGTCAGGCGAATTCATTAATAATACAAACCCGGCCGTGTATCGAGTGGCCATGTTTTTGGAAGCCATCCTGGCCTTATCAGCACCTTCTGCTGATAATTTCTTCAGTATAAATCCTTCTCCATTACACAAAGAACATACACCAGAGCCTCCACATTCCTCGCATACTTTTGAAGGCATCTGTCAGATTCAGAAAGTCAGAAAGAAAATACAAGTAATTGACTCCTTCACTTAACCGTCAAATTTTCGTTTGAAAAAGCACATTGTCGGTGGATGGAGCGGATGTTCTTCGCGCGAGGAGTGTTGCAGCCGCACCAACAGCCATGGCGGCCAAGACTATCGATGGAGAATTTTCGGGTATTGCGGCGGAGACCAGGCGAGCCTTTCTCCCTCGGATGATTGAATGGAACGAAGAAGCAGAGCAAGATGCAATAGAATCCGCAATCTCCGCGCGATGATTCTTGGCTTCAATACAGGAGGCCACCACAATTATGAAAAACTTAAAAGGTTATCCTTCCCCAAACTAAACACAAATAAAATCAAGAAAAAAACACATAAGAATAGCTATTGTTGCAAAGTGGTTATGGGAGTTTCATTGAATGAAAGAAAGACTTTGTCGCATTCAAAATCAAGATGAAGCTCATCATCCAGATGTCAAAATTATGAAGCTCATCATCCAGATGTCAAAATTAAACCAATGTTAGTTAGCCACGAGCGGTAGGTCGTACGAAAGAACTTGGTTTACATTGAACTAGAGAGATGCCGACTTCACGCGAAATCAAAATTTGAGTTTTGATTTTTCTCCCATAAGAAAACTTGGTCAAATCCCACTCTTCACAAGGGCTCTGAGTTTCTAGTTTACTCGTGCTACTTTTTTAAGTCGCATTATTCTTCTTGATCTCCATATTAAACCCGAAGAACCATTTTAACTGATTCGAGTGAACTGTTTTGCTGTCAGTCATCTCTGGGGTAAAAAGGGATGCCTCCTTACAACTCTGAACAAAGCACAGTACATTGGATTATGCGCTTCCCGTGAGGTAGCATTACATCTTTTTTAGATTTATTAGGGTTCATTTGGCGCAGCGGGTGGAGACCGGGGCGGGAGGAGACGGGTTGTTGCTCGAACTGGAGGGGTGGAGCTGCTGATCGAAACGGGGCTTTTTTTGCCCCGTTTCTCACAGCGCGGCGGGTCCAGCCGGAGCAAGCCGCCGGAGGGCGTTTGTTTACCCGCCGTCCAGCGGCGTTTGCCCCAAACGGCTAACCAAAACGCCTAAACAAACGGAGCCTTAATGTTATCCAAAAACACAATTCGCGAGCGCATAGGGGACACTCGAGAGTCCTATTCACGAGAAACACGGGCGGAGTAAGGACTTGAGCAAATGAATCAATGGCTTCCAGGTTGATGAATTTTCAATATCTGAATTTTCAACAGCTCAATTTGCAAGGCCATCCGAGGATCCTCTCAGATACACCTTGGACATGAAGAGCTCTAAGATGACGCTCGAGTTGTGGGTGATTGCCAACAGTCGCATTACAAGAGGAGAATGTAATTAGATTCAAGCAGCTTTAGGGTGTTAGATAGATATAATGCACTTCATGTGCATTAGAGTTACTTTAGGCTCACCGCTCACCGTGGGTGTTGTGAACACCCTCTCATGTCTTTGTATATATATATTACTTTGTTTCTGTGAATAATATATTGGATTCATTGTATCTCTATCATGGTATCAGAACAGTAGAAAACCTAGCTGTGTCGTTCCTCCTTCCCGATCGCTTTCGAACGTTCGATCCCGATGCCGAACGATCCGCTTTCCCGATGTTGGCCGTCGTCCCCAATCGCCGAACGATCTGATTGTTGCTTTCAGCCTGTGCCCCGATCAATCCCGACGGATGTGCCCCGATTGATCCCAACGGCTGTGACCCGATTCCGTCCTGTGTGCCCCGATCGCTGCTTTCGGGTTGTGCCCCGACCGATCCCGACGGGTTGTGCCCCGATCCAGTCCGGCCTTCTGTTTCTTCCTCGATCGCTACTTCCGTTTCTCCCGCACGATCTTGGTTTTGGTCGTTGCTTCTTGGTGCCTTCTGCTGTGTTGCAGTCGCTGCTCCAGCTGACTAATCCGGCCGGTCTCCTCTGATGTCCTCTGCAGCCGACAGATCTCTTCCGGGCGTTTATGCAGACACGATGACCTCGTCCTAATCCTCTGGCTTTCTCCATAAAGCGGATGTCATTCTCGATGGACGAAACTATAAGGCATGGTCCGCCACCGTCGGCGTAATCCTCCGTGGTCTAGATCTATGAGGCCACATTGACGACTCTGACCTTGCTCCGTCTCCACCAGCAGCCCCTTCTGTGGATGATTCTTCCACTGTCAGCATTGTCTCTTCAGTCCTGCCCTCTGACATGGCAAAGTGACGCTCAGGTGACTCTCGTGCAATAGTCGTCATCTGTCAGTCCTGCGAGCTCCCCATTCGCATGACCATCTAACAACTACCTATGACCAAGGCAATGTGGGATCACCTGCGTCGTCTCTTCCTGCCCTCTAGTCAGGCTCTACGCTACTCTCTGTTCCAAACCCTTGGCGTCTGCTACCAGCATGATCGGTTTGTCCAAACCTTCTTTGCCGAGCTTATAAACCTCTGGCGTCAGTGCGATGAGATGTCACCTTCTCTCTGCATTACTTGCCCTCAGTGTGTTGCTACATCCCAGGATCGCGACTTCAGCCCATGTATAAGTTTCTCATGCGCTTACGCCCCGAGTTCAAGCCTGTTCGTGCCCAGCTTTTGCACCGGGATCCTCCACCCTCTCTCAGTGATACGCTGGCTTTGGTGATCGCTGAATAGACTCGTATCCACTCCTTGGACACTAGTGCTTCTTTTGGTGTGCTACCTCATGTTGTCCTTGCTGTTCCCGAGCATTCACCGCAATCCTCCCCTATGAGCATTTTGGGCTCCCGCCGGTGGTGGTGGTGGTAACTGGCAAACCAGACGAAGCCCTAGGGGTTGGGCAGGAGATAGAGAGACGCAGAAGGGTCAAGAGGAGGGAGATGAATAGTAAACATCATACTTTATTTCTTAATCTCAAAATTACAGGAGTCTTAACTATATATACTATTACAGACTTAACGGCTAATAAAAATAGCCGTTACAATTAATAAAGGAAAAGCTAATCAGGCACCAGTGATGAAGCTGTCCGGATGGGTGACACGTGGCTCAAGAGCTGGATACTACACTTGATTGCTGACACCTGGACACCCTCCTGTTATGCCAGCGTGAACATTGTGGACCGCTGATGAAAACTGGGACAAATCTGAGACGTATAATTACAAAACCCTAACAATCCGCTGCTCCTTTAAAACCACGCTGCCCTCAGCGTTCTTTACCACTCCGTCGTCCTTCTTCCATCCCCTTTCTCTCCTTTTTTTTTCTGGTTGCTTAGGGTTTTGTTTTAGATGCTTGCTTGCATATTTTCACCTAGGGAAGCTGGTTATGAAGGTTGACTTTCTCCGCCTGAGTGTTCGAAGTAGAAAAGGAAACAGTTGATGACGATGCAATTCTCTATACTGAACAGATACTTGCCTACTCTGAAACTGTGCTCTTTTGCTTGCTAATGCTTCGAATGCTAGGGAAGGAGGTATATTAATTTTCAGATCCGCTCTGTTTCTGTTTCTCCAAGCTTCTCTTCTCGTGTTATGGATCGATTTGCTCGCTGCTCGTGGTTTTTGCGTTCTTTAAGTTTCTCTCCTCTTTTACTTCTTTTATGTCTTCGACCCCAAATGTTTTGGCTGAGCTCCTCGCGCAAATCTGGCACTGCCGGTTGGATAGTGGCCTGTAAGTGGGGATGTTCTGCCAAACAAGCTAAGTCTTCCCAAGTGCTGTCGGCCGGTGGTAGCCCTTGCCATTGGACTAACACTTGTGGTACTTCCTGCCCTTGCCGTATAATGTTGCGTTGACTAATAATAGCCAATGGTGGATGAAGCGGACTATTCTTCCAAGTCAGTTTAGGTAGAGTGATTGCGTGTTGCGCCGGGTTCCCGTGATAGGGCTTCAGTAGCGAAATGTGGAATACGGGATGTATTCGAGACTCCAGGGGAAGGAGAAGACGATAGGCCGTCTCTCCAATGATCTCCGTGATCTGATAAGGTCCATAGAATTTGAGGCTGAGCTTCCTCCCTGCTGGTCTAGTCATCGTTAACTGCCGATAGGGGTGCAGTTTGAGCAGCACCCAGTCCCCGATGTCGAACTTTAGTTCTTTCCTTTTTTTATCAGCTTGTGTTTTCATCCTGTGTTGGGCTTTAGCAAGATTCTCCCGTAGTGCATGGTTGATTTCTTCCCGAGTCTGCATTGTTGTTTCCACTGCTTCATTGTTTGTCCCACCTGCACAGTAGTTTAACAACCCAGGAGGTGGTCGACCAAACATGACTTCAAATGGGGTCATGTTGGTCGAGATGTTAAATGTGGTATTGTGATGATATTCAGCATAGCTTAAGTAATGTGCCCATTGTTTTGGGTGTTCATGAGTGAATATCCTTAGATATTGCTCAACACAACGGTTTACCCTTTCGGTTAAGCCGTCGGTTTGAGGATGATATGCTGAGCTGTATTTTAATTTGGTTCCTTGTAGTTTAAATAGTTCAACCCAGAAATCACTCAGGAAAATTGGATCTCTATCAGTAATGATGGATTCAGGATTCCCGTGCAATTTCCCTACACTCTCCCAAAAGATCTGAGCCACTATGGGTCCCGATATTGGTGCTTTAATTGGAGCTAAGTGTATAGCTTTAGAAAATCTATCTACTACCACAAGTATGATTGTATAACCTAAGGATATGGGTAGATGAGTTACAAAATCCATAGTTATATCAGCCCATAATTTGGATGGTATAGGAAGCGGCTGTAGTAACCCATAAGGGGCATGATTGGAGGCCTTAGCTCTCTGGCATATATCACATTTCCTGATATATTCTTCTACCTCCTTCATATTATGCCAGTAGAACTGGGTCTTAATCCGGTATAGTGTACCTCTTAATCCTGAATGCCCCCTTGCTAAGCTATTATGTGCTTCAGTTATTTTTCTGGTTTTGATTGTGGATTTTTCTGGAATGTAAATCTTGTGATGGTGAATGATGTAATTTCCCTGCATTTTCTAGTGTGGATAATTTATCTGTTTTGCTTTAAGCTGTCTGCAAAATTCATCTTCCTCATAATCCTGTTCCAGTCCTTCCAATAGAGGGGAAACTGGTGCAGATATCATCATGAGGCTTTTAATTGCCTCTGGCTCTGCATTGTCCGGTATTCGGGACAAGGTGTCGGCCGCCTGATTGTTTTTTCCGGCCTTATATTGTATTATAAAGTCATATCCCAGTAGTTTGGATAAAAAAACCTGTTGCTCGGGTGTTTGAATTTGCTGGGTGAGGAGGTAATGAAGGCTGTGGTGGTCAGTGAGGATTATGAATTGATGCCCTAGCAAATACTGCCGCCATTTGGCCACCGCAGCAGTTACTGCATACATCTCTCTTAGGTAAGTGGATTTCTTTTGCATGAGGGGGGAAAGCTTCTTACTATAGTAGGCTATGGTTTTGTCTTGTTGTTTTAGAACAGCCCCTATGCCCGTGCCCGAAGCATCGGTTTCAATTGTGAACGGTTCGTTAAAATTGGGGAGTGTTAAAATGGGTTTTGATATTAACTTTTGTTTCAGCTCATCGAAAGCGGCTTGTGTTTTTGGGTTCCACGAAAAAGCATTCTTCTTGAGTAAATCAGTAATTGGGTAGGCTAACTTAGCATAGTCTTTAATGAATTTTCGGTAGTATCCTGTTAAGCTTAAAAAAGCTCTAACTTCCTTTTGATTCTTCGGGGTTGGGAATTGCTCAATTGCCACTATGTTAGTCTTGTTTGGGGCCACCCTACCCTCACTTATAGTGTGCCCTAAAAACTCAATTTCAGACATAAGAAATTCACACTTAGATATTTTAACGAGTAGCTTATTACGTTGTAAAATTTCTAGAGTAGTTTTTAAATGTGTCAAATGGTCATTTAAGTTGGGGCTGAATACCAAAATATCATCAAAGAAGATTACTAGAAACTTTCTTAAGTAAGGTTGGAAGATCGTGTTCATCGGGGCTTGGAAGGTAGATGGAGCATTAGTTAAACCAAAGGGCATAACTAAAAACTCGTAATGCCCCTGGTGTGTTCGAAAGGCAGTTTTTGGGATGTCCCCTTGTGACATTCTAATTTGGTGATATCCGGATTTTAAGTCTAGTTTAGAGAATACTTTGGCTGTGTACAATTCGTCAATTGTCGGGATTGGAAATTTGTTTTTAATCGTTATTTTATTCAGGGCCCTGTAGTCTACACAGAATCTCCATGTCCCATCTTTTTTTTTACTAATAGTACTGGAGAACTGAAGGCTGATGTGTTGGGTTGAATCTGTCCTTGTCTCAGCATTTCTTCCGCTAACCTTTCAATCTCATTTTTTGGGTGGTATGGATACCTGTAGGGTCTAAGATTTGGTGGATTTGACCCCTCTTTTAAGTTAATTTTATGATCAATCTCTCGAGTTGGCGGTAATGCTCTTGGTTCACCGAAGGTTTCTTCGAATTTTATTAATAAGTCCTGGAATTGGGGGGGGGGGGGGGGTAATTTTTTGGCTATCTCCTCGATCCTGGTTTCCACCGCCTTGGGGTGTTGAATTTCCCTTGTCAACATTAAACACACACTAGAGGGCTTTAAAGCTATCATCCGAAGTAACTGGGAAGTTGAAACTAGTCCCCCTTGGGTTCTACTATTATGTCCTATGAGTGTGACCGGTCCTTGGGTACCCTGGTAGGAGATGGTTAATTTTTCATAATCCGTAGTAACGGGTCCCAATGTCCTTAACCATCTTTGCCCTAGGATCAAATCTGCGCCTTCAATTTCGAGGACGTATAGATGGATAGTATATTGTATATCCTGTATGGTTAGCGTTACCTCCTTACATTTCCCTTTGCATTGCTCGGTCGTCCCATTTCCCATGAATACGGGAAATTGGTTTATCGAGTGTATGGGTATTTTTAAATAATTTGCCATCCTGGTGGAGATAAAGTTGTGAGTACTGCCCCCGTCGACAAAAATTTTGATGGGTTGGTTCTTAATATTTCCTGTGAATCGTAATTCATAATTTGGTATGGTTCCCGTTAGTGTGTTTAAGAATACAGTGGTAGTTGGATCCTTTTCTTCGGGAAAGGATTCTTCAGTTTCTAACTCATCTTCCTCTTCCTCTGTTCCCCCAAGGTAAAGTAATACTCCCTTTCCTTTGCATTTGTGCCCTGCATGGTATCGCTCGTCACAATTGTAACATAAACCTTTGTCTCTTTTAGCTTGTAATTCTGCGGGCGTCAACCGTTTAATTGGTGGGAGGCCCGTTTTCATGGTCGTTTGGGAGTTCCGGTCTGTTCTGTTGAATATTTTGTTTTGTGATGTGGCGTTATTGTAACTGTATCTAGGGCCTTCTCTATGTCTTTTGTGGTCTTCTATTTCCCTATCTTCGTGCATTCTAGCTAACGCATAGGCGTCATATAATTCAGTTGGTCGTGACATAAGAACAGGTCCCTTAATTGGTTCTTTTAACCCATATACAAACATGTCGGTGATAAAACTAGGGGTTAGTCCCGGTACTTTGGTCAGTAAATCTTCGAATTCTGACTTATATGCCTGCACCGTGGTGGTTTGGTGTAGTTTAGTTAATTGCCCTGCGGGCCTAATGTATTGTGATGGTCCAAATCGTTTTTGAACTGCATCAACAAACATTGTAAAAGTGAGGGCAGGATGATCCCTCAAGGTTGCCTGATACCATTTAGACGCTGGATTGTCTAAATGCAGAGAGGCAATCAAGAGGTAGTCCTGTTCTCTATACTCATTGTATTCAAAACACTTACGGAGGCCGTACAACCAATCCGTTGGGTCTCCTTCTGAAAATCTTGGACATGTAATATCAAAATTACCGGGTCGTTTAGAAACAACCTGAATTTCCGGAGTTGTGGGCTTGGGTCCAAGAATGCCTTGTGTGATCGTTGCTGGGTTGATTTCTGGATCAATATGTATGTTACTTGTCTCCCCCAACTCAGTTGGACCCTGCTGTGAACTCTGTATCCCTTTGCCCATCGATTTGGGTGCGTTCTCGACCTGTGACATCATTTCACGCCGTAATGTAGCGATCTGGGTTGCGTGTTCGGTAGATTGATCTCGTGTTTCAAGAATCTTCTGGGCTAGCAGATTCTCCTTTACTTGTATTTCGGTGCTAAACTGGGTCTGGATTTGCTTCAATTCACTGAGAAAACGTCGTTGTAATTCTTCCATTTGGGTCGCTCGTTGTTGTTGCTCGGCTTGAATGATGTTCTTGAGTTCCAAGAATTGTTGTTGAGTGTCCTTTGAACGTAATCCTTCCATGATGATTTCGGCGGGATGTTTATCTCAACGAGAGCACCAAAATGTTAGGCTCCCGCCGGTGGTGGTGGTGGTAACTGGCGAACCAGACGAAGCCCTAGGGGTTGGGCAGAAGATAGAGAGACGCAGAAGGGTCAAGAGGAGGGAGATGAACAGTAAACATCATACTTTATTTCTTAATCTCAAAATTACAGGAGTCTTAACTATATATACTATTACAGACTTAACGGCTAATAAAAATAATCGTTACAATTAATAAAGGAAAAGCTAATCAGGCACCAGTGATGAAGCTGTCCGGATGGGTGACATGTGGCTCAAGAGCTGGATACTACACTTGATTGCTGACACCTGGACACCCTCCTGTTATGCCAGCGTAAACATTGTGGACCGCTGATGAAAACTGGGACAAATCTGAGGCGTATAATTACAAAACCCTAACAGAGCACTCCTCTGCTGCCTTCGTCGGGTTATAGTGCACCAGTGCGGCCTGTTCCTCGTCCTCCAGTGCCCTCTACTGCTCAGTCTAGTGCTCCTCGTCGCCAGCTTGTCCGCTGTCACTACTGTCAGTGCATTGCCCACATCAAATCTGAGTGCCGCAAGCTTCAGAGGGCTCAACAATCTGGTCAGCGGCGTGCCCCTGATGCTCCTCCAGCTCATTTCTTTGTTATGACACAGTTACTCTTTGTTTCTGAGCTTGCACAGCAGATTGCCCAACAACTATCTTATGATTCACTGCATTGCTCATCTGCCTCCATACTCTCACCGGATGCTTCTGGTGCCTCAGCCTCTTAGTTGTCTGTCTCCGCCCCGGCATGTATCTCTTCTTCTGACTAGTTGCATGACTCTGGAGCTTCTTTTCATATGACTCATGATATCACTAACCACTTGTCCTGTCAGCCCGTCTCATCTGCCCTCAGTATTATAGTTGCAGATGACACTATTCTCTCTTGCACTAGCCGTGAGCTTCTTCATACAACTCATTTTCATATTCCTGATGTGGCATGCATACCCAAATTATCTATGAACCGTATATCCGCCAGTCAACTCATGCCTTACGGTTGCGTTGTTATTTTTGATGAGTTTTCTTGTTGTGTGCAGGATCGTCTGACAAGGACACTCCTTAGAGTTGGTCGTTGTCGTAGCGGAGTCTACATCCTTGATCGTCTTCATCTTTCATCCATTCCATCGTCACCAGCAGTCTCTTCTTTGTGTTTTTCTTCAGTTGACTTCTCTCAGTGGCATCACCGCCTTGGTCATCTCAGTGGCTCGCGTCTTTCATCCCTCATCAGTACTGGTCTCCTTGATCGTGTTTATGTTGATAGGTCTCACTCATATACGGGTTGTAAGCTTGGAAAACAGCTACAACTCACTTTTCAGTCTAGTGAGTCCAGGTCTTGTCGTCCCTTTGATTTGGTTAATTCAGATGTATGAGGTCCCACACTTTTTGAATCAAAGGGCGGACATCGGTACTATGTTATATTTGTTGATGATTATTCTAGCTATTGTTGGATATATTTTATGAACTCTCGTTCTGAGTTTTTTCAAATTTATGTTACATTTTTCACCATGGTGCGCACACAGTTCTCTGATTTCATACGTACCTTCCGTTCCGACTCTGGGGGGTACCTCTCATGCTTTTTGCGACTTGCTAGCTACCCGCGGTACTCTCCCTCAGTTTGCTTGTCTCGGTGCTCACGCTTAGAATGAAACTGCTGAAAGAAAGCATTGCCACATCATTGAGCCAGCCTGCACTCTCCTCATCTCCTCTCACGTTCCTCCTCATTTTGAGGTTGAGGCTGTCTCCACTGCGGTTTATCTCATTAACATGCATCCCTCCACTTTTCTTCAGGGTCAGTGTCTAACCGTCTAGGTGAGTGTTTGTACTCCCTACCCACACGTTATATTTATCTGCGTGTTTTGGCTATCGATGTTATGTTCGTCTTCTTTCACGTGAACGTACCAAGCTCTTTGCTCAATCTGTATATTGTGACTTTCTCGGATACAGTACTGAGCATAAGGGGTATCGATGTTATGATCCTGTTGCATGTCGACTTCGTATCTCATGTGATGTCACATTTGACGGGTCTCACTCTTTCTTTGTGTTCTCCGTCCCCTCGACCTCACACTCATCTGTGATTCCCTCTGATGTGCAGTTCTTCACTCTTACCACCCCACCTCCTCTCGTCTCCTCCTCTCCACCGGTATATCCACATGCTCTCTTCTTGCCACCGCCTCCACCATCTCCGATCTCTCCAGTCTCATCTACTCATATCTCTCTTCCATCTTCTACTTTTCCCTCAGACGCACTCATCGCCCCTCTTCCATATCATTACACTCGTCGTCCTCCTCCTCTTGTTCCCTCGCCTCCAATTCCCCTAGACTCAGTTCCCGCCTCCTCCAGCGAGTGTCATGTGGACGATCCTCATGTGCGTCGCAACCCACCTTGTGAGCGACGTCCTCCCGACCGTCTTAGCCTCGCTACACTACCGTTGGACTAACCTGCCCTTCCTGCCACCGCTTGTTGTACTCCAGAGCCGACTACCTACCCCGAGGCTACCCAAATACCTGAGTGGTAGGTTGCTATGTCTGCTGAGTTGGAGGCACTTGGGCATACACGTACATGGGACCTTGTTCCTCTTCCACTTGGCGCCTTTCTGATTACTTGCAAGTGGATCTTCAAGGTCAAGAGTCGCTCCGATGGATCTGTAGAGAGGTACAAGGCTCGGCTGGTTGCTCGCGATTTTTAGCAGGAGCAGGGGAGAGATTATGATGAGACTTTTGCTCCAGTCGCTCATATGACTACGGTTCGGACCCTTATTGCAGTTGCAGTTGTTCTCTACTGGTCTCTGTCTCAACTCGACGTGAAGAATGTCTTTCTTCATGATGATCTTCAGCAGGAGGTCTATATACTTTCACCTCATGGCTATCCTCTACTCCAGGCCTTGTCTGTGTTTTGAGACGAGCCCTTTATGGGCTCAGGCAGGCGCCTCGGACATGGTTTGCACGTTTCAGTTCAGTTATTACAACCGCCGGTTTTTAGTTAAGTCCACATAAGCCAGCTTTGTTTGTGCACTTCGCCTCTCGTGGTCTGACACTTTTGTTACTTTATGTGGATGATATGATCATTACTGGTGATGATCCTTCTCATGTGGCTTTCGTCAGATATCACCTCCAGCAACAGTTTCAGATGACCGACCTTGTACAACTATTTTTTAGGTCTTGAGATCAACTATATAGATTGCGGTTTACAGTTCTCTCAGCAGAGGTACACATCAGATCTCGTAGCTCGGGTTGCTCTCTCTGATTCTTGCACAGTGGACACATCTATGGAGCTTCACCTTCAGCTACGCCCGGACGATGTTGTTCCAATCTCCGATCCCACTCGCTACTGCCACCTTGTTGGGAGCCTTGTTTACCTCACAATTACTCGGCCCAATATTGCTCATCCAGTTCATGTGTTGAGTCAGTTTGTTAGTGCGCCTACCTCTGTGCACTATGGTCACTTGTTGCGGTTCTTGCGCTATCTCCGAGCGACGACTTTTCGTGGTCTTTTCTTCTCCAATAGCAGCTCTGTGCTTATTCGGATGCTACCTGGGCTAGTGATCATGTTGATCATCGCTCTGTCACTGGTTTCTATCCGTTCTTAAGTTTTTCTCTTATTACATGGAAGTCCAAGAAACAGATCGGTGTTTCTCGTTCCAGTACTGAGGCTGAGCTTCGTGTCATGACTACCACTGCTGAGGATATTATTTGACTTCGTTGGCTTCTTGAGGACATTGGTGTCTCTTCTCTAGATCTCACCCTACTTTATTGTGATAACACCAGTGTCATTCAGATTACTCTGAACCCGGTAAAGCACTCCCTCTCCAAGCATATCGGGGTTGATGCTTTCTTCCTTAGTGAGTAATATGGTTGTAACACTCTTGCTCCTTTCTTTGTTTCTTCCGAGCAGCAGATTGCAGATTTGATGATTAAGTTACAGAAAAGGACCTGTCATGCTCATCTTATGTACAAACTCTCGGTGTATGATCTCTCGTGAGTTTGTGAGGGGAGGGGGGTTAGATATAGTGTACTTCATGTGTAGTAGAGTTACCTTAGGCTCACCGTGGGTGTTGTCTGTGGGTGTTGTGAACACCCTCTCATGTCTTTGTATATATATATATATATATATATATATATATATATATTACATTATTTCTGTGAATAATATAATGGATTCAGTGTCTCCCTATCATAAGAATCGTTCATAAAAAGAAGGGAGAACTCTGATCAAAGACAAGATAACAGGCAGAAGCCGAACCATTGTGGTGGCGAACGTGGCTCTAAAAGGTTAGGCACCCAACAAAAATAAGGAGGGGACTAAGTTTTAAGGAGATTATAGGTCTCACAAAGACCAACAGATTATGGCCCTCCAAGGATAGGGGGACTTACCATCCCTAATTTACCAAATATACATGGTCAGGTTTTCCAACATTTCACCCTTATTGTAGGGTCATTTCCAGGACCCTTGCGGCGCGGGGATGCTTTGTGCACTGTGCTGCCATTTTCTTATTTTTATGAAGTATGAACTAAGATTTAATTGATTGGAGTACATATCATCCATATCAGTAAAGTTAATCCTAAATTGAAGTTTTCAGTTTTGAGGTTCAACAGCAACACAAGCAGAGTGGCAATGAGAGAGTGTGTAGATGTCTCAGTCATTGTTAAGCTAAGAGCACCCCCTACTTTCTCCTTAAACACGATCATATCTTTTGTTTTGCTATTCTTATGTCGTCTACAAGAGTTGTTCTTATCTCTTCTACAAGAGTTCAGGCTCGTGTCCGTAACGCGTAAGTAAAATAAATGGGTAGTTACTGTAGCGAGGAGATTACAGAAAAGGAAGAAATTTTAGGGAGCTAGGACAAATTTTGGGGTTTAAAATTGAAAAAATTATCCCTGTATTCATTGATACAGGTGTTTTTTGTTGTATCACATAAAATTGTCAGGTGTTTGGGTGTTTTTCTTGAAGCTACTTACTCATTTTATTCATTATTGCCGAGAGGCACTTTTACCCATATTATTGCATTGTTTGATGCAAATAATGGTAAGATTAAAGTAGATGGATGAGTTGCTATGACGGTCTATAATTGGGGTGCAAGTTGAGTTGAGTCAGCTCAAGAACTCGATGAACAGGCTTTAAAAAAACTTTGACTCAAGCTTGATTGCGAGCAGAGCTTGAGCACATATGTCCTTGACACCTTGTTCAATTTTTGTAAAAGACGTTCTAATTATAGTATAAATCAACTTTATTAAAATCATTACTCCCAAAATAGATGGACAAGCTGCCATGAATGTCTGGAAACAATGGAGTATAAATCAACTTTATTTATTGTATCCAGCAAATGCAGAAAAAAACATTGCCAGCAAAGACAGATATTGTAAGAACAAGAAAAGAAATTTTGCACTTCTGATACAGAGTATCTCTAGATAAGGGCAAAAGATAGCTAAAGAATGAAAAAGTTGATGACTAGAAGCCAAGATGAAACATTTAGGCCAGGCATCCAATTCCAAGCTATAAGCACTGAACCCCAAATATACTTCTATTTTTCAGGGAGCACAATAAGAGAAACCACTACTAGTAATGCAAAAAAGAAGAAGAAAAAACTTGATTTGGTTAGTAAATACTAAGGGAAAGTGCTCCACTAACGGGCAGGAAGAGAAGCCAGCTTGTTAAAATCACATCAACTGAACCCTTCATCAAAAATTACATTACGCAAAAGGTGCAAATAATCTGTGGTATCCCGGTCATTGTTCATGTACACAATATACAATAGCGTAGCCGCTCAAATCGAAAGTTTGCCCTAGGAATTGGGGGAGGTTGCACGAGTACTATATACTCGACGGCACAAGAACATGCGTGGAAGAGATTTAAACATTAATCAATAAACAAAGAAGTAAAAGAAGCAATAAGAGGAACACCGACGAATAAGAAATTACAGAGTTTAGGGTTTAGGGTTTTACATGTGCTTCGAAAGAAGGAAGTTGATGGCGCGGGAAGCAAGGCGGACTCCATTTCCTTATCAGCTGAAGAAGGCAATCCCCCGGCTTCCTCCTTTTATTAATTTCTGGATAGATCTTCTCCACCACGCCAAATTTTTGGAATCCGGCAGGTTTCAAATCATCTAGGGCCCGGATTAAAAGCCAGAGCACGTGACTTTTCTTCACTTAAGGGCGCGCCTATTTTTCACCAGATCCAAAATTTATTAAAGCCCAGTTTACATCAAAAAAAAAATGTTTTTTATCTCTTGGAAGATAGATAGGCGCGCCCTTCCGGGAAGAAAAGTCAAAAAAAAAAAAAAAAAAAAAAAAAAAAAAGTTTTACGACCCATGTCGCACTCTGCTTCAATCCGAACCTAGATTTGAAAACGGTGCCGAGTTCCTAAACTTTGTATTAGAATAGTCGAAGGTGAATGAGATTTAGGGCCTGTTTGGGAAGGCTTTTCAGAAAGGAAAAGGAGTGGTGGCAAAAGGATGATAGAAAAAGGAGCTTTTGGAAAATGTCTATTAGAAAAGGAAAACTGTTTGGGTGAACTTCTTTTGCAGAGCTTTTCAAAAAGGAGAAACACTTTATAAACCGTTTGACAAATCTTCGTTGCGGTAACTTTTTTTATTAAAATTGCGCGTCAGGGGGAAAATGCGCAATTATTTCGCCGGGGTAGATTTTTTTCGCCCGGGAGTGAATTTTTCGCCGGGTGGCGGTTTTTCTCACCCGGGCGTGAATTTTTTGCCCGGGCGCGATATTTTCGCCTGGACGCCAATTTTTCGGCCGAGACCTATATTTTCGGCCGGGCCCCAATTATTCGGACGGGTGCCAATTTTTCGGACGGACGTTGAACGAGCGCGAATTTTCCGGACGAGCCCGAATTTTTCGGATGACGGCAAATTTTTTGGACGGGCGCAAATTTTTTCGGACGGGCACTAAATTTTCGACAAGGCGGGAAAATTTCGCCCGAACGCGAATTTTTTGCACAGACGAGAATTTTTCGCACGGACGCGATATTTCCGCTCGAAAGCGAAAAAAATTGCATTCGAGTGGAAAAAATAGCTTACAAGCGAAAAAAATACACGACCGGGCAAAAAAATCACGAACGGGGAAAAAATCACGTCGAGGCAAAAAATTCGCTCCCGGGCGAAAAAAATAGTGCACGGGCGAAAAACAGCTACCGATCATAAAAAATCGCGTCCGGGAGAAAAAAATCGCGACCGGGCGAAAAAACCGCGTCCAGGCGAAAAAACCGCGTCCGGGCGAAAAAATCGCGCCCGGGCGTAAAAATAGCGCCCGGGCGAAAAAATCGCGCCCGGGCGAAAAAATCGAGTCCGGGCGAAAAAATCGCCCCGGGCGAAAAAATCGAGTCTGGGCGAAAAAATCGCGCCCGGGAAAAAATTTCGCGCTCGGGCAATAATTTCGCTCCCGGGCGAAAACATCGTGCACGGGTGAAAAAATTGTCATCGGGCGAAAAAACTGCGATCGAGCGAAAAAACTGCGTCCGGAGGAAAAAAAACCGCTCCCGGGCGAAAAAACCGCCCCCGGGGAAAAAACTGCTCCCGGGCGAAAAATGCACAATCGGGCGAAAAAACAGCGCCTGGGCGAAAAATTCGCGCCTGGGCGAAAAATTCGCGCCGGGAGAAAAAATTCGCTCCGGGGTGAAAAATTTTGCGGCCGGGTGAAAAATTCGCGCCCGGGCAAAAGAATGTCTCCCGGACGAAAAATTCGCGCCCGGGCGAAAGAATGTCGCCCGGGCGAAAAATTCGCGCTCGGGCGAAAGAATGTCGCCCGGACGAAATATTCGCGTCCGGGCGAAAAATTAGCGACCGGGCCAAAAATTCGCGCCCCGACAAAAAATTCGCGCCCGGGCAAAATATTCGCGCTGGGAAAAAAAATTCGCGTCCGGGTGAAAAAAATTGCGCCCGGGTGGAAAATTCGCGCAAGGGCGAAAGAATGTCACCCGGGCGAAAAATTTCGCACCCGGCTGAAAAATTCCGCGCCCGGGTGAAAAATTCGCTCCCGGGCGAAATATTCACGTCCGGGCGAAAAATTCGTGACCGGGCCAAAAATTCGCGCCCCGATAGAAAATTCGCGTCCGGGAGAAAAATTCGCGCACGGACGAAAAATTTCGCGCCCGGGCCAAAAATTTCGCGTCCGGGCGAAAAATTCGCGTTAGGGCGAAAAAATCACCCGTGCGAAAAAATCGTGCCCGAGCGAAATTTTCATTTAGAGAAAGACTAGTCGCAGTATTGTCGAACTGAATCCAGAGGAGTAAAATGTTTTCATAGCATCAACTGTGTATCGGGATGAGAAATTACTTTTCGAAAAGTTGAAAAGTAGGAGGCTAGTGACTTTTCAAATAGAGGAGAAAAAGGAGTTTTTGGTGGTAGCTTTTCCCACCGATAGACTTTCCAAACGGTTTATTCTGTGCGGTGGCGTTTTCTAGAAAATGAAAAGGAGCTAGAAAGCCCTCCCAAACAGGCCCTTAGGTACGTTCAACTTTGTGGCTTCTCCAACGGTATAGTGAAAATTATTTTGTGCATTGAGATTTCGTGGATTCACATTTAGCGATTCATATTGAGTGTGAGAGCGAGTGAATTTTAGGTTGTTAATTCGTGATTTTCTTGCATTGTTGAGTGATTCCGTGGAACCATCTCGTGTGAGAGAGCGATTTAATTCTGTGGTGTCCATGTGCCATAGCGGCCGATCTCGGAGCGGGAGATCGAAGGTGACGAGGAATTCCTCGCGTGATCGTCGTCGACTTCGAATACGAAAAGACGCATCTTTTCGTGGGTAACTTGTTTTTTCTCCTCATTTTTGTGTCTACATTTTCTCTTAGGATTTTAGATTTATTGTCGGATTTTCGCCCGAATTTTGTCAGCGAACGCTGCGTCGAAAACTCCAAACGGAAACCTATTTGGAGTTCACAATTTTCGTTTTGCTACATCAAGGGAAAAAGACAAAAAATGCAAACTTTTTTCCCCGATTTAAATTTGAATCATTTTTCAAGTGATTTACTTTTGGAAACGGAATAGTAATTTTATGCTTTTAAAATTTATTTTAAAAGTTGTTATTCTTCTAAAAAAGTTTATGCGCTTCCGGTCTAAATATTTGCAAAATCAATTTTAATCATCGCATGCATTTAGAGTTTTCTAAACAGAGCCGACAGACGCGCAAACCATACACTGTTGAAACCAAAAACTTAGTGTCTCGTGAAGTTCGGGGTCCCAAGAAAGGGGTGACCTCACACCTACTACACTCGGGGGAATGCCACAGACCAAAGACTTGGGAAACTAGGAACAGACCCTTGGCTCTAGCGTGGAGGTCCCACCACACACTCAGAAGGTCACAAGAGCACTTCCCCCTCCCTCACCAATGGTTGAGCTGGGTACCTTGGAGAGCTCTCAAACTCTACTAAGAAAAAGAAACCAAGGGAGGAGGAAGCCAAAAACTCATTCTCTCCAAAAGTACCAAATGGGGGCTATTTATAGTTTTTCTAAGCCCGGGGACCAAAAGGTCTGAAATACCCCTAAGGCAAGTATGCCCTGAGCCAATATAAAACATCCACACTGGGGGGGCAATGAGGTAACTCCACCCCAAGGGCACAACGGTAAAAGCGTGGTCAAAAGAGGTCCAAGGGCGGGAGGAGGCCAAGCCATACCCCCCACCTCCCCGGGCACCCGAGACGAGTGGGCTAACCGCGCGAGCTAGTTTCTGGCCGCCGGCCGTCTCGCCCCGCGAGCTAACCGCGCGTGCGAGACCCTGGCCGTCGGTCGGTCTCGCCCCGCGATACTAAACACGCGGGCGAGACTCTGGCAGCCGGTAGGTCTCACCCCGCGAGCTAACCGCGCGGTCGAGACCCTGGCCGCCGGCCGGTCTCGCCTCGCGAGCTAACCGCGCGGGCGAGACCCTGGTTGCCGGCCGGTCTCGCCCCGCGATACTAAACACGCGGGCGAGACCCTGGCCGCCGGCCGGTCTCGCCCCGCGAGCTAACCGCGTGGGCGAGTTCCTGGCCGCCGGCCGGTCTCGCCCCGCGATACTAAACACGCGGGCGAGACCCTGGCCGCCGGTCGGTCTCGCCCCGCGAGCTAACCGCGCGGGAGAGACCCTGGCCGTCGGCCGGTCTCGCCCCGCTCAGGGCTAAGATGCAGGGGAGGACGGGACCCTGGCCTCCAGTCAATCCAGCTGCTCCCACCTCGCACCTAGGAAGCCGGGGGGGGGGGGGTCCCAAAAGGGGCCAAGAGGGGCCAAGAAGGGGGGGAGGTAGATTTTTCCTCCCCCTACTAGTGTATTACAATGACCATGCCTAACTTGGCCATCAAAGGTGCAAAATCTCTCAAAAGCTTTAAAAAAATATAGTCGGTCCCGCGCCTGCCGTGGGGGACTTACTCTGCAAATACGAGATTGTACATACACGTCCTGCATCGGCCATCATGCCAAACAGAGCCTCAAAGATTGAATTCTTTGGTAGTTAAGGTCACTCCCTCTCCCTCTCTCCTTCCCCTTTCTCCTCCGTGTGTCATATCTAGCAATTCAGTCCTCTTAATCTGGACCAAATGGATAGTGGATTTAGATTCTACTCATCGAGACAGTGAATTTTGACTCTTTATATGTCAAAAACCATAGTTGGATGAGGAGAAAAGAATTCTGACAAGATCAATACATTCATATTTCTTTTTGACTAGAGGAAAATATCTTTTTTTGAGTAATAAATGTACAAATACCATTACATTGAGAACAATAAGCACCGATGACTACATCATTAAACACCAATCAATCAAACAATAAAATATTAAATAAGTAGACAAAATTCACACATGAAGATGAGAATCAAACTCATGAGTACATCATTAAATAACAATCAATCAAAAAATAAACTATTAAATAAAGGTGACTGTTATTAGCACTGCACTTTTGGATATTCGCACTTTATTTACTCTTAATTTTCCGCGCCTTTTAAAAATACTTCTTGTACATGCATTTTTAGGAAAAGTGTTCAACACGAAAGTTGTAGATCTCGACGAGATCTACAACTTTCGTGTTGAACACTTTTCCTAAAAATGTATGTATAAAGCGTATTTCTAAAAATACGCTCAGATTTCGCGCCTTTTGAAAATACTCCTTGTACATGCATTTTTAGGAAAAGTGTTCAACACCAAAGTTGTAGATCTCGTCGAGATCTACAACTTTCGTGTTGAATACTTTTCCTAAAAATGCATGTAAAAGAAGTATTTTCAAAAGGCGCGGAAAATTAAGAGTAAATAAAGTGCAAATATCCAAAAATACAGTGCTAATAACAATCACCTAAATAAATAGACGATGATAATCAAATCCATGACATCCGGGGCTCACCTGACCCAAGTGGGCCAAATCTACCAAGGAGGCCTGACCTTTTTCCTATAGAAATTCCTGAATTTGCCCGGCTCTCAACCAAAGCTATAGAAAAATAAAAATAAAAATAATAACGTATAACAGTAGACAGATGACTGCGATGTTATAAATTGTGCCAAAAGATAAAACTAGAGGGTGTAAAATAGAAAATAGCACAATTTATGCGAATATTTAATGAGATTAGTAAGTAACAGCTGTTCTGTTTTCCTTCCTACTTCGCTACAACCATCAGCTAGCTTGTTCTTCTTCCTCTTCCTCCTAGTCGTCGCTGCCCCGCCTTCTGGTAGCCCTAATTCTCCCAACAGCACCTCACAGATCTCTCTGGAGTCCAATTCTTTCCTTCTATCCTTGCTCTGAATTTTCTGCTTTTTGATCGGCCTAATAATGTCGTCTACGGCGGATGAGGAAGAGCCGGAAGGGAGGGGAATATCAGTCGTCGGATCGCTTTCTGAGGTGGTCGGTGAAATATCCGGCATGCAGGAGTGCAGAGGACCGTTTCACAGAGCGTACTGCGACCTCGCGCGGCGGGTGAAGCTACTGAGCCCGTTCTTCGACGAGCTCAGGGATAGCGCCGAGGAGAAATTCATCGGGGAGAACGAATCACAAGCCCTCGGCGTGCTCCTCGACGCTTTGGTTGCTGCTAAGGAGCTCCTACGAGCTGTCAACGAAGGGAGCAAGCTCTATCAGGTATTGATTCACTCTTCTTGTGTGTGAACCACGTCTCCGTATCTTTCGGTTTTTTGCTGGAAATAAAAGATGAAGTCCTCTCTATACCGTAGAGGCCCGGGATCCATTGAAACGGAACTACAACTAAAATCTCCTTGTTTAGGTTTCAAGATTTTATGATTTTAGCTTTGATTGCAAAGATTGTTTGTAAATTAGTTTGGTCAGCTCAATGTTCTGTAACAAACTGATGGGTTTGGTCGAAGTCAACTGGGGGGTAAGTTGTCAACAAGTTGATCTATGCGTTTGAGCACGGATAATTCGACATTTTAGGGTAGTTGAGTTGAAAGAAGTTCAGATTGACAGCTATTTGAAAGGGGGTGGGAGTCAACTATTAAGAAATTTGTTGAATACAGTTAAGAACAACTATGATCCTGCCTTCATCAGGTCTAGTTTTTTTTTATCATAACATGATCTTCTGACAGCAGATGCCTTTGGATTCAATACTAGCTGCAATTCGTTTTATGATCTAATGGTTGTATGAATCTGTCGATTTCTCTTGCTCTTAGTTTTCTTTAATCACATCATTTATGCTTTGCGTTTTCTCCTATTGCAATTTTTTACTCATTATGTAAACTTAGCTGGAGTTTTCAGAGTGGGCAGCTTGCTGGATTGACTCCTCTAATAAAATTTGGGTGACGAACATACTGTTCAGACATCATGTGATTGACTTTAAAACCTCACATTTCTACGTGTTCGAAATTTGACTTGTAAATTCATTCAATTTAAAAGAAATGCAAGTTTGATCATACAATATACATATGCATTCTTCTTTGAATCATACTTTCTTGTACATTATGCAGGTTATTCTAGTGGTTCTTCCGTGGTCTACTCTAACTTATGCACCCCCCCCCCCCCCCCACACACACCCACCCAAAAAAAGAGAGAGAGGACGAATGACCGGAGTTGGCCGGGAATAAGAGAGATGAAGGGGGTGGTCGGGAAGAGAGCAGAACAACTAAACTTAATTACAAATCATCCATCCCTATTACAATCACTTTGGTTCTATTTATAGCCTACCAACATCCTTGTTACACAATATGCAATTACCCATATACCCCTACATATCCCGTTACACTCCTACCCATCCCATAAAAATGACGACCTCGTCATTTTGTCATCTAAAGAAAAAAAACACATCAAATCTGCCGGGGTCAAATACACGAATCATCCAAAGAATCACTATGGAGATGACGAACTTGAGACCAAATATTTCCGCTTGGACCACCATCAACTGTGAATCCACTTCATGATTCTTGGAACAAGTTTCATCGCTAAGGACTACATAACCATCCTTGATCTCATCGTTGCTGAAATTTTATTTCAAGCGGTCATAGCGAGATCTTCTAGGAATGAACCGTATGCCGAAGATTTGGTTATGTCATGGCTATCCAATTTGGTGAAAACATCAAGAATAATAAAGGAATCTCTCATGGCGGTGTTGATTTCATTTCAGAGTTCTTCCTCATTTGAGAGTGTTTGTTCCTCTTCCAATTTGCCGGAATCATCAAGAAGAATCAGCGCCAATGACAATTCCTCCGGTGGTGGCGAAACCAATGATGGAAGTATTTCTTCATCGGCATGGATTATCGGAGCCCGGACTCAACTTGGCTCTTCAAGTGTCCCGCAAGGATCATACTCCTCGGACTTGGCATTATGGCTATCAAGACTAATAGGTGATGATGACACTTTTATGTCGAATCGATTCTGAATAGCGACCTTGAAATGATGCCAATCATGACACATGTCATCCCGCAAAAATTCTAGGCACCACTTTGATGCCGGCTTGTCCAAATAAAATGAGGCCATGAAAACATAATCAAGGGGATTGACGTTCTTATACTCGAGGAACATTTCAAACTTAGAAATCCAATTGGTAGGATCGCCCGACGCAAATCTTGGACCCGTAACTTTGGCCAACGAGGTATTAAACAAGCCCGAAGTTGTTGGCGTGATTGAAAATCCAATCGATAGTTCTTGCTGTTGTTGGAAGCGAGATATGTTGGCATGATTGGAAGTAATGACATTGCTCCATTCTTGATTGATGTTATATCCATGTAGCTGCATATCTTATAAGATTACTGAAATCATCAACAACTAGATTGCACAGACCCGTCTCTCAGGTCGGCTTAAAAATTAATGATGTCCTGGCCTTTCAATAAAAAATAGAGTTGGCTCTGCTGTTTCAGAACCGTAAAACTAGCACGACAATAATAGTGTCTGTTTTTATTGCCCCAATAAATTTTTCGTCTTCCCAGTTCTTCTTTCTTCACGTTTTCCACTCCTCACCGACAATGGCCAGCCAAAGCTTCACCCGCTCTGTTCCTAGTCCGGGATTTCTCCACGCCCTCTGAAGATGCAAACACCAACGGCGGAGCGGCGTAGACGGCGGAACAACGGAGGCGGCGATAACGATGGCTGGGAGGAAGATCTCTCAACGATGGCGTTATCGATGGGCATTCTGCGATATTCCGGCGAGATGGCCGGAGAGGCATTCAATGGAGGACAAAGTACATTTGATTCAAGAAGTGTTACTGCGAATGGCTGATGGCGCAACGGATGGAGGACAGAGTTGCCGGATGGTTGCCAGGGGGAGCAATGAAACTACCGAGGCGGCAAAGCGGCAGAGCAATGAAACGGCCGAGGCGGCGAAGTGGCGGAGGGTGACTTACTTGATCCGAAGAAGATTCAAATGGAAATAGAGAGGGCCCACAATTGTGAAGAAGGAGAAACTCAACTCTGGTATTTGTTGGTTGCACCGGCTTGATTCCGGCTACTGATTGAAGTGATAGATTTCGCCGTAGTAGCCGTCCTTGGTGTCGAAATGGTGGTCGTGTTAGATCCAAGAAAATCATTTTGTTGCTTCCATTGTAATTCTTGATATAGTAGATGTTGGAAGATGAATTTTGTTAAAAAAATTGTTGAATTTGGAATGTAGAAACTGTAGCAGCTAGGCGGGAATGAGTGAATCTTCAAGAAACGTTGCCGAAAACAGGAATCGTGATTCAAATTTTGGTACCCTTGAGAACTCGCAGGACCGCCAATGAAGAAATAGAGGATGGCGGCGGCGGTCAGAAACTGGTACGGCAGCTGGCTTCAAGAACGGTGAATCGGGAACGAGATCATCAATGAGAGCACCATTTTGTAACGATCTAGTCATTACAAGATAATTGATAACAAATATAAAGGGAATGACCAAGGAGAGGAGACGGCCGGAGACGAGAGAGGACGAATGACCGGGTTTGGCCGGGAATAAGAGAGATGAAAGGGGTGGTCAGGAAGAGAGCTGAACAACTAAACTTCATTACAAATCATCCATCCCTATTACAATCACTTTGGCTCTATTTATAGTGATGCGGGACCGGAGTCCACCGGCCCCGCCACCTTGGCATCACCACCAAGGGGCCCACCTGGAGTCAGCACCAGGCAGCTTTATCAGGCCCGCGGGCCATGCACCCCAACCAGCTCTCCGCCACGGCATCAGCACCGCGCGGTAGGTTGTTGAGGCCAGTGCTCGATCCCCTGACCTCCTAGATAAGAGGCCCTCACGCAACCTCTCATCACCAACTGATCCGCGGCAAGGTTGGTGATGAGAGGTTGCGTGATGGCCTCTTATCTAGGAGGTCAGGGGATCGAGCCCTGGCCTCAACAACCTACCGCGCGGTGCTGATGCCGTGGCGGAGAGCTGGTTGGGGTGCATGGCCCGCGGGCCTGATAAAGCTGCCTGGTGCTGACTCCAGGTGGGCCCCTTGGTGGTGATGCCAAGGTGGCGGGGCCGGTGGACTCCGGTCCCGCATCATATAGCCTACCAACATCCTTGTTACACAATATGCAAATATGCAATTACCCATATACCCCTACATATCCCATTACACTATATGAACCTTCCCTTAAAAAGCTCACCATCTCAAGAGATGCAGTGTTCAATGAGTGTCAATCATGGGACTGGGACACTGATGGAGAAACCCCAACTTCATCTCCCATTTCAGCGGTTGAGCACAGAAGTATTCCTTCAAGCCTCATCCAAACTGAATCAGGAGACTCTCATATCACTCCAGCATCAGATTCACACTCAAATTTCGAGTCATCATCACCCACAAAGACAATGAATCTAGCAGAAATTTATCACAAATGCCACATTGCTTTATTTACCAACTCACCATCCACTTATGAAGAAGCTGCAAACGAGGAAGTATGGAAAGAAGCTATGGATGGGAAATTAGAATGGTTGGAAAAAAATAGACATGAGAGCTCACAGATCGACCACCCAACTAAAAAGCAATCAGTTTGAAATGGGTCTATAAGATCAAAAACGATGAAGTTGGTCATATTATCAAACACAAGGCACACATAGTGGCTAAAGGATATGCACAAAAGCCTGACAAAGACTACAAAAAACCTCCGCACCGGTCACCAGAATGGAGTCAATAAGAATCATCACCTATGCAGCTCAATTCCAACTGCCAATTTACCAGCTTGATGGAAAATCTGAGCAGGTATACGTTGAACAACCAAGGGGATATGAGATACATGGAAAGGAATGGAAGAGAAAGTAAAGTCCAGCGCTTAAAGAAGGCACTTTACAGTCTCAAACAGGCTGGAATTCTAACATTGATGAATACCTCTCAAGTGAAGCATTCCTAAAATCTCCAGTGGAACCATCCCTCTACACCAAGCACAATGACCAAGAGTTTGTCATAGTATGTATCTATGTAGATGATTTGATAGTCACAGGGACAGCCATACAACTGATTAAAGAATTCAGAAACAACATGAAGCTCAAATATGAGATGACAGATCTCGGGCCATTGAAGTTTTATTGGGTATGAAGTACTATTAGATTCCAGATTTCATTTTCTTATCTCAAGAAAAGTATGCCGGCGACTTATTACAAAAATTTAGTATGGAGGACTGTAATTTCACTCTCACCCCTCTAGATGCCAACAAAAAACTGGAGAAATAAAGAGGCGAGAAAGAGAAAGCAGATGGAGACGACTGCAGATGGTTAACTGTCTCATTAATCTACTTAACAAATACACGACCAGATATTGAACACTCAGTAAATCTTGTGGCGCGTTTGGCGCCTTTCGTTTCCGTTCCAAGCAACACTTGAATGCCGCAAAATGAATCCTCAGGGAACAAAAAAATTTGGGGTTCTCTATGAAAGAAAGAAAGAAGGAGATCTTGTAGGATATTTGATGCTGACTGGAGAGGCAGCCCTGATGATCGAAAAAGCACTAGTGGATATTTGTTTTTGCTTGGCGGAAGCTGTATCTCATGGTCTACCCACAAGCAACAATCCACAACTCTCTCTAGCACAAAACCTGAGTAAATAGCCATGACTAGTTCTGCAGATGAATCCCTATGGTTAAAGCAGGTAATAATGCAAATCAAAGGAGAAAATGAAGAACTGTGCTCAGATATCTGCCATCGCACTTGCCAAGAACCCACTTTTTAACAATAAAAGTAAGCACATAGCCTTGCGCTATCATTTTATCAGGGAAAAGGTCGAGAATGGGAGATTAAACTAGAGATCTGCGGGACTAAAAACCAGCTTGCGGACCTCTTAATGAAAGAGACAACAAGTAGCACTTTTGTAGCAGCTAGAGAACAAATGAAGGTCAAGCCAACTCTTGTTTGACAAGGGGTATTAATGACATTTCAACAAACCAGGAGTCGGTTTGCCGGTTTGGTGTAATCTCCAAGAGTTAGCCTAGAGCATGTGATCGCTACACAGAATTAAAGAGCTTAATTAGCATTAATTAAGCAGTCTAGAATGTACTACAAAGTTTTATATAAATGCTTGTATGCCTTCATCTTGTGTATCAATGAGAATATGAATGCATTCATCTCCTGTTTCTATCCCCTGTTTTCTGTTTTTTGATTTTTTTTATCACTAATACATTATCACTTTCAATTCTAAATGTCACATTCAATTAGGTCAATTCTACTAAATTTCAATTCTACTTTAAATTTCAATTCCATGCAAAGATGTGGATAAATGATAAAGATGAGCGAGGTGACGGGTGCACAAGCTGACCTTTTTGTTTGCATCTATTACCTTTTTTTTTCAAATTCTAATACTTTTTCAGGCTTTGCAAGGGGAAAAATATGCAAGCAACTTTCAGGAGGTCACTGAAAAAATAGAGAAGGCTTTAAGCGGATTGCCATATGATAAATTCGACATTCCAGAAGAAGTGCGAGAACAGGTACATGGGGAAGGAAGACTTTTCAACCAATTTATTTTTAATTCCACACTTCTCTTCTTATCAGTGAAGATTATATGGGACAAACTTTGTTATTCACTTTTGTGAATCACTTGAAAGTTTAGACCATCATTATATAAATGTCAAAAGACTAAAATTTAGTATATAGAAGATTATTTGACAGTCATTAAGACATTTTTGATGTTGGTCGTCTTCTTCTCTTGGTAGGATAGTGGCATTGTTGTGATATGCAACACAATGAAACTTCCATCCAACCGAAAGAGATGTTGTTGGAGGGTTAGGGTTTAAGTCAAATTCATACATCATATGCTAATACTTAGGATTTTTAGTACTAAATGAAACACTCCAACCTAGTTTATCAACAAATCAGCAGTCCGGCTGGGCCCTATGATAAGAAGTAAACTAAGTAATAATATTTAAATTGGTACAAAAAACTTACAGTGGAAATAGAAATGCAGCTAAGGATAAAAATGTACCTCATCATTTCTGAATTCACGGAGCCAACAAGAATAAAAAATGAATCACACATCTGAATTTCTGCAATACTATATAATATCTGATATATAGAAATCTTAAACTTTTGAGTTACACCAAGTTCTTGAAATGAAGTAGTACAACACTAAAAGGAAAGACAACTGAACAAAAGCTTACTATAAATGGAGGTCCGCAAATGCTTATCCTAGGAGCAATTTCCCGCATGTAACCCATGTATTAAAATTCCCGAAAACGGGTTGGCCCAACTGGAGAGTAAGAAAGATCATTTCTCCTAGTGACACTAAAACATTTCGAAAGAACATGAGTGTGTGCTTTTTGAAAACAATATTTTTATACTATGGAAAAATATATGATGCTATACTCTGCTTGCTTTCTAAAACAATATTAAGAACATAAATATCTGTTCTAGTTTAATAACATTATGCATATTTATTCAAGTTTCAAAAAATAGTTAGTTACGAGGATTTCTAAACTTCGACATATACTTGAATTCTAGGTGTCTTATGCTTGTCATTTATATTTCTAGTTGAGTAGCTTCTGATGCGCAATTTTAACGATCTGAGTCCCTATTAACGAAAGCAGGTGTTCTTATGTCTCACTGACACAGTCTCGCGTCTACTAATCTTCTGTCCCAGGTGTCATCTCCCCTAAACTTGAGGCTCATACAGTCTACTACCCCCTATGAGTAAGATAGTGCGTCTCTATCTATCACGAAAGAAAATCTCTACCACACCCCCTAATTATCCTCTATTAGATGTTGGATTGCATGCTTATTCTTCTGGATATCTTAGGTCATGCTCTCTCTTAGTCTATCAACTTATATTCATATTCGTATGATTTGTGTTTCCCCGCGTTCTAGATTATTACATGCTTTGTATTTTTTCATAAATTTTATAGAGATCTATCTGATAAGAGGACGATATATACATACGCACGAGTGACGGTGCACGGGGGGCCCCCCGTGCCCCGCGTGACAGTACCCGGGCTGCGGCGGCGAGCTTCAGCCGCCCCCAGTGTTTTTTAATATTTATTTTTTATTAATTATTTAAAATTAAAAAATATTATATTTATAATTTTTTTTTTATTATAAAATGTTTTTTATTATATAATTTTTGTAATTATTAATATATGTTTTCTCATATAATTTTTAACTATTAGTATATGTTTTAAATTATTAAATTATTAATATATGTTTTCTTATATGTTTTAAGTTAAAAGAAATTTAAGAAAATAAATTAAAATAGAGCATGCGTGGCCCTACCCTAATTGATGTTAATCCCACATCGCTGGATTCAAATAATATTTTGGGTATAAATTAAGATATAGGTGCTATTATGTTGAGAATTAAGATTCGGCTGCCAGAAGCCGTGAAAATTATTTGAAATGATGTTGTTTGATCTGTGCAATATTTTCCCTTCGAAATCCTATTTCATGTGATTTTTTTTTCAAAATTTAAAGGGTAAAACTGTAATTTCATATTGTAGGGAGGAGCGCTAATAAATTTATAGGTTTAGGACGCCCTAATATTCTAGGTTTAGGACTACAAAAATATAAATGGACGGTCCTGATTCGTGTGTATGATCGAATGACTGAGATGTTATAATCTAATCAGATTGGACAGTCCATATTTATTTGGTGGGCGTCAGCGTTACACCGTGAATTCTGATTGTCTCCCGATAAATTTTTGTATTGTTGGAACCTGTGGAGTCCAAGCGGTCTGACGGACAGAACTGACGGACAGGTTAGGCGGTCTGGCAGATAACAGTGGCGCACAGGTTTGGCGGATATCAGTGGCGGACAGGTTTGGCGGATAGCAGTGACAGATAGGTTGATAGTACTAGCAGTGTTATCGCACGGGCGGTTAAGCAGTAGTCTTGACGGTCTGGAGAGCTGGTTTGGCGGTCTAGCAGTTGTTCATTATAAACCACACCGGTTAACCACAGTGTAGTCTGATGATCAGGAGTTGTGGAAGTACGGTCTCATGAGATCAGATACAGTTGACGGTCAGACGGTTAGTACCCGCCTAATCGCCTGAGGTGCTCCTATGTTCTTCCAATAGCTGTGCCGTTTTATGATCTGCAGAGACTTGATCGCAGTTGGAGTTCGATAGTTCTCAAGCACAATCACTGGTGCGGTCTGGCGATTAGACTTAGTTTAACCGCAGTTATTTCTCCTAGAGCTGTTCGCTGAACACTGTCGAATAGAGACTAGAGCAAACCTATTGGTTACATTTCTAGCTCTTTATAGTCGTGCGGTTAGCTTGTCTAACCGCATAGCCTGAGCGGCTAGTTTTTTATCTATCCGCCTAGTCACATGTGACAGACGTTGTATATTCTATCTCTTGTATTTTCTCTCTCTCACTTTTTTTTCTATAATAGAGGAGTATACTCATGTATTATGTAACTTTTTGGAGCAATAAAGTTCTGTTATTTAACTTCTTTCTCATATGGTATCAGAGCTAATCGATTTTTTTGCTTCTATTTCTGCTTTCTCGGGCGTGTTGTAGTGGAAGCAGTCTCTGTTTGTTTAACCACATGCTCTTCTCTTGTTGTGGTTATGGTCCCACCATGCTTCCGCTGTGTCATCATCTCATTGATGACTCTCCTGTCTATGGGTCTGCAGCTTTTGATAACTGGGATGTCAATGATACTCTGGTAAGAATATGGCTTGTTAATAGTCTATCTGATGAGTTCCTTCCCGTCATTCGACGTGATGCGACAGTTAAGGCTGCTTGGAATGATCTTGTTGCTCTGTACTCCAAGGGAGCTCAAAATTCCCGCATATGTACGTTGTATGCGGATAGGGGTGTGCACAGTGCGGTTTGGTGCGGTTTTGGCCCAAACCGCAACCGCACCATAAGGGCTCGGTTTTTGCCCTAGCAAAACCGCACCGCACCGAAATTATGTGCTGCGGTTTCGGTTCGGTGCTGTTTTTTACGGTGCGGTTGCGGTTTCGGTGCGGTTTTTACATGTATTTTACATAGACTATAGGTAAGCATCGCCCCAGTAGCGTCAAGTTGAGCGTTCTATTTATAGAAAAATAGATTTTCAACTACTACAGATGCACCTTTTTAAAACAGTCATGCTATTTTAGTATTTTATCTCAGATTCCATTGAGTTCATTCCTTTGATTGCTTTTGATGAAGATTTTTCTTTTTCTACATTGTTCTTTCTAGCCTTGATGTCGTACAACACAATTAATTCCACAACACCCATCGAATTTTCTCTTGTGAGTTTATCTCGGTCAAACAGTTCTTTGATCAAGTCACTGTTACTACTGTGACTCTTGACGAATTCTCAACTCTCATGACAATATCAAAGTAACCTATTATGGTTTGTACTTGTATAAAAATCGAGGATGATTATCCACATTATCCACCTCCGCCAAGTGTTGATACTGTTGATTCTCCACCTCCACTTCTTGGCATGATAATATCATGTATGATCTTAATCTTGCTCTAAGAAAGGGTAAGTGCACATACATCACTCTTTTTATTTCTCAATTTATCTCCTTTACTTAATATACTTAAATGTGACGCCACATAATTATAAAAAATTAAATACACAAAATATTAAGTGCGGTGCGGTTTTTGCGGTTTTCAAAATCCAAAAACCGCACCGCACCAAACTGCGCTCGGTTTGTAAAAGTTCAAAACCGCACCGCCCCTAAACTTCGCGTTGCGGTTTAAAAATCGGTGCGGTTTTTGCGGTGCGGGCGGTTTTTGCGGTGCGGGCGGTTTTTGCGGTTTGCGGTTTTTCATGCTCACCCCTATATGCGGATCTTTTTGCTCGACCTGTCATGACTCCTGTGGCTGCTTATCAGGAAGTGCAGGCTCTTGATGCTGAACTTCTTCAGCATCGCCCTTTTTCTGCTGATTTCGTTGAACAACATAAACACTTTCAGGAGTTTCTGGTTGTGTGTTATTTGCTTCGTTTGTCTAACTCTTATGATATGATTCGACAATAAATTCTTGGAGAGGTTGATACTCCTACTCTGGATGTTATTGTTGCGCGCATTTCTGCTGTTACTATTCTTCTTCAGCGTCCTTTGCTTGCCTCTCTGCCTCCTCTTGACACTGTTGCTCATCAGGCTCGTGGTGATATTCCTAGTGGTCGTGACCCCTCTAGATTTCTCTGCTCTCACTATGGCAAGACCGGTCACCTTGTTAATCGTTGCTGGGTCAAACATCCTTATCTTCGCCTTGCTGCGAGTGATACTACCTCGAAGTTCACTTCTCTTGCTACCTCTTCGGGTAGTGCAAATATGATCACTACGGGTAGACGGCTCATTAATTCTGGTGCTACTAATCATATGACAGACAATCCTCATCTTTTCTCTCATCTGGACAAGCACAACCGGTCACCTCCAGTTTTTATTGCGGATGGTTCTCTATCCACTGTGTGCGGATCTGGAACAGTGCATATCACTCTATCTCTTCAACTTGTGGACATTTTCTACGTCCTAACTTTTTTGTGCAACTTACTTTCTGTTACTTCTCTATGTAAACAATTAAATTGCACGACTATTTTTACCGAAGCTACTTGTTCTTTTCAGGATCCTCAGTCAAAGGAGACGATTGCTAATGAGACTGAAAGTGTCGGTTTGTTCTACCTTGACAATATGTCTGCCTTTTCCGCTTCTTCTTCCCTTCTACAGTGACACCTTCGCCTTGGGCATCCTCCTCCTCGCGTTCTTTACCAGCTTCTACTTGATCTACCTCGAGGAGATTCTTCTCTCAATTGTGAAGTTTGCCAACTTGGCAAACACCCGTTCGACTTTCTGACAAAACTAGGACGTAGCTCTTCTCGTACTTTTGAACTTGTTCATTCTGATATTTGGGGTCCTGCTTCTACTAAAACTGTAAGTAGGGGTAGTCTGTATTTTGTTACGTTTATTGATGATTTTTAAAGATACACTTGGTTGTACTCGCTCAAAGAACGTTCTAATTTTTTTTTTGTTTTCACTGTGTTCTATAATGAGATATGCACTCAGTTTGATGTTTCTGTTAAAGTGTTTCACACTGATAATGTCAAAAATTACCTTAGTCATCAATTTTCAGTCTTTTGTATGCATCATGATGTTATACATCAAACTAGTTGTCTTACACCTCTCAACAGAATGAGGTTATTGATCGCAAGAATCGTCATCTCCTTGATGTGGCTCGCACTCTTCCCACTCAAATAAGTGTTCCTCGATCATTTTGGGGTCATGCCGTTCTTCTTTCTTGTTATCTTATCAACCCAGTTATTTCTTCGGTTCTCAACGACAAAACTCCTTTCTCCATTATGTATCCTGATGCAACACTATTTTCTTTTTCTCCACGTGTCTTTGGATGCACAGCGTTTGTTCACTCTCCTTCTCCTGGACGTGACAAACTTTCTCCTCACCCCGTTAAGTGCATTTTTTGGGGCTACTGTCCGACACAAAAAAGATATCGGTGATATGATTCTCTTCTCTGGAAACAGTATGTTTCCGCGGATGTTACTTTTTTGATGATGCTCCCTTTTTTCTCGCACCTCCACTCTCTCGTCTTCTGATGACTCATATTCTCTACTTATTATCTCTGCACCTCTACCTGAACTTGTGTCTCTTCTTCCTACACCAGTCTCTGATTCTAGCTTTTTTTCCCCTGACTCTACTTCTCTCCCTGAACCGCTGCTGTCAGTTCCCGGGCCGGCAGTCTCTCCGACGGATGGATCTGATACTACAGGCAAGTCAGGCCTTGATCTTCCGATTGCCCTTCGGAAGGGAGTTTAAACATGCACTCAACATCCTCTACATGATGTTTTTATGCTCGTCTATCTCCTTCCTGCAAGAGTTTTGCTCTCGCTTCTCAGCTAATGTCATCCCGACTTTCTATCAAAAAACTCTTGTTATTCCTCATTGAAAAGCCGTTATGGATGAAGAGATGAAAACTCTAACTGAATGAGGTACTTAAACTATTGTCCCTACCCCTCCAGGAGCTGATGTGGTTGGCTGTCGTTAGGTCCTTGTGATCAAGTTTTTTCCTGATGGTACCATTGATCGCTATAAGTCTCGGCTTGTTGCCAAATGATTTACTAACACCTATGGTGTGGACTTCTTTGACACCTTCTCTTCAGTTGCTCAAATTACGACAATCCGTGTTCTCTTTTCTGTGGCTGGTAATAGAGACTGGGAGATGACTCTGTTGGATGTCAAAAATGCCTTCTTTTATGGAGATCTACAAGAGATGGTCTATATGGAGCGACCTCCTGGGTATGTTGCTCAAGGGGTCTCTGGTGTGTAGATTGAGGAAGGTAATCTATGGGCTTAAGCAAAGCCCGCGGGCCTGGTTTGAGAAGTTCAACAAAGTTATCTCTGTTATTGGGTTTGCTCGAAATGCTGCAGATCACTCTCTATTCATACGCAAGACTTGTACAAGGCTAGTTGTTCTTGCTATTTATGTGGATGACATTTTTCTTACAGGGGATGATCAGAAGAGAATTGTCATAACAAAGAAGCATCTTCTTCAACATTTTGTTACAAAATATATGAGGTCTCCCAAGCACTTACTGTGAATTGAGATCTCCCGGAAACCTGGTTATGTTGTGTTCTCGCAGCGGAAGTATGTCTTAGATCTTTTAAAAGAGAAGTCTTCTTGGGGCTAAACCTACTCAGTGTCCAATGGCTATTGATGATGACAAGGGTTAGAGTGAAGACTCCCCTCTCCTTGCAGATGTCACCAAATACAGACGGTTTATGGGGAAACTCATTTATCTTACAGTTATAGGGCCAGATGTCTGTTATGCAGTAAGAAGGGTGAGCCAGTTTATGCAAGATCCCAATGAGTGTCATCTTCAATCAACTTTAAAATTTTTGAAATATGTGAAAGTATCTCTGGGAAAGGGACTTCTGTTTCAAAAGAATAATCATTTGAGGGTTGAAGTCTATTATGATGCCAACTATACATATGACAAGGAGGATAGAAAATCTATGTCTTTTTTTTGCACTTTTGTAAGAGAAAATCTGGTCAGCTGGAAGAGCAAAAAACAGTCTGTAGTCTCCATATCAGGTGTTGAAGCTGAATACAAAAGCATGACTTTGACTACCTGTGAGCTGAAGTAGTTACGGGCACTGATGCTTGATTTGGGAGAAGTATATAATCATCCTTTGTCAATGTTCTATGACAACATGACAGTTATATACATTTCGAAGAATCCAATATTTCATGAAAGGACGAAGCACATTGAAGTAGACTGCCACTTTATCAGAGAAGAGGTGTTGAAAAATAAGATATGCACTCCGTTTGTCACCTCTGACCGAGAACTTGCTGATATCTTTACCAAACTAGTATCTTATTTTTTTGATGTCTGTGACAAGCTGGGTATGGTTGACATATATGCTCCAGCTTGAGGGGAAGTGTTGGAACCTGTGGAGATCAGGCGGTCTGGCGGATAACAGTGGCAGACAAGTTTGGCAGATAGCAGTGGCGGATAGTAATGGTGGACAGGTTGATAGTACTAGCAGTGTTATCGCACGGGCGGTTAAGCAGTAGTCTTGGCGGTTTGGCGAGCTGGCTTGGCGGTCTAACAGTTGTCCATTACAAATCGCACCGGTTAACCATAGTGTGGTCTGATGATCAGGAGTTGTGGCAGAACGGCCTGATGAGATCAGATACAGTTGACGGTCAGGCAGTTAGTACCTTCCTAATTTCTTGAGGTGCTCCTATATTCTTCTCGCAGCTGTGTCGTTTGATGATCAGCAGAGGCTTGACCGCAGTTGAGTTCGACAATTCTCAAGCACAATCACTTGTGCGGGCTGGCGGTTAGACTTAGTCTAACCGCAGTTATTTCTCCTGGAGTTGTTCGTTGAACACTATCAGATAGAGACTAGAGCAAACCTGTTGGTGATATTTCTCGCTTTGTATAGTCGTGTGGTTAGCTTGTCCAACCGCACAGCCCGAGCGGCTAGTTTTTTATCTATCCGTCTAGTCGCATGTGACAGACGTTGTATATTCTCTCTCTTGTATTTTCTCTTTCCCCCTTTTTCTATAGATAGTGGGCATACCCATGTTTTATGTAACTTTGTCGAGCAATAAAGTTATGTTATTTTGCTCTTTTCTCACATGTATATATAGTATAGATATATATATATATACTGTTTTTTATGGTCTACATATATTGTTTGGACACTTGTTGGGTTGTTAGCTTCCTATCATAAACTATTATTGCATTATGATAACTGCCGGTTTCTGTGATTATAAGAAATTTCATAATTATATAAAAGAGCATTTCATGCAAAACCATCTGGCATATCTAGCCAAAAGAAATTAAAATTTCTTACTGCGGTATTGCGATGCTCGTATGCAAGACGCAACGGCATAACCTCTTATATATATATATATATAAATATAATTACCCAAACCTCCCCTGTAAACTAGCATAATTAGTGATAGCACCCCTCTTATTTTCGAAATTACAAAAAACTCCCCTTAAGTTTTCATTTCATTACCAAAACCTCCCCTGGTCTTTTCATTTCATTGCATCCATGAAGAAAAATACCCCCCTTGACACTGTTCACCGAGGGGGGTTTTTTTGTGCATGGATGTTATGAAATTAAAACTTCAGGGGAGATTTTTGTAATGAAATGAAAACTTTATGGGAAGTTTTTGTAATTTTGAAAATAAGAGGGGTGCTGTCAGTAATTTAGCAAAGTTAGAGGGGAGGTCCCGGTAAATGACCCTATATATATATATACTGTTTTCTATGGTCTACATATATTGTTTGGACTCTTGTTGGGTTGTTAGCTTCCTATCATAAACTATTATTGCATTATGATAACTGCCGGTTTCTGTAATTATAAGAATTTTCATAACTATATAAAAGAGCATTTCATGCAAAACTATCTGGTATATCTAGCCAAAAGAAATTAGAATTTCTTACTGCGGTATTGCAGCGCTCGTATACAAGACCCGATGGCATAACCTCCTTTAAGTAAGGTCTATTATGAGTTCCTGGTAGGATGCTCACCCCGATCAGCACCTGTGATTTATTTATGATCTAAAGTTATTATATACATTAGGCAATTTAATTTCCTCATTCTAGGGTTTCACCGGAAAATACTCCGACAACTCAAAATTGGCACTGCAACGAGCGTAAGTGAGAGAAAAATAGGGGGGTGGCAAGGGTTTTTACCTCTTTCGAAAAACTTGAGAACTACACTAAAGATCGGCAATCCCTAAACGAGGAGTCGATCTCTCTAATTTCTGCAATCATAGGTGATCTCGACATTTAACATCATACTTACGGAAAGTAGGAACATTGGTTTCTTATTGAACAAGACATTAACTGAATTAATCGAGGGGGAAAATTCCCTTGCGCAGACTGAAATACGAAAACAGAACTGCAAGATCGATCCTTTGCTGAAGAAGGATCGGCTGCAGGAAGAAATCCCCCGATTAGAGCTAACAAAACCTGAAAACATAAAGGGCATCAACCTATGACTGGAAGAATCAATAAAAAAGTAGGTTGAAACATGCAGAGACCTCATCTTGTGCTGGGAGAAATACGAGGAAGCCTCCAAATAGCAGTCCAGAGCACTGAGACTAAACCTAGAGGCACTCAAGTGTTGCTGTGAGTGAGGGAGAGGTCGACGGGTCTCCACGAGAGAGAGGAGATGGCGCCGAATCGCCGAGTGTTTCTGGAGGAGGAGACGGCTTCTAGGCATCTGCTGCCATTGTCGAACAGGGAGAGGGAGAGAGTAACTCTTCTCTCGCTCAGGTCCTGAGGGAAAATGGAAACGGGCAGCAGTTTCTGCTTTTGTCGAGCGCTAGGGAGAGATAAATAGAGCTTTCAGCGATTTCATTTATGCGTGGGGAGGAAAAGGAAACCATAGATTACTTTTAATGGGGGGAATAAGGGAATTCAATGTTATTAAAATACTTTGCTTCAATTGCCAACATCAAATAAAATCAAACGCAAAGGTGTAATCACTTCGATACGATGCTGCCGCCAAAAAGTATTACATGGGCTCGGATCTTGAAAATAAATTTTATTTTTGTATTAAATTATGGCTGTTACACTAAGCATCCTCTAATTCCGTGGTTTTTTCACATTACCCCCTAAATATTTATTTTTGGAATTTTGCACCTCTTAAATGCTTTAATATTGACATTTTGCATCCTCCTAATTAAATATTTAAGATGCAAAATGTCAATATTAAAGTATTTTGGGATGCAAAGTGCCAAAATTAAATATTTAGGGTGCGGGGAGAAGGGTGCTTAAGGCCTACACCCAACACAATTGTGTAGATGTTTTTAGGATTTTGGCACTAAGCACCCTCCAATTATAAGATTTTTGCACATTGCGCCTTAAATATTTAATTTTGGTACTTTGCACCCTCAAAGACTTTAATATTGACATTTTGCACTCTCCTAATTGAATACTAATGGTGCAAAATGCCAATATTAAAATTTTGAGAGGGTGCAAAGTGCCAAAATTAAATATTTAAGGTGCAATGTATAAAAGCCTTCTAATTAAAAGATGCTTAGTGCCAAAGTTCCATATTTTTAAGGACAAATAGGCTGAGGATCTTGATTTGGAATGATGTTTATGTAAAAAGAACAGGCCTTCCGATTTAAATTTTTAGATAAACCAAAGCATGAAACTTTTTAAATAGATTCAAAGGTAGATAATATATGCACAAAAGAATTGATAAAACTTGTTGGTATGCTCCTTCTAGATAGAGCTGGTGCATGCGCAGTTTCGAAGAGCAAAAGAAAGGATGGAGTTTCCTGATCCGCAACTTCTTGCAGACCTCTCATCGATTCGTAATGGAGACCACTGTGATCAAGTTTTGCTTCAGAGGCTTTCAGAGAAACTGCAGCTCAGAACCATTAATGACCTCAAGAAAGAATCGGTTGCTCTGCACGAGATGGTGATTTCTAGCGGCGGAGACCCCGAGGACAGTGTTGTGGGCCGCTCATTCACGCGGGCCCTAATAGACTGCTTGGAGGAGATGTCAACCTTGCTCAAAATGCTGAAGGACTCCGGCATCGTCGAGAACCACCCAGCAGTTCTAGAGAGCCTCGAAAACAAAACCAGCCTGGCCAAGCATCGATCGCCGGTCATCCCAGATGATTTTCGTTGCCCTATATCTCTGGAATTGATGAAGGATCCTGTCATCGTCTCCACCGGACAAGTAATGTATCATGCTGCCAGATTGTTAATGGCTTTAAATAAATTTATTCTTTGTTTATTTTAGATTAATTGGAGCTTTGCACCTCAAAATATCATGCTTTTTGCACATTGCACTTCAAATCTTTAAATTTGGCACATTGCACCCTCCAAATACCGTTAAGTTTGCATTTTGCACTCTAGGTTGAATTTTAAGGGGGTATTTTTCACATTACACCCTCCAAATAACTTCATATTCTATTTTTTTGATACAATTTTTTGAGTTTATCTAATGTTTTGATCATGTAAACTAAATAAATTTTAGTAGATTTCAAAATTCAACATAGGATGCAAAATGCAAATTTAAAAGTATTTGCTTGGAGGGTGCGATATGCCAAATTTAAAAATTTGGAATGCAATGTGTTAAAAAGCATGATATTCAAGAATGCAGAATGCCAAAATTATCCACTGATAAAGATCATAATTTGTTTGGCAGACGTATGAGAGATCTTGCATTCAGAAATGGCTGGACGCAGGACACAAGACTTGTCCCAAGACACAGCAGAATCTGACCCACACTACTCTCACCCCAAACTTTGTCTTAAAGAGCCTGATAGCTCAATGGTGTGAGGCCAACGGCATAGAGCCTCCGAGAAAGATCGGAAGTTCGCACGACAAAAGGCCGGCGGGTTATTCCGACTGCGATCGAGGGGGCATCAGCGCACTGCTGGAGAAATTGCGCAGCAGCAACCAAGAAGTACAGAGAGCGGCTGTCGGCGAGTTGCGGCTGCTCGCAAAAAGGAATGCGGATAATCGAGTGTGCATTGCCGAAGCCGGTGCAATCCCCTTGCTCGTCGAACTCCTCCAATCGCCCGATCCTAGGACGCAAGAGCATGCCGTCACCGCACTCCTGAACCTCTCCATCAACGAGAGCAACAAAACCAGCATCGTCGATGCTCAGGCGATCCCGAAAATAGTACAAGTCCTTAAGAATGGGAGCATGGAAGCGCGAGAAAATGCTGCCGCCACGCTTTTCAGCTTATCGGTGATCGATGCGAACAAGATAACAATTGGGGCCGCCGGGGCAATCCCTGCGCTCATCGATCTCCTCTGCGAAGGAAGCCCGAGAGGCAAGAAGGATGCGGCCACCGCCATCTTCAACCTCTCGATTTATCAGGGCAACAAAGTGCGGGCGGTGAAGGCGGGCATTATCGTCCATCTCCTGAGGCTTCTGACCGATCCGAGCGGAGGGATGCTGGACGAGGCGCTCGCTATAATGGCGATACTGGCAAGCCATCACGAAGGGCGCCATGCGATTGCGGAAGCCAACCCTATTCCGATATTGGTGGAAGTAATGAGGATTGGTTCTCCCAGGAACCGGGAGAACTCCGCCGCCGTGCTATATTCGCTCTGTGCCGGCGACGTACTTCAGCTGATGATTGCGAGAGATGTCGGCGCAGAGGAAGCGCTGAAGGAACTCTCGGAGACGGGCACGGATCGAGCTAAGCGGAAAGCTGGAAGCCTCATTGAGCTCATCCGCCGCGGCACATAACCGTTCATATTTCAGAGAAAGTGACCAAAATGGCCCCTTGGTTTATTTATGGTGCATTGCTGATTGTGTGACCCTAAACCTTTTTTATTTGTTTTGCTTCGTCAATCTGGTCGTTATAATTTGTCAAATGCCTTTGAAAATGGCTCTTCCGAGGCACATGCCAAGGCCAAAATGTCTGTAATACCTTTGGGATTATTGTTGTACATTATGCTGAACACAACAGATTGATCATGAGATCGGCACATGAAAAACACATGCAGGTTCTTATATAAATATATATAATAATAATAATAATGTACAAGAAGAAGGCCTAATTTTATGCAAATCCTCCCTTTGCGAGTTTATTCAGGGCTCTCATTTGATTGCTTAAAGTTCAGGAAATATATATGTTCAGAAAGTTAATAATTCAGTTAGATTGCATCATTTCCCTACAAAAACACATTCAAGCATTCCTTAGAAGTGATGGCATAAATCTTTTCTGCTATAAACTCCACAGCCTTTTGTAAAGGATTTTTTGTTTTTAATCACATTATAGTATTTATACAGTATTTGAAATAATGCATCTATACTTTAAATTTATTAATGCTTACATTAGTATTGGTCATTAAATAATTAAGAATATTTAAGAAATGTCTGGTGGTTCTATATTGGAAATGTTTTTGTTTTGTTTTAACTTGGCTTTGTATTTGTTTTTCAATATTGATGTACTGATACACTGATGGTAGTGTAGTCTAGTTGTCATTAACTTCTTCCAGTTGCTCATCTACTCTAAGATAGGTTTGAAATCTCTCAATCTCTAACCCAAGCCCGCCACTTTCGACATTTATGTTCGACCGATTTTTTTGATTTTGACCTTATGTTCTATCGGTTTTCTTAGTTTCTCCTCTGCCCCAATTCTGATGTCTAGACTTTTTATTGATTTAAATTAGATGTAACGATTCCAAGTCTTGAGTGATATTTAGTTCGCCTGAAAGCGTGCTGGCACGAGCCTAATCTTAGTGAGTCAATGACTCAATAATAGGGAATGGAGGCGAATATTGTATTCTCCAAGTTCATTTATAATGTCCTTGAGCAGCTCAAAGCAAAGTTAAACATCCCTCCGAGCATTTACAAATAAAAATAGAAACCCTGTTATACTTTTTAGTTTATTTTTTTTAATCAGACTTTTTTTTATAAGTTTCAAAATTATAGGTCGCGCCTCTTTAATCTTCTAAAATTATAAATTCCTCTCATGAAGCTCTTATATTTCACACAGCATACATGCACGCACAAAAATATTGTTACACAAAATATGAACTCAAAAGAGATTTATATAATTTTATAAGATAAAAAGATGCACCCTAAAGTAATCACACTTAACAAAGAAAATTTGAACGGTTCATAATTTATTAACATAATAATCTTAATACTAAATAAATTGATTCATTGCCTAATATATATGTATATATATTTATCAAAGTTAATAACACAGTTCTGTCCTATCCAAAAAGGTAAAGAAGATGAAAAAATATTAAATCTACTTGTAGCTCTAATGAACAAAAAGTAATACAATGCTAAAAAAACAATAAAAACGGGCATTTAATAAAAAAAATAAAAGAGGGCAAATAATTTCTGTTTTCAAGATAAAAAAGCAATAATAATGGTATTAAGGTGTGTACAATACAAAACAATACAGAAAATATAAAGAATACAAAAAAAATCAAAGTAACGCCAGCCAATGGAGCCAGCCATTGACTTTGACGCGCTACTAATCTCTCCTATAAATATTCTTCTCTTATATTAATTACTGCTACAAAAGCATTATCTAAATGACGAATAATATTTGATTATGAAGAACAGCGGCGCTAACAACTACTAGTAACACAGACAAGCCCGGCAAGGACATAATAATAATAATAATAATAATAATGGTATTATGAATAATAATAATAATAATATATTCCAGAGGGATGTTGTTAGCTCATCCTCCTCCCTGCTGTGTTGGTTTATTAGTCGCCGAGCCCGGCCTTGCTCTTGAGATGATTCTTGAAGTCGATGATGTCGCCTTCCCATCGCGTCACTGCCTGGTTCTCACACACCCATATTTCCTTGGCAACCTGGTTGATGAGCCGGAAGTCGTGGCTCACCAGAACCAGACCTCCGTCCCAATCGTTCAGCGCCTCCGCAAGCGAGTCGATGGTCTCGATGTCGAGATGGTTGGTGGGCTCGTCGAGCAGTAGCATGTGCGGCTGCCTCCACGCCAGCCAAGCAAATATCACCCGGCTCCGCTGCCCGTCTGACAGGTTCTTCATCGCCATCACCTGTGCCTTTCCCGTGAGCCCGAAGCGCCCCACCACCGCCCGCATCTTTTCCTCCTCGTTCCCCGGGTACTCCCGCATCATGTACTGCAGCGCCGACATCTCCAGGTCCAGCTTCTCCGCCAGGTGCTGGTGGAACTGCGCTATCCTCAGGTGGTTGTGGCGCCGCACCATCCCGTCCTGCGGAATCAGGTCGCCCGTCATCAGCTTCAGCAGCGTGCTCTTCCCGGCGCCGTTGGGCCCCACCAATGCGATCCTGGAATCGAGATCCACCCCGAAATCCAGCTTCCTGTATATGAGGTTGTCTGGAGAGTACCCGAAGGCAACCTCCACGAACTGGAGCACCGGGGGAGGGAGCTTTCCCACGTCGGTGAAGTTGAAAACGAGGACCCTGTCTCTCACTACCTTCTCCGTGAGGCCCCCGCGCTCCATCTTGGCCAGGGTTTTCTCCTTGCTCTGGGCCTGGCGGGCCAGCTTGGCGGAGCCGTGCCCGAAGCGGGCGATGTATTCCTTCATGGCCGAGATCTGATCCTGCTCCCACCGGTACTGTTTCATCTGATTCTCCTCCAACTCCGAGCGGGTCTGCAGGTACTGATCAAAGTTGCCGGTGTACATCTTTAGCTTCTTGCTCTGCATGTGGATGATATTCGTGCAGACTCCGTTGAGGAAATCCTGAGAGTGAGACACCACCACCAGGATGCGCTCAAAATTCTTGAGTGTTTCCTCCAGCCAGACGCATGCCTCCAGATCTGATGGGGAGAAGGGAATGGAGAAAACAACTTGAGCTTTGGGAATCAACACCATTAGTATGCTTAACATGATTAGTATAAAGATTGATGAGAAGTTGGTGTTGAAATTCAAGGAATGAAGTAAAATACCAGATGCAAAGCATTCACTGCATGAAACATGATCAATATATACTACTCATCCTCATTCAAATCACATGAACAAAAACCAGTGCTTCTAAAACATTTTCTGGGCTCACCTTCAAAGTAAATTCATGGTTAACTCAAGTATAAGGTCAAATAACTAGCTCAAGTTAATTATAAGTTAACCTAGATACATTCTTTGACCACCTTACTTCCCTAATGGGATCATATTTCATGGGCAGGCTGACCTTTATTGGAACCCGCCAGAGTCTATTTACACGGCAGACGGACTTAGTATCATCGATCCGACTCGGTAGTTGTGACCATAACATATTTTCATGTAATTTTTGTATTTCTATTCTTGTATGTTTAGTGGCTTTATGTTACAGATGATCGTGGCCGTCCGCAATGGGTCCTAAGTCCGCATTATGTTACAGAATTTGGGCAGATTTTGGGTTCTTGTGATCTCCCCACGGTGTCGATCCCGTGAAACTCTAGGTAACAAAACCCAGAGCCCCCTCCACTCTCCCCTTGGCAGACCACCACCTCTCCACCTTCTACAATCGCCGGAAACCACCGTTCAGAGCACTGGCCACCCAACCACCACCCTCCCCACCACTAACTTCTAGCATAACTATCTATAACCACCCACAACCTCCATAACCGCTTAATAATTGCATCTGCTTTTCCATCCCTGCATATTCCAGTCCACGGGACTCCTCCTGAAAGCCATTGGTAACTCCCTTCCCAGCCATGTAAACCCACGTACAAACATCAAGCACTATTCAACCAGCCAAGCTGTTCACTAATTTTATTCTAATCGGAGTTTGCTTGTGTTTCTAAGTCTAACATGCAGTGTGAATGTTTGTGAGCTCTGCTAATAATTTCATAATTTATTGTAATTAATCGTTAGACAATTTCACGTGCATTACACCATTTTAGAATTCACTACAATAAACACTAGCACCAAATTATTAGTGTTCCCTAAGGGCACTCACTCTTCACATACGTGCCAGCTTACTCATCTTCCTTATCTCCTTGGTCTCCTTTAGCGTTAATCCAGTCAAAACAAAAGCCAGCCTTCTACATATTATTGACCAACCCTCTATTGTAGTTCACTGATCCAATTAGCAGTGAATCTTTTTGGTCATCAAAGTGGTTTATGGATGGTCTCCTTTATGTCAAATGTCAACTGCGACTCTTCTCTCTACAGGTTTGAGATGATGACATAGATGACGTGGAGTTTATTCGCAAGAAAGAATTTCAAACCCGTGTAGGCTTAACATGCACCTGTAATCTACCTTAGTTTTTTTACCGCCTATGTTGACAGGACTTGGAGTTTGCATGGAATTTAATTATAAAATTCATCTATTTCCGTAGTTTAAGTTTTAATTATTCATCAAGTTTAGAATAATAAAATTTTAAAATTTGAGAAGTTAGCATCCCATGCATCAAGGCTTGCACCTTCTCCTACTCCTTCACCTTCAAAACATTACATAAATATAGCAGTCAAATTCAGGCGCTTCCAAATCTTGCAAGTGAGATGACAGGTACGTGAGTACTATAAAAACCTAGAAAATGTATGTAACTAAAAATTGGGTACCTAAGAAAGCAGAAATCTTAAAGGTTTGTGGGATCAACAAGACGCAACAAACAAAATCACATTATACAAGTGATAGAACATGTATGTAGATCAAGCTTGTAGATTGTGTCCGACTTGTCATTTTTGAGTAAGAATCGACGCGGGCGCCATGTCGGACATGTTGGCCCAATATTGCAGCCAATTGCGGCTATCGCATTATCATAAGTTATAAATTATAACTCTTTTATAATTATAAGTTATAACTTCATTTTAACGGGTCGGTAGACCTATTTCAGTTGGACACTCTTTGACTCCTCACTTTACGCTTGCAGCTTGCCCTAATCTGATAGTTGGACGCTCCTTCGGTTCTCTCCCAATTTTCTTCCTCTCTTGGCTCTAATTCTCTGGTTCTTTGGTGATTCTCGCATCCGAACTTTAGTTTTCTTGTTCTTTGGTGTTTTCTCAGATAGCTGAGTTACCGTCTTCTTCTTGACACTAGTTCTCGACACATTTCCTTCTCTCCTCACATCCTCAGTGACTCATCCTCTTGTCACTGTGAGTTTTGTTTTTTTATTTCTTAAGTGATTAGTTGGATATGGTAAGGGCTCTTCAATCATCCTTTCACGACATGAGGCATATCTATGACTGTCTAGCCACTATGGATTGAGTATGAACAGTTTTTTTGGTCTTTCTGTGGTTGTTGTGGCATTGTGGCTGATATTACTCTCTCCTTTTCCCTATTTCTCTCTTCCCTCTCCATCTATTTCTCTATTCCTAATCTTCTCTTTCTCTCTTCCCCAACTGCTGTCTTTGTTGAATATGTGATTGTGTTATTGTGGCTGTTGTTGAAGTGGCATTGTGGTTGTTGTGGTTGTGGTGTTCTGTCTGTGGTGTTCTGGTTGTTGTGGCTGTGGTGTTCTGGTTGTTGTTGCAGCAATGGCATTGTCGTTGTTGTAGCATTGTGGGATTGTGGATGTTTTAGCAGAGTGACATTGTGGCTTCTATTACTCTCTTCCTCATTTCCTTTCTCTATTTTTCGCTATCCTTTATTTCTCTCTTCCCTCTTCCTTTACTTCTCTATTCCTAATCCTCTATTTCTCGGCCTCTATTTCTACTTGTCTTTGCCGAATATAGTATTGTGGCATTTTGACTTTTGTTGTTTTTCATTTCAACATAAGATGTGAAAAAAATTATTCAACTATACAATTATGTTTTGACATTATATTTGCAACAAATGATGATGAGTTTTTGTGATACCCTATGACCTATCTAAACTACTTTGCTTTCGAAGTTTATATTGAGTATGTCTTATTGAATAATTGATCATTGGTGCTCTGTGCTATCGTAGTTATGTAGTTATGACAAAATAGGAGGTTATTTTGGATTTTGGAATAATGAATATTGTTGTATTTTCACGTGATGCAAATATATAATATTTATGATGTTTGCAAATTAATGTTGAGTATTATATGATTAGACTGATCAATCATCATTGATGAATGTCATGATGAATGATGACATCAATGTTACGGGAATCGAGATATAAAATATCACTAATGTTGCTTTATTTTTAATTTGTTCAAAATTCTTATAACTATTTTTGTGCAGAATAAATTCATTAGGAGGTTCTAGCAAGATTGGAAAGCGCTTCAACCATAGTAAGTAGAGATCCGTGTTGGGTATTTTGTGAGAAGTTGATTCCAAATGAACACAATCGGATACGGTGCATATCTTGCAAGCAAATTTTGAATGGTGGAATTATTCGTTTGAAGCATCACTTGGCGATGATAATGGGCAAGGAATGCTCGACGGTATTGGCTGATGTTAAAAAGGTGTTAGAGATCCTCGTTGGGGGATCACGTACAAGCGCCGCCAGTCACGAGTGGCGCACGTCTAAATCACTTTCTATTAATATTCTCTGTGTTTTATTACTTTTAACCTCACTACTTATTAAGCCTTGTGAGGGGGCATTTGAGTCTTTTGGTTGGACTTATGCTTTATGATGTGGTTTGACTAAGAATGAAAGAAAGAAGAAATCAAATAAAAAATCTCTCTATTTCTCTCTCTACCCCGCGGGTTTTACCCGAGCCGCACGCAGTCCTCGACTCCACAGCACCGGAACCCCGCCGATTTTTCGCATCCACCTACTCTGTGAGCTCCTCCTCTTCCAAGAAGGGATCCTCTTCCCTCCTCCGGGACTTCCCCCTCCATCCTCCGTGCACCCGCTCACAATCTAGGGCACGCATCATAAAGAAGAAGAGGAGGAGCTCACAAAGTAGGCGGATGTGGAAAATCGGCGGAGTCGGGACTGCGTGCAACTTGGGGTTGGCGTGCGGCTAGGGTAAAACCCGTGGGATTGAGAGAAGGGGTAGAGAGAGAAATATATATTTGATTTGATTTCTTCTTGCTTTCATTCATAATCAAACCACATCATAAAGCATAAGTTCAACCAAAAGACTCAAATGCCCCCTCACAAGGCTTAACAAAAAGTGAGGTTAAAAATAATAAAACACAAAATATTAATACGAAATAGAAAGTGGTTCAAACGCACGCCACTCGTGACTGGCGGTGCTTGTACGTGATACCCCAACGAGGATCCATAACATCTCCCACCCAGCTCGACATCAAACTTGTCATGTGGCAGCGGCGGTAGTGGAACCAAGAATGTTGTTGGAGGGTCGCCGACGAAGGGATTCAACTGGGACACGTGAAAGATGTCGGGAGTCTGAGCGGTACTGGGAAGGCAGAGACGATAATCCACATCCCTGTTGTGGTGCAGAACTCGAAGGGGTCGAAGAACTTGGGCCCCGACTTTTGGTAGTCTAGCGTGGAGACGGTAGATTGACGGTAAGGGCGGACGACTACCAGGACGGTGTCCGGAAGGAGCCGAATGTGGTGGTCTTGATGGCGTGAGGGAGAAAGCCGGGTAGGCGCGGTCATGGTGTCACAGTACTCGTGAAGAAGGGTCGAAGGATCTGGCGGCACGAAGGGATCAGGCTGAAAGGAGAAAGCGCGGCCAACATCCGCCGTCGGGTGATCGTACCAATCCGTCAGGTGGGGTCCTTGGCCTCAGGACATCGTCAGGCCCTCCAAATCCCACAAGATAGGGCCGAGGCTACGCAACCAGCACGTCCCTAAGATGGCTTCGAACCCCCGAAAGGCAATGATGAAGAAGTCGACATGAGAGTGATAGTCCTTCACAATGATAGGAATGTTGCGGCAAACCCCGGTGCAGACCATGACGGCGCCATTTGGCATGGCTACGCACAAACGACTGCGACTGGTAATGGGAAGTTGGAGCCGCAGGGCAATAAGGTCGCCGATGAAGCTATGTGTACTGTCGGTGTCCATAAATGCGAGGAGTCGGTGGCCCGCCACGATGATGGCCATCTGTAGTATGTCCCCAGAGTGGGGGTCCGACATAGCATTCAAATAGACTGCGGGGTCTGGTGGCTGGTCATCCCTGGCTTCCCCATTTGAAGGATCGTCAACCACAAGCCAAAAAAGACGCTTACACCGGTGCCCACGCGTGAAGGCCTCATCACAATTGAAGCAAAGGCCCTTTGAACGGCGTTCGACCATCTTCTGGTTCGACAGACGCTGGACGTGAGTGGGGCGCGCCCCATCCGATGCCATGGTCGTACCACCGCTTGCTGGAGTGTGGGACTGGCTATAATTCCAAAAGGAACTTTCGTTGCTTGGGGGCCCAAAATTGAGACGGTCCAACAAGATGCGCTTCTACAAGAGACGTGTCAGGCTCATTGCGGTAGTAAGATCTGGTGGGTTCTGGAACTCAACATCCATGTGGAGTCACTCATGTAACCCTGCGGTGAAGAAGGCCGCCTGGTGAGCTATTGGGACCGGCGGGGCGTGGGCAAGGAGCACCTGAAACTGCTCTAAGTAATCGTCAATAGAGCCCGATTGCTTCAAAGAGATTAAATCGTTGATAGGGTTGGTGCGGAGTGCTGGCCCAAAACGCAAGTTGCACTGGATCTTGAAGTCATCCCATGTGAGGTCAGGCGTCTCCCGTTGAAGCTGGGAGAAACAAAGTTGTGCCGACCCCATGGGGTGGAAGGAGGCGACGCCTAGCCAATCCTCCCACGGTGTGCGCTGTGCAGCGAAGAAATGCTCGCAATGGGCCAACTATGTAAGGGGATCCGCGCGGCCCTCAATGATCGGAAAATCCAACTTCACAAAACGTGGCACGGTAGAATAGTCGGAGCGAGCAGGGAGATCAGTCGGCGGAGTGTGGTGAGGCAGCCCGGGGACGGATAAAGAGGAGGCGGAGGCGGTGCGTGGCGGCGGCGGCATGCCGTCCAGCCAGAGAGCGGCGAGGAGGGCTTGGTGGTTGTCCTCCATCATTGTTTTGAATGATTTCAAAATCTAGGCCAAGGTTGGGCCTCCTTGAGTGTCGTCGGCCATGAGGTGAGGAGCCCGGAGTGGAGAAAAATTTGGTGGGGGAAGTAAACCGGTGGAGGCGGCTAGCAAGGAGCCCCCGACAAGAGAAGATCCAAGTAGGATGGGCGGTGGATGGTGCGAATCGGCTTGGAGTGGACCGTGCGAGATTTTTTCCGCTTGAATCGGTCGCAGAAGGGCCAGATCGGCGCGGCTAGGGCTACTGCAGCCCGGATCGAGGTTACCACAAGCCACAGGCTAGATCGGCGGTGGAGAAGCTGTGCAGTTGGCGGATGGAAGGACCGATGGCTCTGATGCCAAGTTGATGTGTGCCCAAGATTGCGAGCAGGTGCACGGAGGATGGAGGGGGAAGTCCCGGAGGAGGAAAGAGGATCATATCTTGGAACCCTTAGGCGCAATGGTGGTGAAAAAGTGGAGCTCACGGAGTAGGCAGATGCGGAAAATCACTGGGATTCTGATGCCGCGAACTCGGGGACTGCGTGCGGCTCGGGGTGGGTACTAAAGGACCTATGGATCAATGTCAAACTGCACAAGAAACCAAATAATCTAAAACTAAAAGGTTGTAAACAGCTTTGAAGGACATAGTTGTTAGATCGGATAATAACAAATAAGAAGCCACACAAAGAAATCTCTATACAAGGGTGGGTACTAAAGGACCTATGGATCAATGTCAAACTGCTGAGAGCAACAAAGTGATACAAACCACCATTGATAACAAGTATAAGAAAAAAGCTAGAGATGACATATGCTTATGTATTACTAGGTGGGCATACGAGACGAACATTCCTTTAATTGTCGTGTTTGAAGCATCACTTGGCGATGATAAGGGGCAACATTAAGGCATGCTCGACGGTACTGTCTGATGTTGCAACGTTAAGGCATGCTCAACAGTATTGTCTGATGTTAAAGGGAAGGTTGAGGGATATTTAAATTTTGCACAAGCAACAAAAAAGTCTAAAACCAAAAGGTTGCAAACAACTTTGGAAGACATAGTTGTTGGAGCGGATAATGGCAAATAAAAAGCCACACAAGGAGTCTCTATACAAGGGTGGGTACTAAAAGACCTATGAATCAACGTCCAAACTGTTGAGAGTAGCAAAGTGATACAAACCACCATTAATAACAAGTATAAGAAAAAAACTAGAGATGACATAAGCTTGTGTATTGCTAGGAGGGCATACGAGACGAACATTCCTTTTAATGTCGTGTATACTACAGCCTTCCAATAGATGTTGCATGCAGTTGGCCAATGTGCAGCCATGCACCCTAATGGCTGCAGTATTCTTATAGATGCATGCACAAATAGAAAAGGGAGAAGTATCATAAAAATAGTGGTGCGCACCAGATGGGGTGGCATTTTGGTTATCCAAGAATGTATCCTCATCCACACAATGAGAAATTATTTTTGATTTTGTGAATGAGGCAATTGCCAGCCTAGATGGTCCAAGAGGGGAGAATATAATACAAATTATGATAGATAATGGATCAAATAGCATTGCTGCACACGATAAATTTGTCTCCAGGACATTGCTAGATTAAAGCAAATCAAAAATGCAATTGCAATGGGATGTCAATTGTCATTATTTATATACTATCTCGCTTGACATGTTTAGGACGACTACAAAAGACCTAAAGTCCCATGATCTTGTGCGCCCAAGAATGACAAGATTTGCTACAACATTTCTTTTGTTACAGAGCATCCATGAGAAGTAGTTGTGGGAGATGGTTACATTAGCAAAGTGGGATGCTACCAAATTAACCGATATTAATGTGGGCAAAGAGTTATCTCAGTAGTTCGTATATAATATTCATGTGTAGTAGTCTAATACATATTAATCTATAATTAATATGTTACTTATCATATATTTATTATCTTGAGTTACAAGTTACAACTACAGTTTTGGGTGGGACTTTTTGACTGAATGTTGAGTTTGTCATTCTTGTATTTGCCTGATTGGTGAAAGTACTTGAAGAGCTGATGAGTACACACCTTTAATGGGATGGTTGTATAGTGATATTGTTAACGGGGAGGCCGGACAGGGACCGACGGAGGGGTGCCACCGACGGAAGACCTCTGTCGATCGCACGGTGGTGCGGGTGGGTGAATGGCGGCGCGGAAGCGATATTGCGATTAGGGCAGGGGGGACCGCTGGGTCAGTTCTCCTACTTTCTTTCAATTTCACGATAAATTCCAAGATAGGTCCAAACCGGATGCACCCTCACCTATATATATGAAGAGGCACACTAGGCCGTACGGCCGCACACAAGCGTTCGTGCTACGAAAATAAAACATACAAAATAACAGCAATGATAAATAAATAAAGCTATGCCCCGCTGTTGCCGCTCGCGCGCCTCGTGTATACGCGCGCAAATCGCCTTCCTTTGACCGGGTTCGCCCCGTCCGTATCAACTACCCCGGGGTTCTCAACGACCTTGTCCTCAAGGTTGAAATCTGGATACTGGGTCTTCACTTCTTCCGCCAATGTCTAAGTCGCCTCATCCTTGGATTGTCCCTTCCACTGAATGAGAACCTGTCTCACCGGTTGGCCTTGCACCTGCTCCGTGCGATCGCCTAGCACGGCCTCGGGTTCGTAGCGGGGAATGGCTTCGCTACTCAGATCCTCGGGCATGGTATCCTGGAGGGGATGGTTCCCCAGTGCTCGCTTCAACTGTGACACATGAAACACCGGATGGATGCGGCTGTCGGGAGGAAGTTGTAGACGGTATGCCACCTCGCCTATCCTTTCCACTATCTGAAAGGGTCCGTAGTACCGGACCGAGAGCTTGGGGTGGAGGCGGCCGGCCAGCGAGCTCTGGCGATGTGGCCTCAACTTGACGAACACGTGTTCGCCCGGGGAGAACAGAACGTCACGGCGGTGGCGGTTGGCCTGCTGGGTCATCCTCACTTGGGAGCGATGGAGGTGATGCTTCAACTGTCTCAGGGCCTCATCCCTATCTTGAAGTTCCTCTGCCAGCGTTTGAACTTGACACTCCCCGGTGAGGTCGGTGGGTAAAGTTGGGGGCGCCCATCCATAAACTGCCTGAAAGGGTGTGACGTCGGCCGCCGACTGGTAGGTGGTGTTGTACCACAGTTCCGCCCATGCCACCCACTGAATCCACCGTCGGGGCTGCTCTGTCGCAAAAAAGTGGAGGTAGGTGCCCACACAGCGGTTTAGGACCTCCGTCTGCCCATCCGTCTAGGGATGGCATGCCGTGCTGAAACGGAGCTTCGTACCCTGCAAGCGGAACAACTCCTGCCAGAATGTACTCATGAAGACCAGGTCGCGGTCGCTAACGATGGAGCGGGGAAATCCGTGCAAGCGGACAATCTCGCCAATGAAGACGCGGGCCACCGAGCTCGCCGTGTATGGATGCTTGATGGGGATGAAGTGCCCGTACTTGGAGAGGCGGTCTACCACCACCAACAAACAATCGTACCCCTGAGAGCGCGGTAGGCGAGGATGAAGTCCATCCCGATGTCCTCCCATATCCGATCCGACACCGGTAGGGGCTGCAACAATCCAGCAGGTGCGAGGGTCTGATATTTGGCCCTTTGGCATACCAAACAGACCGCCACGTACTCCTGTACCATCTTCATCATACCCTTCCAGTAAAGGGTCGCCGCCAATCTCCGATAAGTCGGATAAGCTACCGAGTGCCCCGCCGATGGCGTGGAGTGAAACTCCTGAAGTAGGTGTGGTATCCAAGGTGAAGATGTCGTGAGAACCAGTCGATCGTTGTAGTAGAGTCTGTCGCCCGCTAGTCGAAATGGCAGATGCGCATCCGGCGTACTCCGGAGCTCCTCTATCATGCGGCCATAATGGGGATCCGCCCGTACCTCCTCTTGGACGGTCGCCGTGTCCCGCCATTGACAAAGGGAGATTGCCACCAAGGTGCCGCCCTGCTCGAGGCGGGATAGGGCGTCCGCGGCCGAGTTTGTGCGCCCGGTCTTGTATTCGATCGAAAACTGATAGCCCAGGAGCTTGGCTACCCAAAGTTGTTGCTCCGGAGTGGAGACCTTCTGGCTCCATAAGTGCTTCAAGCTGCGATGATCGGTCCGGATGGCGAAGGGTCTCCCAAGTAAGTACGGGCGCCAATGTTGGACGACAAGTACCAAGGCACGTAACTCGCTGTCGTAGGCGGAGGCCACCTTCCACGGGTCGGTGAAGGCTTTGTTGTAGTATGCAATGGGGCGACCCTCCTGCATGAGAAGGGCCCCTACCCCTTTCCCAGAGGCGTCGAACTCCACGACGAATGGCTGGGAAAAATCTAGCATGCTCAGGACCGGTGCCGCCACTAGGGCGCGCTGCAGGCTGTAGAAGGCTTCCTGGGTAGATGTGTCCCATCGGAAGGGCACCTCCTTCTTTAAGAGATCCGTCAATGGCCGAGCTAAGGCCCCGTAGCCGCGGATGAAGCGACGGTAGTTGCCAGTGAGCTCTAGGAATCCCCGTACTGCCCGCCGGCTAGTTAGTGTTGGCCAGTTCAAGACCGCCTCGACCTTGTGCGGGTCCATGGCGAGTCCTTCGTCGGAGATGATGTGACCGAAGTACTCGACCTGAGATTGGCCGAAAGTACACTTCTTCCGGTGGGTGACGAGCTGATGCGCGGACAGAAGGCCGAGGATGATGTCGAGATGGTCCAGGTGGAGCTGCCAAGAAGCACTGTAAACCAGAATGTCGTCAAAAAAACCCAGAACGAGCCTCTTAAGTGTGGCCGGAACACGTCGTTCATGGTGGACTGGAAGGTGGCCGGAGCGTTCCTGAGGCCGAATGGCATAACGAGAAACTCGTAGTGGCCGTCGTGCGTCCGGAAGGCCGTCTTGGGCACGTCCTCTGCTCGTACGCGGATCTGATGATATCCAGATCGTAAGTCCAGCTTGGAGAAGAAGCGGGCACCCCGCAGTTCATCCAATAGCTCCTGGATGATGGGGATGGGATACTTGTCAGGCACTGTGAGCTTGTTCAGCTCCCTGTAATCGACGCAAAAAGCCAGCTGCCGTCCTTCTTCCGGACGAGGAGCACCAGGCTGGAGAAAGGACTAGCACTCAGCTGAATGATTCCTGCGTGCAGCATCTCAGCGACCATGGCCTCCATGGCGTTCTTCTGCTCATGGTTGTAGCGGTAGGGGCGAACCGATACCGACGCCACGCCGGGCTGCAGGGTGATGATGTGGTCGGACGCCCGCACAGGAGGAAGTCCTTGTGGCACAGATAAAACTGTCGGGTAGCCATCGAGGAGACGCTGAATGTCGGGGTAGACTGGTGACGGTGAGGGCTCGGATCCCAACTCCACCTGCCATAGAAGAACACTGAAATCCGGGTCGGAAGTACGTAGTATGGAACGGAGGCCAGCTGGAGAGCAGGCTAGGGAGGGGTCCCCTCGGAGGTGATGTGTCGCGCCCGCTGCTTCAAAGTCCATTGTCAGTCGTCCCCAATTGTGCTTGCAATCCCCAAGCGTGCATAACCAGGAAACGCCGAGGATCGCATCAAGGCCACCCAGGCTGAAGACAGAGAAATCGGCGGAGCCCGAGTAGGTGTCGATGGAGAAAGGGAGAGCGACGCACCGGCCGACGGTGCGGCTGCGGCGACCGTCGCCGAGAGAGACATGGAAGCCAGGCTCTGGAGTCACTCGCAGGCGGAGTGCCTGCACCAGGTCCTGCGAAATGAAGTTGTGACTGGCGCCGCTATCGATCATCAGAACCACAGCTGTCTGCTGCAGGGTGACGGTCAACTTCATGGTGCACGGCCCGGTGATGTCGCGTACCGAGTAGCAAGACACCTCCAAGCGCTTGAAAGTAGAGCCGGGCTCGGCTGAATGGGGGGCATGTCATCCTCGAGCTCGAGGGCCTCAAAATCGGCCATGACAATCTCGTCTTCCTCCGCCCCGAGGAGCAGGCACAGGTCCCTGTTGGGTCACTCGTGGGTCGGCGAGTAAGGCCCCTTACATCGGAAACAGAGGCCCTTGCTGCGAAGGTCCAAGTACTCTTGATGGGAAATGTGGTTGGGTGGAGGGAGACGGGGACGTTGTGGTGGTGGTTGTGGCTATAGTGGAGGACGGCCTGGAGCGGCCAGGGGCTCAGGGGGTGGCCGGGCAGGAAGCGGCGCTCGAGATGTGGTTGCCCGTAAGGGGGCCGGATGAGAAATAGGCGCCCGGGCGGGGGCGGACACGGCAACGGTGGCGAAATCGGCCTCCACAAAGCGCGTTTGCTCCATTGCGCGAGACAATGTAGTGGGGTCGTGGATCCGAAGGCGGTTGCGGATGTGGGGACGCAACCCGGCAAGGAACGTCCCTAAGTAGTGGTCCGACGAGAGGCCGGGAACGTGCGTGGCCACTTCGATGAAGTCGTCGATGTAGGTGTCCACGGAGTCGGCTTGGCGGACATTGCTTAAGCGCTCATATGGGTTGCCGGCGTGCCGGTTGTCGTAGCGGCGGATCAACTCGTCTTTCAGAAGAGGCCATGAGAGGCCCGACGAGGACTGTCGCAGCCAACGCACCCAATGACGGGTCGAGCCCTCCATGTATATCGTGGAGAGAGGGACCATTTGGGCTGGCGGCGTGCCTTGGATGTCGAAGTAGTGTTCCGCCCATGCGAGCCAACCCAAAGGATCGGACCCGTCGAAGACCGGCAGTTTGAGGCGGCGGAGGACGCTGGAGGAGAGTTAAGGAAATGGGTTGTTGCTGACTGGAAGAGCGTCGGGGCTGTTGGCCGAGGTCGTTGCCGCCATGGGCTGGGAGGGTTGGGCCGCCGGAGATGGAGGACGGGCTGCGAGGAGAGCGTGGATGTCGCGGACTGCTACCTGGAGATCGTAGAGAGTGGTGTCGACGCGATCCAATCGGTCCGAGAGGGCGGCCGTGGCCACTGCCGGGTCGTTGTCGCGAGCCATGCTGCGGGTATGGGGCATAGACTGGCCGAAGGGAAGGAGGAAGAGCTGGCGCGGAGAGGGCGGTCGGCTACGCGCGGAAATTTAAGGCGCCGATCGGGAGAGCTGCTGTGCGCGGCACAACGGAATGCGCGCGGGAGGCGGCGCAAGCGGAGTTCGGACCAGTTGTTAACGGGGAGGCCGGACAGGGACCGACGGAGGGGTGGCACTGACGGAAGACCTCCGTCGATCGCACGGTGGTGCGGGTGGGTGAATGGCGGCGCGGAAGCGATATTGCGATTAGGGCAAGGGGGGGGACCGCTGGGTCGGTTCTCCTCCTTTTTTCAATTTCACGATAAATTCCAAGATAGGTCCAAACTGGATACACCCTCTCCTATATATAGGAAGAGGCACACTAGGCCGTACGGCGGCACACAAGCGTTCGTGCTACGAAAATAGAACATACAAAATAACAGCAATGATAAATAAATAAAGTTATGCCCCGCTGTTGCCGCGCGCGCGCCTCGTGTATACGCGCGTGAATCGCCTTCCTTCGACCGGGTCTGCCCCGTCCGTATCAGATATGAAGAAAACTAGAGAGGAGATGTTGCTGCTCTTGAGTTTAAGGAGAGTAAATATCTTCCCATACAGAAGTGGATAGATAGAAGAGAAAGATGAGCAGCCCTCTACATCTAATAAGTCATTTTTTGAATCCCTTTATCTATTATCCAAATAGGTAAAAGATAGATGGAGACCCAAAGTTTATGGGTGGGTTTATACACAAGAATGTACTCTCATGATCCTCCCATGCAAGATGTCATTACTGGTGAGGTTAAAGTTTATCAGCTAGGGTAAAGATTATTTGCTTGGGACATAGCAAAGAGGCAAAGAGAGTACTCCCAGGGTTTAATCCAGTTTTTTTCAATGACATTTTTCACCAAATAATTATTGGATTATTTTTTGCACAAAACTACTACTAATTTGTTATTTTTTTATAAGCTCATCAGTGAAAATTCTATGAAATTGAAACTTCAAATTGAGAACTATGAACACAAGAATTGTGAATTTGACAACTATTCCTCCAATTGCGAAAGGAATTTGACAAGTTCAAATTCTATGAATTTGATAACATTTTTATGTTTATATTATATTTAGATTCATTCCAAGAAGGTGAATAGATTAGATAACAAAAGATTGAATGATCATGTATTTGTGAAATTCAATTCTAAGCTGTAGTTTAAATATTTTGATCCATCTCAAGACTCATTTTATGCAAAGAGTATTGATGAAGGAAAAATTGATGAGTGGTTAGCGCGGTTTTTGTTGATGATGTTGTAGATGATTTTGTAGATGATGATGATGACGAAGTGTTACATGGAGAAGGGTTGACTTGGGCTCAAACTGGTGACATTGTCGATGCTGATGTGAGCTCTAAGAGAAGTGCAAGGCCTACATTAAAATAGGCATGTACGGGGAAAGCGAAAGGAAATGGTCTATGTCAGCGTGGGACGAAGATGAGAATTTTGAGGAGGGCATTGTTGATGCACTAATGTTTTACACTTCCAAGGACTACCCAACAGATCAAGAATCATGATGTTATTTAGGTGAGTTGTATTAAGTTAATTATTTTTGTCATGTTCATAAATTTTTAATATAATTCTTATTAAAATGTTTGTTCATTAATTTCAAGAATACAAAATTATAGATTTATATTAGAGTTGCAGATTTTGTGGAACACTCACATTTGGGTAATAAGATGAGGTATAACTATATTTTCTAGTTTAATATGAATTTGAGATGTTGCATTACATGATTGAAAGAATGAACATTTCATATTTATTATAAATTGGTTAGACACTTAGGCTCCGTTTGGGGGGGGGCTTATTTTCACCGGTCAAGCGGTTACGACCGCATGAACCGGACCTTGATTAATGCGGTTCATGCGGTCATAACCGCTTGACCGGTGAAAATAGGTCCCCCCAAACGGAGCCTTAGTAATTAATTTTCTCATATGAATTTTAATTTACACTTAATTAGAAAAAATAATCACCCTCTAATTCATAAATGGAAAATATTATGAAATATATATATACACAAAGAAATACTTGTGAGGCCCATGGTGTAACCGTGGAGGACCATCAAAGTAATCCTAGTCATTCATCGCATTGGGTATAGTTTTAAAAAAAATACTTGCTCTCACAAAATTATAAAAAAAGAAAATGATGTCGAGATTTAAACCACTGACCTACAACATTAATACAATAACCTTAACCAACCAAACCAAACAAATTTTATGTAACATGCACAATTTTATGATATATATGTATAAGAATATACATATATATACTAAAATTTTAAGTTGTAATTAATAAAATTTTATAATATTACGAGTGACAGTACAAGGGGGAACATCGTGCCGACGGTGTCGCAGGGCGGCTTCGCTAGCACCCCCAGAGTTCACTACTCCGATTGTCGATCAATCTTCTAATGCGCTTCAGAGGTGTGAGTGGAGGGAACGTCATCACGCCGCGACACCGTCGTGATCGGGGTACAGTCGTCGCGACACAGGGTGAAAGTTAGGGGTTAGATCTGGTATACTATAGAGGGGGGGGGGGTGAATAGAGTGTCTTTAGATTTTTTAAAAACTTTTGCTGTAAATAAAAACTTATTCCTAAACTAATATGATTTGTCACAGGCACAACAAATATAAATGATCACAAATACAGCAACCTAACTTGCACAGCCACAACAAGAACAAAAGAATAGAGCATCCAGACAACACAAGGATTTTATAGTGGTTCCCCAACCTGGGTACATCCACTCTTCTACCACCCTGGTAGGAATCCACTCAGGTTTTTGATCAGGTGACTGCCACCAATGAACTTTTGATCAGGTGCTCAAAAACCAAACCTCAAGTCTTTTGACTAGGTGACTTGCAACCAGGAATAACTTTTGAAGGGAGTTAAGAACCCTTTATACAGTGGGGAATGAGAGATTGATTTTGTCTTCTCTTTCTCAAAGTACAACTGAGAAGACTTTTGTGGATTTTGATGTTGGCAAAGGCTCTCCCTGAGATATTGAATGATTCAGGAAGTTGGAGCTTTGCTGCAATGTGATAGGCCTTCAAGCTTTTGCTTTGACCAGAAGAGCTCCAGGAACTTCTTGACTGATACTATAGTTGTTGTCCTTTGAAAATTCCTGGGATGAGGACAGAAGAAGACTATTGATTTTAATGGTTGTTCTTCTTCTCCTTCAGCTTAATGTTCTTTCTCTGGTCTAGTGTTTGTTTCTTTGTATCACTTTGTTGTGTGTACTCTACGTCTCAGAGTGCTATCGAGAGAGAAAAGACAGAAGATCCTTGTTCACTGTTGACAGGTTTATCTTTCTTGTTCAATTGTTGTGTTCTCCTTCAGGAAGAGGAGGAAAATTCATTTTATATTTTCCATATAAATTTTCTTTTGAAATTTGAATTCCTTCCTGCATTCAATGCCAACGGCCTTGAGAATATTTGCTTTGATTGATTTCCCGAACTGGCCCTTTGAAAAACGGCAAGCAATAATCCTGATGAGGACCATAATTAATGCTCCGTCTAACGGTAATATTCAGATAATATTTTAGCATTAATTACTCAGGAATTATTGCAATAGAATAGGGACAGAGGGATGGAAATAACCAAGTCGGGATTCGTCTGTCGAGCTGAGTCCACAGTTCGTCGAGCTGAGATGTTATGTTCGTCGATCTGATAATTGCTGTTCGTCGAGCTGAGATACAAGATCGTCGATCTCAGAACTGCTGACTGCTGCTCGATGAACCTTTCCAAATCTGTGCACCAAGATCGTCAAGCTGAGAAGATGTATTCGTCGACTGGAATCTGATTCTGGACTTAAGAATGTTGAATCATAGTGTCCAAAGATCGTCGAACAGAGAACCAAGTTCTTCGAGCTCAGCTCAGAGAATTTTCTCTGAGTTCGTCGAGCTGAGCACGGTTTTCGTCGACCTGAGTTCGACGAACGTCGAACTCATTTTCTGAGTCTTTGATATTTCTCTAAGTCTTGAGTCTTTGGCAGTCTGTTGATGACTGGTTCATGCATTGTTAACTCTAAGGACTTGTCCTAGACTCTAGGACACAACCATGACCCTGGCTATACATGTTGGGTCATATGATCCCAACTTAGTGAACATAGCCCAAATCCAACAATGGATCCAACACAGGGGTTTTCCCTGTGCACTGTCACTCATGTATATATATATATATATATATATAATATTACAATCCGACATTTTGAAATGTCTTCAATATATCTCCTACAATCCGACATAAAAAATCCAAGCTGACACGAGTTCGACTTCCGACATCTTGATGCATATCACTTGTGTTTGATCCTAAAAATACAAACACAAGACAGGAAGCCAATAAAGCAATAAGCTCTTTTCGGCTAGAGGGACAGCTTTATTTTTTAAAGAGAGGTGAACGCAGATTGTAAAAGAGGTGGATTTAGCAAAAATAGACATTATGGAACTAGAAAATTAAAAATTCTGAGCTCGCAAAGTTTACCAAGATGATTTGTAGGTTCGTCAAGCAGGAGAATAGTTGGGTTCATAAATAAAGCACGGGCTAATGCAATCCTCATACGCCAGCCACCAGAAAAGTCCTTTGTCTTCTTTGCTTGCATCTTCTTATCGAAGCCCAACCCATACAGAATTTCAGCAGCACGTTTTTCAGCAGTTGCTGCATCCATTGCTTCTAGTCGTTCATAAATGCGGTCAAGTGCTTCTCCACCACCACCATCCTAAGCATTATTAGAAATTAAAATACATTAACACGCATAACTCCACATTAACTTTGCTATAACAGATAACAAGCAGGGTTCTGCAATGATTAAAAGTAGTAAAAAAATAAACCTCAGCTGCTAATCTTTCAACTTCTTTCTCCAGTTTAATCCTTTCCTCATCACAGCTGATAACAGCTTCAAGTGAAGACATATCAGAAGCTTCAATCTCCCGAGTAAGGTGGTGGATATCCATATGTTCAGGAATTGGGAGCTCTCGTAGTCCTATTGATGCAAGAAGCGTAGACTTCCCGCATCCGTTCAAGCCAAGTAAACCATATCGCCTGTATAACAAGTTATTTGCAAGTATTTTGTGAATAGTAATACATTGAAATAAATCTTTTTTTAATCAAAATAATAAATATCAGGCACAAAAATCATTAACTAAGCTCATTATAGAAGAGTGACAAAGCTAACGGTCAGTTAATTAAGATTTTTTGTGTCAAGTCTTATTTAGTTCAAATTAGTTTATCTATACTACTATATCTATTATTTCCATACTATACAATATCTAATAGGAAGGCCACTTCGGACCACGCGTTAACTCCACCTTTGGCAAGCCGGAGTCATTTGGCACCACGTGGCAACTCCAGGTTTCTGCTGTCCATTTCAACCTCCAACCTCACTCAATTCCCATTGAAATTGCTGCCCATTTCAAATTTATGCTCTGTCTCCGACCTCCACCATCTCTTGACTCCACCACAGGATTCACCATTCCAAACACTGCCACCCAGTTCGCAGTTTCAGCACCCCGCCTCCCTCACAGCTATCTCCAAACTCCGCCGCCCACTTCGACATCTCCGGACTCCTCCGGCTCCTAGCACTGCTCACGGTACTCTTTCCACCCTATTCTGCGGAAACAATTCCCGTGATGCACTGGAGTGAATCACTTTTTGTTTTATTCTTGGTCAGAAAGAACTTCCCTGAGGGACGCGTGCTAGGTACATTTTTGGCACCAGTACAATCCCGATAATTGAGCATAAAATTAGAAGAAAATATCGGTTCCGTCAGATTTAATTGATTAACATAAATGACCAAAACGTTGAAGAAATTTGACAACATTGCATTTATCTGTGAGCCATTAATAAGGAATTTTTTACTTTTTTTTAACTCATCTGTCTTTTGTGATTTTCTTTAGTAGCTTTTGCCTGAGACATCAAGAGAGACAGCAGACTCATTAAATATATACTAGCAGTGGAGCATAAGGATCCCCAGTGCAAAACTACTTTGGGACCTTTTCACACAATGCACGTCACGGGCACCTGTGCAAGCCACAGCAATACCTTTCACATGCAAAGTTCGTCATGCATCATGCTGTTTGTACATAAATATTTCTTCATTGCACGTATAGTGCGCCTTTGATCTTTAAGTGAATGTATTCTTGTGGATTGCAAGGGCTGCTCATGCCATGTGTGGTGTAAAGAGGTTCCAGAGCAAGCATTAACAAATAAGTACCTTCCATAGTTAAGCTCTAACTCTGAATCAACTATGAGATCATGACCATGAAACGTCAGTGCCAAAGACTCAATCTGGAACACATAAGACACAACAAAGGTTAGTTATTAATGCAAATAAAATATATACAGATAAATAAAGAATGAATGCGTAAACCAATACTAAATGAAAAAATAATACAAGAAAAAAAGAGATCCATGTCATGATCATTAAGCATTTAAGTAAAAATAAATAAATTGAAACACCTAATTTTATGACCAAGTACATCCTAAGAAATTTCAATGTCTCATAGAATAAAGCAATACCATAATAAGTATTCATAAACTAATTAAAACACTTTCTGGCTCAACCAAACACAAATAACAGTGCCAATTTCATAAAAGAATATGAAAACCATTTTCAAATATGTCATGCAATGGGTAGCCTAAAACCATTTTAAGCAAGTTAAACATATTAATAATGTACTAGATAACCAATGAGCCAATCTTGAAATATGATGAGTCTGGTTCAAATTAAAAGAGAATTGGAAAAAAAAACAACCCTATCTTTAGAAGTTTGACCTTTCTGAATCTTAACGCTGATAATTTGACATGTAATGTTCTGAGTCTAGATGCCTACGCCCTACAGTAATTTAGAATGCAACACGATCATCTGAATTTGAACTTCTGTTTTATATTGACCTTATTTTTTAACTGCTAAAAGTTACTATATGCATGCCTAGCAAGCTACTCTATTGTGAAATTTTTTTGGTCCATTTATACTTTGGTCCTGTCTCGCCATTTTCCAACCCAATTACAAGAACAAAATCTCATTACTGAATCAAATAAATATAAATTTTCATCATTTCCACATGTAATTTCTAGAAAGAATCAAATTTTTTTTCACAACCTCCACATGCATGCCCTATTGCATTATTCATTACCCACATGCATGATCTGCATAGAGATAACCGCAAAAAAACACTTGTTAACTATGATAATTATAGGTCTATTGCACATATGAGTAGGAAATGTATAATTAAAACAAGGGAATTAAATCCCACGGCTTCCTAAGAACCCTGAAGATATTAAATACTAAAAAAATGAGATCACATAAGGTAATACAATGAAATGGGATGAAGATCAAAAGCTAAGAAGCACCGTACTTCCATGAGGATCATGTACCCATACCGAATACATATCTAGTTACCAATACGTACTCGATACTTGGCGGATACGCCTGTTAATTTAGTTTGCAAATACACTTGGACTTCGCAGATCGTTCTGCATATTGTGATAGCAGTATTGTTGCAGCCAAGGCGTCACACCTGCCCATCACTCTGACATCACCACCAGGGGGGGCCATCTTGGCAACTCACCAGGGCGGCTTTACCAAGGCGGCAACTCATAAACACCAACCAGCTCTCTGAGCTACATCACTAGGAAATGATATTTGATTTTTTTTCAATGAGTGTCTTTGTATTTGGTTTTTTCTGTGTATTGTTGTGGCCTAAGTGTATCATTGATCAATATTTGTGGTCCAAAAGTTTAAAGTGTGTCATTATGACTAAGAGCAATACCAAGTCCAATACATATACCCATATAAGCCAAAAAAATAGCCTCGTTGAAAATCACAAATCCAGTGCTCAAACCAATTTTCAGCACGACCATCTTATAGCATTTTGAATATAAATTCATAAATACAACTTTGAACTGAGTAAACTTAGGTTTGTCATCTCCGGGGGTTACATCAACATCCATATTGATGGAATCATACACCATATTTGGCATGTCGCAAGGCGGTACCCACGATCTTGTATTCACACGGGAAAGCTTGACTGGATCAACGATCCGACTCCAAGGATGCATTCGGTGTTGTATACATATTTTTTCATGTATTACGTTATTATTCTTTGTTATTGTTTAGTGTGATGGGTACCTGATAGTAACGATCAATCATAGTTGTTGATGACATAATTTTTTCGCGTATTACATTATTATTTCCAGTTATTATTTAGTGAGATGGGTCCCTGGGACCTGACAATAATGGCTAATCATAGTCGATAAAAGGATGCCCTAATGTTATTCTATTATAAATAAGAGACAGGAGTAGTCGTCTGGATATTGCAAACTTTAGCGAAGTCATCTTCCCAAATACAACATCGTGTCATTCTGAGCGAAAATTGGTAGCTTACTCGTGTAGTTTTATTCCAATTGTTTTAATATAAATCATTAATTTTGCATCTGATATAGGCAAAAATTAGATTTTTGAAAATAAGTTGATTTTAATTTTGAAAATAAGTTGAGCGGGCCGAATCGACTAATGGGCACGAAAAACACACTTGATGTTGAACTTAGCTAAAAAGGTTAACTGTTATTCGAAGATATTTCCTCGAGCATCTAACAAGTTAACACAAAGCGAGAACCACACAGCCATAAGCATATCATCACAAAAAATAATTGATGGATAACGGCAATAAAAATAATTTGAACGTTTGAGACAAACTTATAATTATTTAATTAGATCGCATAAAATCATACTAATTAAGATGAGCTAGCTAGATGAGGCTGAATTTACCTGAGCATATGCAATACTACCACGAGGACATATCATATTCTTCTACTAAGAGCACCGTGGTTGCTGTTGTCAATGGATTCTCGTAAATCTATTCAGTCCCACGAGCTGTAGAGACGAGACGATCGATGAGTTGGAGGGATCTCTGAGCGGAACCGAACAGAAAAAACTATATTGTCAGATTAGATCGCTGGAGTCGATGACGAGCATAGGGGAAGGCGAAAGCCTCGTCGATGTAGGGCTCGTTCCTTCTCTTGGACGACGTCGTGGAACAGGGTTGGTGTCGGGAGGCTCCCTCGTCGAAGCCCACTGCCGAGCAGAGGTCTGCGTCGGGTTGGAAGGGGAGGGCGACACGGTGAAGCAGCAGAGAGGTCAGATCGTTGACTTAACGGGAACGGACGGATTTGACCGACAATGGCAGAGAAACGAATTTACGTTTCTCTGCTATGTCCGAGGTCCCCTTTTTTCACAGAGTTTTTTGCTTTTAAAGAATAGAATCTAAAATCCTTTTCATCAGTTTTCCAAATGTTTCCTTTCTAAAATAATTATGAAAGATTCCAATGTTAACTATTTCCTCAATATATTTTGATTAGGATTTCTGAATGATGATTTCTTTCCAACTAGAATTTTTCAAATATTAACTTCCTAACTTGCTCATCATTGACATGCTTGAATGATCTAGAATCCTTTTGAATTTTGAAATTTCCTCTCATTAAACTTATGCAATTTTTTAAAATAAATTAAGCTTGCCCCTTTCGTTCTAAATACTTAGAATTGTCGGACTGCTTATACAGGGTCCCAACGGGTCAAACCGAAGAGCTGGAACTGAACATAATAATGCACGGAAAAATAAAATGACAGAAAGAAAAATATTAAGTAAAAGATAGCAGCCACGCGATGATATCACGCGTCCTCGAATGCGGTGATGGATGCATCAACATCGCAGCTCATATAATTTAGACATTCTAACAGTTGCATGTCTGCATAGCTCATATAGTTTGAAAGTCAATTCAAGTTCTCTCCGCCATGCAGATACATCTAGCCAATCTTTTTTTAATAGTTGAGCATTATGACTAACTCATGGTAACATGTATTAAATGTTGATCAACTTTATTAGAAGATATCTTCTGCAATGCCATCAGGATACAACATCCAAACTAATATAAATGTTAATATTACTACTGACTAAACGTTTTCCATCCCCTGATCAAATCAATACTAGCTATATTTTCACCTAAGCTCATTTCTCCATCAAAGACTAGACTCTATATCAAGCAATTTCTGCCACACATAAATAAACTTGCATCCTAATATAAATTAACGCATGCAATGTCTCTTTAGTTGGAATGGCCTCAGAGATTGGATTGTAACCATGACAATCATTTGCTAATTTAGAATTTGGGATTGGGGGATATGCAACCTTACCCTTACCCTTTCTGCAATGATGCAAATGGTGCTTCGCTAATCACATCAAATTAAGATCACCTATCTTGAGCTCAATCGATCCCAACACTAGTACCTTCACTTAATCTTACACCCATATTCAAACTAGGTTTGTACTTAAGCCTAAGATACTCTAAGTTTAAACCGCGTTTAAGCGCTGCATAACCACTTAAACAACTCAGTCTTCTTCAAGATTGAACCTAAATGAACTATCATTGCAATCATATTCCTCATATCACCAAGTTAGTCTAAGCTAATATATCTCCTCATTCAAGCCAATCTCAAAAACTGTACATTCAATGCTAAAATATCATTATATTTGTATCAAAATGAAAAATCTGAAACAAACTATATTTCTTTATTACTATTTTGCAATTATATACTCCATATCACAAGAAGGGGAGCCTTGGCACACAAGTTGAGGTGTTGTCGTCTGATCTTGAGGCCCCCAATTCGAGTTCTGGAAGCAGCCTCTTGCAAAAATATATGGTAAGCTTTGCCTACATTTCACAAGTGGCAGGACCCATCCCTGGGCATTCGCTGTGTGGGGATGCCTTTGTTCACTGGGCTTCCCTATACTCCATATCACTAAGTTAGTTTCACTCCCCAGGGGCATCAATTCAGCTGAGAGAAAATTCTACGGAAGATCCTTGTTAACCACTTTCCAGGCCTAAGTGTTGATTTCCATTTGCTCGATTCTGCTGCAAACAAACAATAACAAATGTCTCATCCACTTCTCTGGATATGTTCAAGATTGAACCTAAATGAACTATCATTGCAATCAAATTCTCCACATCACCAAGCTAGTCTAAGCTAATATATCTCCTCATTCAAGCCACTCTCAAAAACTGTAGATTCCATGTTGAGATATCATTATATTTGTATAAAAAATCTGAAACAAACTATATTTCTTTATTACTATTATTGCAATTATATACTCCATATCACCATGTTAGTTTCATTTCTCAGGGACTTCAAATCAGCTGATAGAAAATTCTACGGAAACAATAACAAATGTCTCATCCACTTCTCTGGATATGTTCAAGATTGAACCTAAATGAACTATCATTGCAATCAAATTCTCCACATCACCAAGCTAGTCTAAGCTAATATATCTCCTCATTCAAGCCACTCTCAAGAACTGTAGATTCCATGTTGAGATATCATTATATTTGTATAAAAAATCTGAAACAAACTATATTTCTTTATTACTATTATTGCAATTATATACTCCATATCACCATGTTAGTTTCATTTCTCAGGGACTTCAAATCAGCTGATAGAAAATTCTACGGAAAATCCTTGTTAACCACTTACCAGGCCTAAGTGGCAGTTTCCATTTGCTCAATTTTGCTGCCAAACATACAATACCAAGTGTCTCAGCCACTTCCCTAGCTTTGCACAAAATAACATAACTCCCTCACTAGTCCATTTCTCGTGTTGGGGTTTTAGTTGTGAATAAGCAAATCAACTCATATTATGGAAATACAAATACGTACAACCTATTGTTTTAGATGGTCATTCAAAACATCGATGGGATCAACCACAGAGAAAAATATTCTAAAGCAGTAATCAGAAAATATTTGAAACGAGAAATGTTTCTCAAAATCACAATGATGATAGGCTATTGTTATGTGCTACTGCCCATGTGGTAGAATGTTACAGCTCATCTTAATTTTACTATAAACAACTACACTCAAGCCTTTATCCCACAATAGTGGGGATGGCTATATAGATCTTTTGTCACCACTGTGCCCTATCTTGTGTCATAATCTCACTAATGCCTAAGTACATCATGTCTTTCCTTATAGTTTCATTCCAAGTCTTTATTGGTCTATCCCTCCCTCATTTAGCATGCCTGGTGACTAGACTCTCGCAACGCCTAACAGGTGCCTCTAATGGTCTCCTTTGCACGTGTCTAAATCATCTTAGTCAAGCTTCTCGTATCTTCTCTGCAATTGGTGCTACTCCCGTCTTATCCCTGATACATTCCGGATGTACACTCTGTATTTTCCTTCCCTATATGTCCATTTAAATCTCCACCTATGAAATTTTTCATTTTAAGTCCTTAAATTTACTATAGTTTTACTAAAAAAGTAACTCATCAATAAAAACTTATTTTAGCTGCAATAGTAGTAGTAAATTTAAGATAGAATGAGTGGTATGAAACTAATAACTGATTATCAAAAGTACTATGCTGCTTAAAAGTGAGAGGACGCTCGAAAGGTATCTCTGAAGAAATTTAATGTTGAACCAAATAAAGTTATTTCATTCAAAAAAACTATTTGAATAGTGAAGAAAAATTTCTCAACGGTATAAATGATAAATAAGAAGCGGTTTAACAATAAAAGATCTTATCAAAACTAGTGTGTGCCTTTGTTATCAAAGGCGCAAGGCGCAACGAGGCGCAACGAGGCGCAAAGGGACCCTAGAACCTAGGCGCAAGCACGCGCCTGAGGCGCGTGAGGCGCAAAAATGGGGGGGGGAGGAAATTGAGCGAATTGGGCGCCCAATTCGTTGAAAATGGAGCGAATTGGGCGCCCAATTCGCTAAAATGGGTCGAATTGGGCGCTCAATTCGCTAAAATGAGTGAGTCTGAGATCATATTTTTGCCCATCTCCAAAAAATGGGTTGAAGAAAACATCTTGAAAGGCCCAGGTGCGTCTGGGAGCTGGTAAGGCGAGCGCCTAAGCGCGCCTGGGGTATATTGCCCGTCACAGCCATGCTAAGGCATGTGTGTGTGCGTGTGTGAGAGCAAGAGGAGCGGCGGCCGGCGGGCTTTCGAACGGAAGAGGAGAGCTTTTTTCGCAGAAGAGTGCGGGGACGCCAGGGAGAGCTTGACGGCGCGGGCATGAGAGGAAAAAAAGAGCCCACGATTTCCTTTTGAGAAATATAAAACCCTAACCTTTAATTAAACTGAACCGTTGCCGCCATGGATTAAAATAGACTGGGTTTTTCCAGACGCGCCTGGATGGCGAGTGCGCCTATGCGCGCCTGGGGCGTGCCTGAGGCACTTCTCCCACCTCGGGCGTTCTGAAGCGTTGTGGATCGTGCCTAGTGCCCCCAACGTCTCAGGCGCGCCTTGACAACATAGGTATGTGCCTTAGGCAAAATGACTAGAGATTTGAGTTGACAACATAGGTTGTTGTTCACAAAGATAGATGTCAATAAATTAATTTTCCTAGAGATTTGAGTTCTTGAACCAAATATAAGTATTTCACACAAAAATTATTTGAACAACAAAGAACACCTTCTCAATAGTATAAATAATATATTACCACATTAAATTGCGTCAAGACAATAAAAACAAATTGTGAAATTATGTTGCACCTTGCACTCCATGATCCAGTTCTTACTGAAAATATATTTTAAAAAACAGATTACCCAGCATACAAGTTTAATAAAACTCATGCTTACTTCTTCACTACTAATCATTTCTTTGACTTGTTTCCTCAAGCACAACATCTTCTTCCACAAGATTTAAAACTCCAAAATTTAAAACATAAAGTTCTTGTACCTATACTTGACAAGCTTGTTTCATAGTATGTGTGCTAGAATGATACAACTCATCTGAAATCTACTATTGTATTATAACTTGAAGCTCTTGCACCTATACTTGATTAGCATCACCCCGGGTCTAATTTTTGTCATAAAAATTAAAATATCCCATGCAGTTGACGCACTGCCATATATTTCTCCAATAAATACAATGGTTCGACTCTTACTTCCCATCTTAAATTAATGCATGCTTAGGAGGTATGCATTATGTATTTTGACTTGAAGATGAAAGATTATCAAAAAATCAAATTGGTATTAAACTAGAATTAAATTTGAGTCACACCGATGAATTGATTAACAAGCCAAGGCAGCTTAAAACACCGAAACTTATGTATGTAGTATAGTCTCACACGACCGGCTATCTATTCTCAATTATTTCCCCTATTTAATTAATGGTGTTATTTAGCGTCGTCATATGCCTATGTTAAGCGTCTTGTATTAATCAAATCTATATTACGAGCCATACAAGTCCTTAGCATGCAAAGAGGAGTTGTAAGGACAAATAGCTAGAATATAAACTCATTGTTGAGTAACCTTTGATGGTTGTTCTCACTAAGTTGGTCGTCACTGAACCGAGCAATGATGCATTCCAATCAATGTAACTACTCACCCGAGCGGGTTGTGGCATGTGTTACAAAATGGGTTTCAAGTGATTGTCCCTACATCTATGCCCGGACAACTAAACCAAGTTGATGAACTCTCAAGTATGAGCTAGATTTGTCTATTTATCAAAAATGAGGCAGTAGTCTAGTTCTATGGCTTCAATGAAATTAGAACTCCGTTACACAGACAAATTTAATCCTATCATCGAACAATATATTGCACCATCAAAATAATACATCCAGAAAAAAAATGTTAGAAAATAAATGGATTTAAAATTCCAGCAATTAACAAGTATTATAAACATTCAGAATTAAACAGAGAAAATATAGAACTATATTGCAGAGCTGCAGATGCAAGCAGCAGCAAAGCAGCCACTTTTTTTTGAGAAATCTAACTAGTGGAAAAAGTACATAAATCAGTCAAGTTCAAGCGGGCTCACGGCGGCAATTCACTCACCCGGATATCCCTGGAAAGGGGATGAGAGCATAGAACGCCGGTACAAGTACGATCCGATATGACGAGAGATCCTACTCCATTGGTAACACTCTCCACAGGTCCATCCTGAGAAACCGCCGATGCGGCGGACTTGGATGAGGAGGAAGACGACTTCACCCCTCGTTTGGCAGCCGCTGCTGCCTTCTTTTGGGCGACCTTCTTCTTGCTCGCATCCGAAACCATCTTCTTCTTTGAAAATAAGAAACAAACTAAAGAGACGAAAATCAAATAAGTAAAACCCTATATTGCGAGCATCCAGCGAAATTAGGGTTTGGAGTGCTTGACCCATACCTTCTCCTTCACCTCTAATTAAACTGGATGCGAATAAGAAATCTTAGTTGTCTTCGTAGTCCTTCTCAGAGTAGACTGGATGAGAATAAGAAATCTCTTATGTGGCTTTCGTACAGATCACCTCCTTCTTCCTTCTACCGACGACAAGAAAGAGGGATCTGCGAATCGAAACACAAAAATACCCTAGCCCAAGGGTTGTGAGGGGAAAAACAGATTGACAAGCCCGTCTATTTATAGGAAGCGACACTTGTCATCCTTTTAAGAAATACAAAAAAAAAACAAATAAGACTATTTATAAAGGTGATTGTTAACCGCAAACCAGCTATTTGTTAGTCGCACCCCAAAATCTCATTATTTTCCGCGCCTTTTCAAAATACGTCTTGTACATGCAATTTCAGAAAAAGTGCTCAACACGAAAGTTGTAGATATCGTCGAGATCTAAAACTTTCGTGTTGAGCACTTTTCCTGAAATTGCACGTACAAGGCGTACTTTGGAAATATGCTCAGATTTTACGCCTTTCAGAAATACGTCTTGTACATGCAATTTCAGGAAAAGTGTTCAACACGAAAGTTGTAGATCTCGTTGAGATCTACAACTTTCGTGTTGAACACTTTTCCTGAAATTGCATGTAGAAGACGTATTTCGAAAAAGCGTGAAAAATTAGCAGATTTTGGGGTGCGACTAGCCAATAACGGGTTGCGGTTAACAATCACCTATATAAATAATATTTTATTGTAAAACAGCAGCACTGCAGCACTAGGAATTTGCAATTGTGTTTATTTGTGCTGTATTGGCTGTATTGTTAGCCGCAATTTGGAATTGGCGCGGTCTCTCTCTTTTCTGACCGCTTAGGATTACTGAGGATTTCATGAGACATATAGAAGACGGGAATGAGAGATTTGCTAAAAGTAGTAGAAAGAGGACTAGGTGCTCGTGACAGAGGAAAATGAATGTGAACTCTCTTTTAAAAGTGAATGTCCTCGTCTTTCTTCAAAGGGTTGTGAATGCGTCCTAATCATCTTCATTCGCATTAAAAGTGAACGTTCTCGTCTTCCTTCAAAAGGTTGTGAATGCGCCCTAATCATCTTCATTTGCATTAAAAGTGAACGTCTCTGTCTTCCTTCAAAAGGTTGTGAATGTGCCCTAATCATCTTCAAAAGGTTGTGAATGCGCCCTAATCATCTTCATTCGCTTTAAAAGTGAACGTCCATCTCTTCCTTCAAAAGGTTGTGAATGTGATCTATCATCTTCATTCGCATTAAAAGTGAACGTCCCCGTCTTTCTTCAAAATGTTGTGAATATGTCATATCATCTTCATTCGCATTAAAAGTGAACGTCCCCGCCTTCATTCAAAAGGTTGTGAATGCATTCTAATCATCTTCATTCGCATTAAAAGTGAACGTACCAGCCTTCCTTCAAAAGGTTGTGAATGCGCCCAAATCATCTTCATTCGCATTAAAAGTGAATGTCCCCGTCTTCCTTCAAAAAGTTGAGAATGCGCCCTAATCATCTTCATTCGCATTAAAGTGAGTGTCCCCGTCTTCCTTCAAATGGTTGTGAATGCGCCCTAATCATCTTCATGCGCATTAAAAGTGAACGTCCACGTCTTCCTTCAAAAGGTTGTGAATGCGCCTTGATCATCTTCATTCGCATTAAAAGTGAACGTCCCCGTCTTCCTTCAAAAGGTTGTCAATGCGCCCTAATCATCTTCATTCGCATTAAAAGTGAATGTCCCTGTCTTCCTCCAAAAGGTTGTCAATGCGCCCGAATCATCTGCATTCGCATAAGGTCCTTGACGCTCGTTTTTGTTCGCCAAGTCTTCGTCTTTGTTCGTCCAGTCTTCCTCTATGTTCGCCGGGTCTTTAATCTAATTTTGTCGCTCGTTTCCGTTGTTGATTCCCGTCTCTAATCAATGCCAGACAAAGCCATGTAGTCGTTCCGGCCGCTGATTTTGGGTTGTGTTTAAAATTTCGGGTTGCCATTAACTATGGGGTGCAGATAGTTAATTTTGAGTTGCGGTTAACAATCGTCTTTTTAATGCGAATCCACCCGCACAAAAATCAGGGCACACATAGAAGAATATAATGCAACAACACAAACACAAATTATTGCATGGAAAAATATCTCAGCAATAATGAGGGAAAAATCATGAGGCAGAGCACAAATAATCAAATATAGTAAATGTGATTACAAATACAAAACTAAGTTATCCCAACATAGAATCCATAAGATTCAACAAGCTGAATCTCCTCACACGCCCTTCACGATATACAAATCTTTTCAAGAAAATAAATCAACTCAACTTCTCTTCCAGGCCAGCGGCCAAAGAAAGTTTTTACTACTCATGATCGATTATTTTTCGAAGTGGCTGGAGATAAAGACGTTTGTTAAGGTAACCTCTCAAGTTATTAAGAATTTTGTGGGGGGAGGGGAGATAGTATGTCGACATGGGCTACCTCTAGTCATAGTCACAGACAACGAATCGCAGTTTGCTAGCGAGGAGTTCGTCAGCTTCTGCGGTCAACTGGACATAGATCTTTGTTTTGCGTCGGTCTACCGCCCTAAAAGTAATGGGCATGTGGAGGCGGGCAACACGATAATTGTGAACTTGCTAAGAAAGAAGGTCGAGAATCTGAGGGGATAACTGGGTGGAACAGCTCCCCTCGGTCCTTTGGGCTTTGAGAACCACGCCGAATACAACCATGGGTGAGACCCTTTCAAACTTTCTCACGGGTCCGAGGTTGTGCTGCTAGTTGAATTTGAGGTAAGGTCACCAAGGGTGGTCACGGCAGGGGAAGGAGACGAGGAATGGCGGGTGGAGAATGAGGAAGAGCAAAAGATCTCGCTTGACTTGATAGAAAAGCATCGGGACCTGGCAGGTGTCCGACAAAAAGAGGTCAAACGACGAATGACTAAGTATTTGGACAAACACATTCGGGTCAGGCAATTCCAGAAGGGGGATCTAGTCCTTAAGAAGGTCGATGCAGTCAGAAGGGGGGCAACGGTCTAGAAGCTTAATCCCAATTGGGAAGGCCCCTATATTGCAGAGGAAGCACTGAGACTAAGGGGTACCACCTCTGAGATGTGGAGGGGATACCCCTTGACCGCGCAAGAAGCGGTGATGACTTGAAACGTTTCTACCCATTGCAAAACAACTTTTAATATATTGATGTTTCTTTCATAACCTTGTTTGACTATAAGTTTGCGTGATGAGCATGACATGTGAACACCCCCGATTGGATCCTTCTGACCAGGATCTCATTAGCTGGCAGGGCTGACAGGTCGCTCGAGTGGTGGGTGGTTGTGAAAAAAAAGAAAGTTTTGCTAAGCCCTCGATTGGATCTCACTGACCAAGATCCTAATAGATGGCAAGGCCGATAGGTTGCTCAAGTGGCTACACCCCCGATTGGATCCCGCTGACCAGGCTCTCACTAGCTGGCAAGGACGGCTGATTGCTCGGGTGGTGGGTGGTTGTGAAATAAAAAAAAGTTTGGTTAAGCCCTTGATTGGATCCCGCTGACCAGGCTCTCACTAGCTGACAGGGTCGACAAATCGCTCGAGTGGCTACACTCTCGATTGGATCCCGTTGACCAGGCTCTCACTAGCTGGCAGAGCCGACAGGGCGCTCGGGTGGTGGGTGGTTGTGAAAGAAAGAAAGTTTGGCTAAGCCCTCAATTGGATATCGCTGACTAGACTCCTACTAGTTGGTAGGGCTGGCAGGTCGCTCAAGTGGCTACACCTCCGATTGGATCCCACTGATCAGACTCTTACTAGCTGGCAGATCTGACATGCCACTCGGGTGGAGGGTGGTTGCGAAAGAAAGAAATTTTGGCTAAGCTCTCGATTGGATCCCGCTGACCAGGCTCCCAGTAGCTTGCAGGGGCCGGCAGGTCGCTCGAGTAGCTATACCCTTGATTGAATCCCGCTGAGTAGGCTCTTACTAACTGACAGGTCCGGCAGGTCACTCGGGTGGAGGGTGGTTGTGAGATAAAGAAAGTTTGACCAAACCCTCGATTTGATCCCGCTGACCAGGCTCCCGCTAGCTGGCAGGGTTGGCAGGTCGCTCGAGTGGCTACACCTCCGATTGGATCCCGTTGATCAGACTCTCACTAGCTGGCAGGGCCGGCAGGTCGCTCAGGTGGTGGGTGGTTGTGAAAGAAAGAAAAATTGGCTAAGCCCTGATTGAATCTTGTTGACCAGACTTTCACTAGTTGGCAGGGCCGGCAAGTCGCTCGAGTGGCTACACCCCCGATTGGATCCCGCTAACCAGGCTCTCACTAGCTAGCAGGGTCGACAAGTCGCTCGGGTGGTGGGTGGTTGTGAAAGAAAGAGAGTTTGGCTAAGCCCTCGATTGGATACTGCTAACTAGACTCCCACTAGCTGGCAGGGGACGGTAGGTCGCTCGAGTGGCAACACCCCCGATTGGATCCTGCTGTCCATACTCTCACTATCTAGCAAGGCTGGCATGTCGCTCAGGTGGTGTGTGGTTGTGAAAGAAAGAATGTTTGCTAATCCCTCAGTTGGATCTGCTGACCAGGCTCCCACTAGCTGGCATGGCCGGTAGGTCGCTCGAGTGTTATACCCCCGATTGGATCCCACTGATCAGACTCTCACTAGTTGGCAGGTTCGACAGGTCGCTCGAGTGGAGGGTGGTTGTGAAATAAAGAAAGTTTAGCCAAGCCCTCGATTGGATCCCACTGACTAGACTCTCACTAGCTGGCAGGGTCGACAGGTCGCTCGAGTGGCAACACCCTTGATTGGATCTCGCTTACCAGGCTCTCACTGGCTAGCAGGTCCGGCGGGTCGCTCGGGTGGAGGGAGGTTGTGAAAGAAAGAAAGTTTGGCTAAGCCCTCTATTGAATCTCACTGACCAGACTCTCACTAGCTGGCAGGGCCGGCAAGTCGCTTAGGTAGGGGGAGTTCGTGGGAAAGAGGATTTTGGGACACAGGGATGACATACAAAATGTCACTCACCCCAGACTAGGGGGGCGAGTGCCTGTTTAGCTAAGCACTCGCGAGTCGATGAATGAAGCAAGACATTCCGCAGTACGAAGAATATAATCGACTAGACCTCGGAACCCTGCGGGCGCGAGTACGTGCGAGCTTGAGCCAAGCAAATATTCATCAAAGTCCCAGTGGGTACTTGAGGCGCAACATTCGCAGTTCGTCACTCGCAAGATGTCCTATGAAAGGGTCACATTATTATGTCTAGCTGTTATGAGACGGGCGAGTATGAATCATTGACGCGAGCATAAAAACAGTTCGACAATAAAAATCAAGTTAAAGCGCAAACAAAAGAACAAAATAGCTTATTAAGGCGGGCGAGTACACACTTGCTAGAGGGCGAGTACAAAATTGCTCAGAATTATATGTAAAGAAAGGGGGGCGTCCATTACAGTACACAAAGACAAAAAAATCAGTAAAGGTCTCGCCACGAACATACGAGGGCGAGAACAAAATGAAGATAAAAACAAAAAATTATACAACAATTCACTCCGAGTCTCCGAACTTTTCGCTCATGTGAAGGGCGGGTCGACGTCATCCTCAAACTCTGGGAGTGGGAGGAATAGCTCTGGGACTACATCCTTCACGCTGACTCCCGCGCCCTCGCTCGTCACGAGCCCGGCCTGGTGCATCACCTTAAGCGTGTGCTCCACCACCTTAGTCACGTTTAGCTGCATCATCCCCTCGATCTCTCGGTTGGAATGCTGCTTGAACTTGCTTCTACCAGGGGCCGGCAGGAGGATAACCTCGATCAGCTGGCGGTTCTGGGCCTGCTACTCCTTGTTCTCCTTCTCTAGTGTGGCGATCCGGACATAGAGTCGCTCGGCGGTCGCATCGTCCTGTGAGAAAACAAAAATTGAGAACCAATGCGGGATGAATGTTAGAGGGAGGCAAATGAGTTAACACTTATCACCCCTCCCAAGTAGCTGGTGAGAAGCCCGTCCGAGGTCTCTAAACTCTTCTTGAGGCTCACGACCTCTTCAAAAGCGAGGTTATGCGCTCGCTCGCTATCTGCGACATTCCACTCGATTTGGATGTTCCGACGTTCCATCATGTGAGCCAATTCAAGGGCACAGAGTTGGGCTCGTGCACTCTCACGCTCTAGCGTTCGGGTGGACTCTTTGTCAAAGACAACAACAACCTCCCGCCCATAAAACCCGAAGGCGAATGCACAGGCCTGGCCGCTGGCAGAGTCCTGTTTTAGCCAGGAGGGAAGAATGGTGGATATGGAAGCCTTGTTGGCTCCCTGGTCCCAGAGGAGCAGGGGTTCTCTAGCCTCTAATACGTCGGTAACGTATATATAAACTAACGCAAGTGCACGTGCCGGTTCAAGTAATATAGAGTGAGTAGAGATCGTTCCCTTGAGGAAATAACTAATTTAATGCTTGTAAATACTAGCTTGACCTTTTCTTTAAATTCAAGTAGATTAATTATAGCAAATACTAGATAATAGATGAAGTACGTGGCAATAATACGATTGTACAACCCCGTGTTTGCCGAAGAGGCTCGGGCAGCTAGGCGGGTCAGCCTCAAAGGGCCGCCTAGGCGGGTCAGCCCCGGCCCGCCTCTCTAAGGCGGGTCGGCCTCCAAGGGTCGCCCAGGCGGGTCAGCCCCGACCCGCCCCTCCTAGGCGAGTCGCCCCCGGCTCGCGCCTTTCCAGGCGGGCCGCCTCCAATTGCGTCCCCTAGGCGAGCCAGCCCCGGCCCGCGCCTCCTGCCGGGCAGAGGCATCATAGGACTACTCGCCCAGTCCCCAATTGAGGAAACCCCTTGCCATTCAGTTCCTGCAGGTCTGCCCCTAGCCAACTAGAACAGCGGAATCTCGCTGTTGGCAGACCCGGGTGGGCTGCATATAGCTGTCCAGAACAGCGGAGTTTGGCTGTTGGCAGGCCAGCCTGGGGAGTTTTCAGTAATTTCAAGACAGCACAGGTTAGTTATTAGCAGATCACTTTTAAGATCCTATAAATAGGACCAAGGGGTACCTCAGAGGGGCAAGCTTACTTGTTTCCCAGTCTTTTAGCGCTTTCTGAGGTACCTTAGCTCGACATTTGGCTAAGGAGGGGAAGCGCTCAGTGATCTTCCGGGTTTGTGGTGGGACCTCCGAGCCGGGCCCTTGGTCTAGTCCTTTGCTCTCTTTTCCTTGTTGTTTTTCTTGCATGAGCGAAGTAGGTGCGCGACCACCCCATCCCCAAGGGTGAACTCCACAAGAGACCGATTTTCGGTTTCAACATTTTAGTGCGGTGAGCGTGGACAGTGGTCAGCACAGAAAACCTTCAGCGAGCTCAATGATTGGAGAAGAAGGGCAAGGATCGGACAGGACTGACTCGCCACTCCCTCCCCCTCTTGCGACGAGGGGGATGTTCGAGGACTTCAGGCAGGAGGTACTCGGCCTGGTTCGATTCGCACTCGGCACACGCGCCGAGTGCTCGACTCCAGTAATCCCGGTTCTCGAAGATCCGGTACTCGGCGAGGCCGCTCCCGCCCGGCGAGCAGGGAAGGAGGTCGCCAAGGAAGGTCGGGCGCCGAGCTCCCCGGGCAAGTGCTTTTCCCGAGCTCGGGAGGCGGCGGCAGACTTGGCGAGTTGGGAGCGCGAGACCCTCCGATTCGCGCAGTGGGGGGAGAGAGTCCCTTCAGCGAGCTGGTCTCCTCTGCACCAGTCCCAGAAGGGTTCAGGGAGCCCGACATGCCCTACTACACCGGGAAGAGAGACCCGGTCTAGCACGTCCAATGGTTTGAGGATGTGGTCTCGATCCGGCAGATGTCGGATGGCTTCAAATGCAGGCTCTTCGCCATCACTCTGAAGGAAAAGGCCAGGGAGTGGTTCCACCAGCTGTCGGCCAGTTCCATCTACTGTTTTGAGGACCTTCGCCGGGGGTTCATGCTGAGGTTCATAACCTCGAAGAAGAGGAAGAGGGAGTCGGAGTCCCTGTTCCGCATCAAGCAGGGGGTGAACGAGACCCTGGGGAGCTACGTCGATCGCTTCCAGGAGGAAGTCACCCAGGTTCAGGAGATGTCGGGCCACACTCTGATGATGGCCTTCACCCTGGGGCTGCAGTAGGGTTTCTTCTGAATGGAGTTGAAGAGGATTCTCCCCCCTCTCCTACGAGGAGTTGATGGAGAGGGCGGCGAGAGAAGTCGACGGGGAGGCGTCGAACCCGGAGTTTGCCTGGAGGTTAGCCAGGTGGGCTACGGAGGAGGAGAGGCCCAAAGGAGGCAGAGGTCAGGAGGAAAGAAGAGTTGAGTCCTGACAGAGGGAGCAGCAGCAGCAGCAGCAGCCCAGGTGGGGGCGTCAGGAGCCGAATCAGCGACTAGGGTGGAGGCCCGAATGACGGAAGCAGGGGGCGAGGAGAGGGTTCCGCGGAGGAGATAACTGCCAAGGAGGCCAGGGTCAGTTCTACCCTCCAGGCGGGAGACAGGGCAAGAGCCCCCCCCCCCTCGATCAAGAGGAGGCCATGGTCGTAGCCATGGGGGAAAGGAGAAGAGCAGCGCAAAGGAGAATAAGGGAGGTTAGGGTGGAGTTACCCTACTGTGACTTCCATCGGGAGGAAGGGCACGCCACGGCCACGTGCCCGAAGTTCCTCGAGATGAGGGGAAATAGGGAGCAGTAGCAGAAGCAAGACCGCCAAGGGTTGCGGATCGAGGAGGTCCTGCCTCAGGCAGAGGAGGACAAATGCGAAGATCGGGCAGATGTGGGAACCCGGGGAGGGATCAGAGCAATTCATGGGGGGACGGGGATCGAGGCTTTCCGTAAGGCGAGCCTCCACACCATGTACTGACAGAGCGTTGGATCCACATCCCAGACCCCTCCCCCGGAAGAAAGAATCACCTTCACAGTCAAGGACATGCCGGGTCACGAAGACCCCTTTTGCGATGCGCTGGTCATCCAGATGGCCATCGAGGATTTCACCGTCTCTCGGATCCTCATCGACAATGGGAGCTCCGTCAATGTCATCTTCAAGAAGACGTTTGACGCGATGAAGGTGGAGTACAAAAGGGTGTTGGCCTCAGATGGGCCCCTGTTTGGCTTCTCGGGGGAGAGGAAGGAAGTCGAGGGAGGGGTAGGACTCCAAGTCTCTCTGGGGGGGGGGGGCAGTCCCGCAATTGCAAGTTCGTCATTGTGGACGCCCCCAGTAGCTACAACGCCATCTTCGGGAGGCCCCTCATCAGCATCTTCCGCTGCGTCCCCTCATCCTTCCACCAATGCCTAAAGTTCAATGTCGAGGGAGTCCAGGTCCGGGTCCGCGGAGACCCTAAGATGGCAAAGGAATGCTACGTCACCGCCGTAAACTCCATCTCATGACATGAGGGTGCTGAAGAGATGGGGCGAAGGATGGAGGAGGCAGAGCATGGGGTTGGCCCGGAGGAGATGGAGGTGGAGGAAAGTTGCACCCAGAAGGAGGAGGTGAAGAAAGTTCGGGAGCCGGCCAAGGCAATGGCCGTGGAAGAAGCCAAGGAAGAGGCCCTAGCCCAGGAGGAGGGGATGCTGAAGAATGGGGGGCAGTCTCGTCTGGAGATGGCCGAAGAGGTAGTGGAGATGGAGGTTCTCACCCTCGGAGGCAAGGTGGAGAGGGTTCGCGTCAGCGAGGGGCTGACCCCGGAGGCCCAATGCAAGATGCTGGAGTGCATTCAAAAGAACGTGGACATATTCGCTTGGAGCGCTGCAGAGATGCCTGGGATCGGCGCTGACGTGGCCTGCCTCCGCCTCAACCTGGATCCGGAGGCTCGCCCTGTCCAGCAGAAGAAGAGGCCCAATGCAGACAGGTTGGCCGAGTCGATCCGAGAGGAGTTGGCGAAGCTCCTCAAGGACGGTTTTGTATCCGAGATTTAATACCCCGGCTGGGTCTCCAATGTTGTAATGGTTAAAAAAGGAGACGGCCGGTGGCGTATGTGTGTTGATTTTTCTCTTCTTAATAAATCATGCCCTAAAGATTGTTATCCCTTGCCTCGGATCGACGCGTTGGTTGACTCAACCGTTGGTTTCCCTGTAATGAGTTTTTTAGATGCATTTTCAGGTTATCACCAGATCAGGATGCACCCTCCCGACATCAAGGATGTCTCCTTCATCACCGGGGAGGGGTGCTACTGCTATAAAATGATGCCCTTCGGGCTAAAGAACGCAGAAGCGATCTATCAAAAAATGATGGATAGGGTCTTCCGAGAGCAGAAAGGAAGAAACCTGGAATTGTATATTGACGACCTCATGATCAAGAGTCAAGACGGTGACTCTCAGCTCCAAGATCTGGAAGAAACCTTCGCCACTCTGCGCGAGTACAAGATGAGGCTGAATCCTTTGAAGTGTATCTTCGGGGCAAGCAAGGGCAAATTTTTGGGTCACCTTCTCACCCCCCGCTGGGGTAGAACCCAATCCCGACAAGGTTCAGGCGATTATGGAGCTGGGGTCGCCCCGGAATGCAAAGGAGGTACAGCGGTTAACAGAGAAGCTGACAGGATTGAGCTGGTTCCTCTCCCGGGCCAGGGAGAAGTGCTCTCCCTTCTTCAAGACCTTGAGAGGAGGTCGGAAGTTCGAGTGGACCTCGGAATGCGAGGAGACATTCCAGGACTTGAAAAGGCAGCTGACTTAAGCCCCCCTGCTCCAGGGGCCAAAGGAGGGGGAGGACTTATTCCTGTACTTAGGGGTCGGGGCGGAGGCCCTGAGCTCTGTTTTAGTTCGGGAAGAGGGAAAGAAGTAGCTCCCGATTTATTATGTGAGTAGTGTGTTGAGGAAGGCCGAGCTCCGCTATCCTATTCTAGAAAAGCTGGCTTTCGCTCTAACCATCTCGGCTCGGAGGCTCCGACCTTACTTTCAAGCACACTCAATCCGAGTGGTGACTGACCACCCCCTCCGCAACATCTTTGAGGGGGTGGAGCATTCGGGCAGATTGGCTAAGTGGTCGGTGGAATTGAGCGAGTTCGACATCTCCTTCATTCCCCGCCTCTTGATCAAGGCCCAAGCTATGACCGACTTCTTGGCAGACTATGTGATCGAAGTGGAGGAGGAAGAACTCACTCGCCCGATTCCTTGGAAGGTCATGGTGGACGGTGCCTCGGGGAGGCATTCCCTTGGGGCGGGGATCATTTTGGAAAGCCCCCGGGGAACGAAGATCGAGCAGACAGTGGTGATACATTTCCCCATCACCAACAATCAAGCTGAGTACGAAGCTGCGATTGCGGGTCTGCGCTTGGACAGAGAAATAGGGGTGAATGATGTGGAGGTCCTAACTGACTCCATGGTGGTGGCTTCCCAGATTAACGGGGAGTTTGAAGAAAGGGAGTCGACTCTACAGCTCTACTTGGCGAAGGTAAAGGGAGTCATCAGCACCTTCCAGACTTTTTTCATTCGACACATGCCTAGGGAAGAGAACGAGCAAGTAGATCAGCTGGCAAAGCATGGCCCTCGGGTGGGGGGTACCCTCACAGATCTCTTCCTCCCATCCATTGAAGAGGGGGAGCTGATGGAGGTGGAGCAGCACCCCTCATGGATGGATCCCTTCTAGACGTACTTGTCATGCGAGACGACCAGCTATACTGAAAGACCCTCTCCGGGATGTTGGCGCGTTGCGTGGCCGAGAGGGAGGTCCCGAGGATCTTGGAGGAAATTCACTCCGGAGAGTGTGGGAGCCATTCCGGGAGTCGAACCTTGGAAGGCCGGATCATCAGGCAGGGGTATTTCTGGCCGACCCTGAGCCGAGACGCGGCGAAGTTCACGAAGGAGTGTCATAAGTGCCAACTGTTCGCTCCCCTCTAGCTACAACCGGCCCAACGCCTCAGGAGTATCACAGCCCCCTGGCCATTTGTAATCTGGGGAATGGACTTGGCTGGGCCCTTCCACCAGGACAGCGGCCAGAGAAGGTTCCTGCTCGTGATGATTGATTATTTCTCTAAGTGGTTGGAAGTTAAGGCATTGGCCAAGGTAACCTCCCAGGTCATCAGGAACTTCGTATGGGGGGAGATTATCTGTCGTCATGGGTTGCCTCAGGCCATCGTTACGGACAACGACCCTCAGTTCGCCAGCGCCGAGTTCATCAGCTTTTGTGAACAGCTCAGGATCGACCTTAGGTTCGCCTCGATTCATCACCCCAGGAGTAACGAGCAGGTGGAAGCGGCGAACAAGATCATTGTTAACCTCCTCAAAAAGAAGGTAGAGAATCTGAGAGGAAGCTGGGTGGAGCAACTCCCTTTGGTCCTATGGGCCATTAAAACCACACCCAATACGGCGACAGGAGAGACTCCTTTCAAGCTCTCTCATGGGTGCGAGACGGTGCTTCCAGTAGAGTTCGAGGTCCGAACCCCTCGGGTGGTCGAGGCCGGAGAGGGCAGAGAGGAATGGAGGACCGAAAACGAGGAGCTGCGGCTCTCACTCGACATGGTTGAGGAATTACGAGACCTCTCGGCCATCAGGAAAGAGGAAGTGAAGAGAAGAATGACCAAGTACTTCGACAAGAACGTCAGAGTCAAGCAATTCACGGAAGGGGACTTGGTCTTGAGAAAAGTGGATGCCGCAGGGAGGTCAGCCACCGTGGGTAAGCTCAATCCCAATTGGGAGGGACCAAACATTGTACAGGAGGCATTGAAATCAGGAGGGTACCGCCTCCGGAATGTGGAGGGCGAGACCCTAAGTCCCACCTGGAGTGGTGATGAATTGAAGATTTTTTTCCCCTGAGTCATGTAAATGTCGCTTCAGTTTTATAATAAAGCTTTTGTTGATGAACTTGTGCCCCGACGATGAAAAGCGCAAACGCGAGTTCGCCCCAGATCCTCGAGCAGATCCCGTTGCCAGGCTCCCATCAAGCTGGCAGTGATGGATGTCACTCGGAGGAGTCTGCCTCAGACCCCGAGCAGATCCCGCTGCCAGGCTCCCATGAAGCTGGCAGGGCTGGATGTCACTCGGAGGAGTCTGCCTCAGACCCCGAGCAGATCCCGTTTCCAGGCTCCCATCAAGCTGGCAGGGCTGGATGTCACTCGGAGGAGTCTGTCTTAAACCCCGAGCGGATCCCGCTGCCAGGCTCCCATCAAGCTGGCAGGGCTGGATGTCACTCGGAGGAGTCTGCCTCAGACCCCGAGCAGATCCCACTGCCAGACTCCCATCAAGTTGGCAGGGCTGGATGTCACTCGGAGGAGTATGCCTCAGATCCCGAGCAGATCCCGCTGTCAGGCTCCCATCAAGCTGGCAGGGCCGGATGTCACTCGGAGGAGTCTGCCTCAGATCCCGAGCAGATCCCGCTGCCAGGCTCCCATCAAGCTGGCAGGGCTGGATGTCACTCGGAGGAGTCTGCCTTAGACCCCGAGCAGATCCCGCTGCCAGGCTCCCATCAAGCTGGCAGGGCTGGATGTCACTCGGAGGAGTCTGCTTCAGACCTCGAGCAGATCCCGCTGCCAGGCTCCCATCAAGCTGGTAGGGCTGGATGTCACTCGGAGGAGTCTGCCTCAGACCTCGAGCAGATCCCGCTGCCAGGCTCCCATTAAGCTGGTAGGGCTGGATGTCACTCGGAGGAGTCTGCCTCAGACCCCGAGAAAATCCCGCTGCCAGGCTCCCATCAAGCTGGCAGGGCTGGATGTCACTTGGAGGAGTCTGCCTCAGACCCTGAGAAGATCCCGTTGTCAGGCTCCCATCAAGCTGACAGGGCTGGATGTCACTCGGAGGAGTCTGCCTTAGACCCCGAGCAGATCCCGCTGTCAGGCTCCCATCAAGCTGGCAGGGCTGGATGTCACTCAGAGGAGTCTGCCTCAGACCCCGAGCAGATCCCGCTGTCAGGCTCCCATCAAGCTGGCAAGGCTGGATGTCACTCGGAGGAGTCTGCCTCAGACCCCGAGCAGATCCCGCTGCCAGGCTCCCATCAAGATGGCAGGGCTGGATGTCACTCGGAGGAGTTTGCCTCAGACCCCGAGCAGATCTCGCTGTCAGGCTCCCATCAAGCTGGCAGGGCTGGATGTCACTCAGAGGAGTCCGCCTCAGACCCCGAGCAGATCTCGCTGTCAGGCTCCCATCAAGCTGGCAGGGCTGGATGTCACTCGGAGGAGTTTGCCTCAGATCCCGCTGCCAGGCTCCCATCAAGCTGGTAGGGCTGGATGTCACTCGGAGGAGTCTGCCTCAGACCCCGAGCAGATCCCTCTGCCAGGCTCCCATCAAGATGGCAAGGTTAGATGTCACTCGGAGGAGTCTGTCTTAAACCCTGAGTAGATCCCGCTCCCAAGCTCCCGACAAGATGGCAGGACAGGATGTCACTCAGAGTAGTCTGTCCTCTCGCCCATAGACGCCGAAGGCGAGGTTGTAAGCGTCCCCGCTGCTGGAGTCATCCTCCAACCAGCTCGGCAGTAGCGAGGATATGTGGACCCTGTTGGTCTCCTTATCCCACTGAAGCAGCGGGACTCCGGCCTCGTCTGCAGGCCCCTCGTCGTAACCAAAGTTACGATGACCCCGGGGGATTGCCTTCCCGGCGGGCAGAACCTCCTCCGGCGGCTGCGACGTGCCCGCCTCCCCGCTAGAAGATCTGACGGCCGGAGAGGCCGCGGGGGCAGGAACGACGGACGGTTGGCTCGCGGGGGCCTTACCCTTGTCCAGAGCCGGGGGAGGTGAACCACCCGGCTTCTTCGATTTCTTTGGCGGTGGCGGGTCCTGAGGCCGCTCGCGGCTGGACCGCTTCGCGGGAGCAGGGGTTGAGAGCTCGCAATGGGTGGCAGCAGCCGCTTCTGCTCGAGCGAGCTCGCCAGCAGCGAGCCGCGCGCTCTAATAAGGCGGGTGGATAGGGATGTCGCGCTCGCCTGCAAGAAAGTGGAACTTAGAAAAAATTCGAAAACATCAAGGATGCGTAGATGGGCGAACCGCTTACCTTCACCGGGCGGGACGGGGACGAGGTCGTCCAGGTTTTTGCGGAGGTAGGCCACCTCGAAATTCTTCCCAGCGAAGAACCCGAACAACCCCGCTTCGTGGCCCCTAGGACCGGGGGGCGGTAACTCGCCTCGCTGAGTTGGATCGACGAAAAGGGGACGTTGTCGAAGTCCCACTTGACGAAGATGAACTTCTTGAGCCAGTTGTGGCTCTTATTGACGGTCTCCCGCACCTTGACGTGGCTGCTGACGAAGCATGCGGTCCCGTCCTTATTCGCTCGGAAAGAGAACATCTTGCGGAATACCGCGAGGCTGAACTCAATTTTCTCCTCTCGCAGGAAGCAGGCGAACCCGATGGCCACTGCGACGGAGTTCGGGGTCATCTACCCGGGAACCACCCCGTAGTACTTGAAGATTTGGTGGACTTCCGGCCATAAGGGTAGCCGAAGGCCCGCCTCAAAGTGAGCCACCGGGAACACGAGCTTGCCAGCGAAGAGCTCGTTTATTCGCTCCTCCTTCCTGGGCTACCTCGCCTCAAAATCTGGCGGGACGAAGTGGCCGATCGCGTCTATGAATTCCTTCTCCGTAAGGACGGTGAGAGGGAAATCGTGCTCGGAGAAGGTCCAAGCACATTTGCTCCTCCCCTCCGCCTCACCACTACCACCACCCATCTTACCGTTATCTTGTCGAGCGGGACAGGGGGCTTTCTCGCAAAGAACTAGGGGGAAGAAGAGATCTTAAATGCGGTAGGTGTGGGAGGGCCGCCAGGGGCTATTTATAGGATGAGAAACGGCGGGAAAAGGCCTCTTTTGGCGGGAAAAGTGCGGATAGCAATAAGGCCCTGACGTTTCGACTTCCAAACCCAAGCCGGGTTCTCGCCAACCCGTCAGTCGGCCGCAAACCGTCCGCACTCGCGCCCGCATAATCGAAGAGCGGCCGCAGTGCGGGCCGACTCTGGCCCGCGCGCAAGTCACCCGTCGTGTAACCCGTGAGCAGCCGGATCGACTTTGCCAATATGGGAGAGAGGGCCAGGCGAGGCGACTCGGCAAGGCTGAGCCCGCCCGAAGGAACGCCGGTCGAGCCAAAGCATCTCGCCCGCACATCCCGCAGGGATTCGAACGGTGACGCAACCAAGAGAAAATTGCAATAAATATTAGCCCATGACGGGCGAAAGTAGTCCTGAATTATTACAAATATTTAGACTGTCAGAAGTAAAGAAATTAACACCCTGAGCATTTCGACCGCTGCATGCGGGGCAATCCGGACCCGGCGGATCACGACCGGCGAGGGGAGGATGAAAACTCAACGCGAGATCCATTTCCACCTACCTCCCTTCCTCGTGCTGGTTCGGAGAGGTACGCGAGGGTAGTGATACTCGCGGACCGCCGACAGCTCCCGCTGGGTCCTATTGATCTGCTCCGAGGCACGCCTCAGTCGCCCCTCGGCTCGCGTGATATACACACCCGGAAAATTCGCCTCGTCCTTGTCAGAGGAAAGTCTCGCTCCATCCAAAGCCGCGAGTCGCTCCTCCGTCTCGGCCTCATCTTTATCCACTCCGTCGAAGACCTCCTGTAGCAGTAGCGTATGCTTTTGAAACAGTCGCTTTACCTGCTTCTTCATCTTCTCGACATCACGCGAGTCTACCAGGTACTCGGAGATGCTGTCTGCGTCGGGGGGGGGGGGGGGCGAGTACCCTCCTCTCTTCTTAGCGTCAAACGAAGAGATCATATTATAACCTGCAGAGATAGGATCAGAAGGAGCAATGACCGTAAGCAGGCCAAAGCCAGAGGGTTTACCTGGCGTCGGTACGTCGCTCGCATCATCAGTAGGCCTAGAGGTGCCCGACCGACCCTGGAAGGGTTCTCCTCCAAGAGTAACGAAGGGTTTTCCCAGGCCGTGGGGCCTTGGCGACGGAGGCACCACATGAGGGATAGGTTCCTGCGACAAGGGACTAGCGACCCGATCGGCCTCCGCCAGAGCGGAACGCCCGGGATCTCCCTCGTCTGCCCTAACTCTCCGAGACATCTCCTACCAAAAGGAAAGAAAAGTCAAGAAGCGGGGGCGGGGGATCGAGCAAGGGAAGCGCATATACCTCAGGGATGACCTCGACACCGCCGGCCGAGCTGGAGGTAGGGTCATCGCGCCCTAAAGACTGCCCGACGACCTTTGCTTTCTTGGGCTTAAAAAGGGGGCAAGGTGACCCGCGTGCTAGCCACGGGGCAGCTTCTAAAGCTATATCCCGGGCACCCTCCCTCGCAGCCGCCAAACGAGCCCGCATCTCTTCAGACATACGCATCTCGCAACAATGGATCGCGAAAGGAGGCAAAGAAGGGGAGTCATCCTAGAGGCCCGACAGCTTATTTATAGCGTGAAGGTGGGCCCCCACCGAAAAGATTCCTTCCAGCTCAGCAGGACGTTCGTCGAATACGTGGGGTTGGATGTTTCTTTCCGAGCCTTTTGCAAAGCTCGCAAAGAGCGGGGATTATGTACAACCCCGTGTTCGTCGAAGAGGCTCGGGCAGCTAGGCGGGTCAGCCCCGACCCGCCTCTCCTAGGCGGGTAAGCCCCGACCCGCCTCTCCCAGGCGGGTCGGCCTCCAAGGGTCGCCCAGGCGGGTCAGCCCCGGCCCGCCCCTCCTAGGCGAGTTGCCCCCTTCTCGCGCCTTTCCAGGCGGGCCGCCTCCAATCGCGTCCCCTAGGTGAGCCAGCCCCGACCCGCGCCTCCTGCCGGGCAGAGGTATCAGAGGACTACTCGCCCAGTCCCCAATTGAGGAAACCCCTTGCCATTCAGTCCCTGCAGGTCTGCCCCTAGCCAACTAGAACAGCGGAATCTCGCTGTTGGCAGACTCGGGTGGGCTACATATAGCTGTTCAGAACAGCGGAGTTTGGCTGTTGGCAGGCCAGCCTAGGGAGTTTTCAATAATTTCAAGACTGCACAGGTTAGTTATTAGCAGATCACTTTTAGGATCCTATAAATAGGACCCAAGGGGTACCTCAGAGGGGCAAGCTTACTTGTTCCCCAGTCTTCTAGCGCTTTCTGAGGTACCTTAGCCCGGCATTTGACTAAGGAGGGGAAGCGCTCAGTGATCTTCCGGGTTTGTGGTGGGACCTCCGAGCTGGGCCCTTGGTCTAGTCCTTTGCTCTCTTTTCCTTGTTGTTTTTCTCGCAGGAGCGAAGTAGGTGCGCGACCACCCCTTCCCCAAGGGTGAACTCCACAAGAGATCGATTTTCAGTTTCAACAACGATTACGTAACTCTAACGGAACGGAAAGGTATTCTAATCGATAAAGAGAGATAATCTTGTAAATTGGTTTCCCAAGCCTATTATGATGGGTTTTAAATGGATTCTTTTTGCATTACTTGGTTGCTACTTTGCAACGATTTGAAAGTAGAAATCATTATCTCTCGATCTTAAAAATCCGTTTACTCTAATCCCCTAGTTATCTCTAACTTAGGTAAGAAAAGACATACATAAAATGCACAAATCAGTGTTGCTAATATGAAGAGGAAATATCTTTCTCTCTATTATATTATACTGAGAACTGTGCTACACTTACGCGACTCCTCTCTCGAATCTCGTCGCGTAGATTGAATTGTTCAACTCTAGATTAGTGTAACTCCTCTCTCGAATCTCACCACGCAATCTAGAAGAAGAAACATAATCCAACATTCCTCATAAAACAAAGCATAGATGCAGTAAAAGTAGTTTCCGACCAAACATGAAAGAGTGTTAAATCATAACATCACACAACAGGACAAGGTACTACCAACATACAATACTTAGAGATTTTAGTTCATGACAGCTGAAGAACACCACAAAATAGAAAATATCTTACAACACATGATGGTAAGAAATCAAAATAGTACAGGAAAATGCTCTCCAATTCGCGTCCAAGCAACCATTCTTCAAGATCCGGTTTCGTCCTAGTTCTTCTTCTTCTCCAAAACAATCTCTATCCCTTCTTTCCTCTCCATGAATGAAATTATCCCTTATTTTTTTAGTCAAATTCGTCCTTTAATTTCGTGCCTCCATCTGAAGGGATGTCTCCCTTCATTTTGTAACCGCTACAGGTTTTTTAAAAAATCGAAATTTGAAATTCCACGAGTTGTTATAACAACTAAAATAAGTTGTTATAACAACTTTCCTAGGCCAGAAAAACTGTTCCAGCATTACTTCTTCAGATTGAATTTTTTCGATGATTCTGACAAGAAAACATTGAAAAATGGTCACATTAATCAAACATAGGTTAAATATTAATTTTATCATCTTTTTATACACATTAAAACATTGTTTTCACCAATTTTGCTAAAGAAAATGAACATAGATAACTTCTTTTAAGAAGTTATCAGCCTCGTCTTGATGCTTCTCACCGAGACCAAAGTTCTTGTGCCCTTTCGACACTGACTTCCCAATGACCTCTTTTTCAGGCGCACTTGAGGTACCGACGATCTCGTCGGCGGCCTCGCCAGCGACCTCGACGACATTCTCGCCTGCAGGCACGCTCAGGGTCGGGCCATCTCCGAAAGAGTTCCTGCGACCTGCTTTCCTTTGTCAGGTCCATGGGACTTTTGCCTCTTGGGAGCCGGTTGGGAGGATGGCACCCGCGCCTTGCGGGGCAGAGCCGTTTTTAGCCATCGGGCGCAGAAGGGATACTCGCGAGTTCTCTGAATGCGGCGGCAGCCGCCTTGATCGGAGAGAGATCGGTGGGGGCAACCTTGGCGCTCACATATGGAGGAGTCATAGGATGATCTCTCTCCCCTACGGTTGCTTCGGAGTCAGTTGAAAATTGCCAGAAAAGGAAGGTAAAAATATGATGAGTGCGAGAGGGAGTAACTGTTCCGGGGAGGACGGGAGGTAGATCATCGACTTTTCTCCCCAAGTAGGCAACCTCAAAGTTCTTCCCGGGGGAGAACTTGAAGAGTTCGGCCTCATGACCTCCAATAGTGGGAGGGCAGTAGGTCACCTCATGCTACTGGATGAGAGAGTAGGGATGTTGACAAAGCCCCCCTTGACGAACACAAACTTCCTAAGCCAGTGATGGTTCTTATTGACCGTCTCGCAAACCTTGGCGTGCTGATCGGAGAAGAAGGCGGTCCCATCCTTGTTGGCCTGGGAGGAGAAGAGCTTGTGGAAGACAGCGAGGCTGAACTCAATCTATTCCTTCAGCAAGAAGCACGCGAATGCGATCAACATCACGACCAAGTTGGGGGTCAACTGACCCAGGACTACACCAAAATACTTAATAACTTGGCGCACCTCCGGCCAAAGCGGTAGTCGTAACCCCATTTTGAAGTGCGCGTTGGTGATCACGACTTCGTCAGGGTGGAGGTCGTTGCTCGACTCAAACTCCCCCGGGAGTCGGGCGACAAACCCGGGCAAGATGTAGTGGGCGATGACCGAGAGGTACTTGCTCTCGGTAAAATTGCTGTGGAGGAACATGTAGTCCGAGAAGGCTCACATGCTCTTGGATCTACCCTTAGCCTCGCCACAATCTCCACCCATCTTTAAAGTATCGGCGCGAGAGCCGGAAGGCGAGTGCTTGCGAGAATGTTTGAAAGGAGAGCACTCGGGGACGAATTTGCTGAGGAGGTACAAGTGTTTAAATGCGGTAGATGAAGGGGAAAAGGGAGGGGGTCTATTTATCGGAAATGGAATGAGCGTGAAGAAATCAAGGCGGGAGGTGTGCAAATAGCAAAATGTAAATTTTTCACCTCAATTCTAGAGCCGGCCCCTCTTCCTCATCCTATCGCCCTCATCTCAAGGTTTAGCTCTCGTGGCGCGAAAGTGAAAGCACGTGAGGCGAAGCGATGCGAGAAATAAATAAAAAAGAGCCCTATAGTGGGCGAGAGCGTCAAGACTATGTTTACGAGCGCTCATTGAGTTCATAATCCGACATTACAAAGTCTTTGAATTAAAAAACAATATGAGAGTTGGCGGGCGAATGCGACCCCAGGAAGAGGAAGGGAGAGCGAGTGTGTTGTAGGCTCAGTGCTTGAGCCATTTCCACATACGTTGACCTCGCACTCCCGAGCTCGGCAACGTGCGGGGATAATAATACTCGAGCAGAGCTCCTATTGCACCTGGCGCAGGTGGTCCTCGACCCGCGAGAGTGGATCCCCGGGGAGGTTGCCTCATTATCAGCTTTTTTGCTGTATCTCACTAAGAAGTTGCGTGTAGTCTCTCTCAAGGGCAGAAAGTTGTGTCTTAGCGGCTTCCTTATCCCCTTGGTTGTAAATCTCCCATAGGATAAGACCATGCTTCTGGAACAGCTCGGCCATTTGTCTCTTCATCATCACGGGGTTCATCGGGTTGCCTAGGAAATCTGCAATTTTGTCTTGTGAGGGAGGAGGTGAGAATTCTTGTCGACCTAGCGAAGATGCAACTCCCTTATCGGGGCGCTGAAGGAAGGAAGGGTTCATTGAAGGTGAGCGTCGGGGGTTTCCCCGATCCGGGGCGGGCTGGTGCATTGTTGGCGATATGGAAGGTGACGGGTGTTGAGCTGCCAAAGTCATTTATGAACGGGAGGCCGGAACCTGGGGTGACGACGAGTGCGGTCGGATGAGCCTGCGACCTCGACGGTGGAACATGCATGCCAGTAGTCTCAAAAGTTGTGACTACGAGGAGCAACAACAGATGAAAGCCTAAGAACCCAGGAGGGTCATGGCGAGAGAGTGGGAGACAAGTAGCTTACTAGGCCGAGGCGCACGATCATTTGGGATCGAGGCGAGGTTAGTCACCATAGCAGCAGTGTTGGCCCTCACTTCAGGCGAGTGTGGTCGGTCATGCGACGGGTTCTCACCCGCAATTTCCTTATTGAGGAGCGCTTCCTGCGAGTAATCCGAACATCTTCAATCCTTTTTCAACATTTGGGGAAGCAATCAACTCAAGTACCTGTAGGGCGAGCTCAGTGGTAAACGACAAACTCAAAAGGGGGGATCCACCCTCCCTCGGGTTGCGCTTGACCATCTTGACTTTCTTTGGCTTGAAAGGCAAGCCTGGAGTCCGTCGGGCGAGCCAAGGCGCGAACTCTATAGTGAAGGAGCGGCTGCTCTCCCTCGCAGTGTCTAGGCGGGCCTGGACTTCTTCCAAAAGTGACATTTTATTGTTACAGTGAATTGGCTTGACAGAGAAAAATGAAAGAGTTAGGAGGCCCCCTCACCCCCACGATTGGAGGTATTTATAGTGTAAGGGAGGGGCCCAACAAAAGATTCCGTCCAGGTCAAGAGCCACTCTTCGAACACTAGGGTTTCCACTTTTCTTTCCGAACTTGAGGTAATCTCGCAAAGAGCGGGGATTGTGTGCAACCATCCCGTGTTCGCTGAGTGGACGAACCAGAGTGACTCCACAGCTCCAGGCGAGTCGGGAAGGCAGGCTTGCGCTCGCCTAAAGCGGCGAGTACCTAGTTAGCGGGGCGAGTCGGGAAGCAGGACAACACTCGCCCATGTAGACGAGTGTTCAGGAACTCGCCATAGAAGCGAGCAAGTGCCAGTTTTATCAGGCAATCGCCACTCCAAAGAGGCGGGCGAGTGCGGGCTTCATCAGACACTCTCCACTCTAAGGATGCAGGCGAGTGATGGTTTCATCGGGCACTCGCCAATCCAGGCGGGTGCTCCGTTGCGATGACACTCGCCTTAGAGAGCGAGACGAGCCGGAGGCTAGGTGTCGGTTCCATCACGACACTCACCATCCAAGAATAGTCGTCGTGCAATATTATATTTATTTTATTTGTCTGCTGATAGCCATTCTGAAAAACAGAGTTTGGTTGTTTGCATTCCAATTTGAGGTGCGCTTAGCAAAATCGAAAAGACGACATTGCGATATTGGTTGGCCCCGCTTAAAAAATTATAAATAGACCATGAAGGGCACCTTTGCGAGGATCCAATTTCTTTTGGCTTCCTATTCCTCTGCGTTGCAGCCAGGGTTGTTTTTGGTTAGCTTCAAAGACTCTCCAAGGTGCCCAGCTTCAGCTTTGGTTTGAGAGGGAAAACACTCAAAGATCTTCCGGGTGTGCGGTGAGTCCTTCGTGTTGCAACCAGGGTCTGTGTCAAGTTCAGAGTCTTCAGCTTAGCGTCCTTTCTCGAGAGAAATAGGTGTGTGCTGCCCCCTTTTTTGGGTCCGAACTCCTCGTTGGGCCGAATCCCGGTACCAACAACAATGATCACGCCAATACTTCCGAGCATTTAAAGACAATCTTTTGAAGCATTTGAGTGCTAAGAGGACTATAACTATTTGTTGTAACCCTAAAAATTAATTTTAAAAAGTCTCTTACTTGTTATATGGTGCAAGACATTTATTTATTTTGAAGCATTAGAATATTATCCCTAAATTTTAGGGATTTTTAAAAAATAATTCATAATTTTTTTGTGGTAGAAAGAAGTCCCTAAATATTAGGATCTTTTTAAAAGTGCGCTCTAAACTGCTCAAAAGGCGTGATAAATCGTTAAAACAACATTACAATATTACACTAAAGATTGATTACAATTAATTTTAAAAGGTGATAGAAATAATTTATAAATATATATAGAATTATTTCAAAGTTCAGTGCAAGCTGATTTCTTATTTTAGCAGAGGTGCTGCAGCATTGTTTCCGGCCCACCATTAATCCCCTCCCCTTTTTTCCCCTCTCTTTCGCTCGCCCTCTCTCGGGCAACTGAAATAGCTGGCCCGTCATCTAGATCGCTGCGGCGACGGCGATCGCCGGCTGAGATCCGTTCGAAGGAATCGAGATCTGGGGAGGGAGGGCAGCACCGGAGGGAGTGGATCCACAACGACATTGTTCAGCCTAATAAGTTAGCTAGCTGGATGCTTTTAATATTACACAGATGCATCTTCTACCCCTGGAAGGTCCGGGAAGACCCTCAGTGAAGAAGCTCCGATCAGAGAGCTAGCGTAGGATCAATCAGCGAATACCTACAGCTTCCCGTCTATTCGCCACCGTAAACGCGGATCCCAACGCCCAAACGAGGAAGAAAATCGATGGGAAAGGTGTCCTGCTCCTCGATCTTAATTGCGTGAGTTTGTTTCATTAATGATTACTCGGTAGTTTATCCATTGCTCCTCGATCTTAATTGCAGAAGGAGGCCAATAAAGGCGAGGAGAAGGGGAAGAAGGACTGCAGTGCCGGAAAGGAGGACGGCCCAATCAGTGTTGTCCTCAAGATCGAGATGCACTGCGAGTGTTGTGCCCAGAAAGTCCGCCGATCCGTCAAAGGATTGAAAGGTATTTCTCAACGAACTCCATTAATTTCTATTACTCCGCGTCTATTTACTTTTTTTCGCATTGCCGGCGATGTGGCCGATGCCGCAGAGTTTTCTCATCTTCATCCACGATTTCGCCCTTCTGATTGCTAGTAGTGCTCGACCGGCAGGCGTTGAGGCGGTGGCATCCGACATTTCGGCGAACAAGTTGACGGTGATCGGAAAAGTGAATCCCATTCAACTTCGAGGTCTCGTGGAATTGAAGACGCATAAGAATGTTGAACTTGTTTCTCCGGCTGTCGCCGGGAAAAAAGAGGAGAACCCCAAAGGCGAAGGTAAAGGAGAAAAGCTTGAGAAAGGCAAGGATCAAAAAAAGGCAGAGGATAAAAAGCCAAAAGAGGTAAATTACGGATCATATTAATTAATTTGTTGAATTTGGATCAACGAAATTTATCAAACAAATTCAATTCGATCGGATTAATTAATTGTTGATTATATCTTACAATTTCTTTCTGTCATCTCTCGTGTAGCCCACGGTGACGACGGTCGTTCTCAAGATCCGGCTACATTGCCATGGCTGCATCCGACGAATACGAAAACAAGCGTCCAAAATCAAAGGTGTGTAATCGATCAGAGGAATCCGTTCATTTTTTTTGCTTTTTCTGTCGATAAAACTATCGAGTTAATTAACCCCGCCGGCTAGGTGATTGATTATTGGTAATGGCTGCTGATCAGGGGTTGATAGCGTTTCAATAGATGAAGAGAAGGAACTGGTCATCGTGAAAGGGACGATGGACGTGAAGAGCCTGGCAGACTTACTGGCAGCGAAGCTGAAAAAGGCGGTGGAGATCGTCAATCCTAAGAAGGATGTCGCCCTAGAAAACGAGAAAGGAGATAAGAAGAAGGGCAACGCCGATGGCGCGAAGAAGGCTAATGAAGGATTGGTGGAAGCTGCAAAGGCAGCATCGGCGGCAGTGCCGGTAGCATCAGGTTCTTCGGCGACGGAGGCGAGCAAGATGGCCATGTCCGTCGGCGGCGTCGGCGGCGGCGGCGATTATCCATACCGCAACGAGACGGTTCACGCGCCGCAGCTCTTCAGCGACGAGAACCCCAATGCGTGCTCCATCATGTAATTAAAGGGTAGCTGAGGGCTGGTAGTAGATCTCTCTTTTATAATTTCCGTAAATATCAATTTTCACCGGCCAGATTTATTCCGCCTAATCTAACGGTTTCACTTATTTCATCTTATTTTAATTTTCTTTTAATCAAAAAAATTTACACTATTAAATTATTCAGGCCATAAAATGGACTTCTCTTTGGAATTCCACATGAAGAGAATTTTGACCCAGCTCATTCATAAAATGAGTCCGGCCCAAATGAAAAAGGATTCCGGTCCACATCTATTTTTTAATAATTAATTCATAAATTGACTAATATTATCTTAATAAATGACTAGGGTACATGAGTTGAGGGTGTTCATCACCCAAATCAAATCAATAGCTTTTCAATCAAATACAAATATTTGAATTCATATTCGAATTTGTTCGAATTTTTGAATTCAAATTTAGATTTGGATTCATCATAAAATTCTGGATTCAAATTTGGATTTGAGTTTGGATTCATCGCAAAATCTTAGATTTGAATTCTGATTTGAGTTTGGATTCAAATTCGCTTTAAATGATGAACTAGATTGATTTTGATCGGCCGGCCGGTCGTGATTATCTTTATATAAAACAATAGATATTCATATTATTCATGAACTATTCACAAATTTTGCAAATAGAGATATTATTATTCGGAATCAAACATCAGTCGAATCAAATTATTCGTCAACTATTTAATTTGAGAACAACAATAGCCATGTGAATTGCATATACATTAAATATTAATTTTGTTAAATAAGCTATAATATTAGTGGCCATACATGCATGAGTTTCATGTGCACAATGTACTGCGGCAACAACATGCATGCAACATGCTCTCAATGCTTATCATTATTTAATTGGTGAAATGTATTTGGTATCCTAACATTTATGTACTGCACATTGAAAAAATTTGTGCACAATCATTATTTTGATAATTAACCTAATGAAAGTATTAAAATAGTAGGAATATGAGGAGAATGATTAATTACTACAACAACAACGCTCAAACCTTATCCTCACTATAATGGGATCGGCTATATGCATCCTTTGTCGTCATGATTGTGCCCTATCTTAAGTCATAATCTCACAAATGTATAAGAGTATCATGTCTTTCGTTATAGTTTCATTTCAAATCTTTATTGGTCCACCCCTCTCCCGTTTAACATGCTTAGTGACTAAACTTATACAACGTCTAACAGGTGCCTCTAATGGCCTCCTTTGTGCGTGATCAAATCATCTTAGTCAAGCTTCTCACATCTTCTCTGCAATTGGTGCTGCTCAAATCTTTCCCTGATACATACATTCATTTCTAATTTTATCAAATCTCATGTGTCCGCACATTCACCTAAACATTCTTATCTTCGCAACTCTTATTTTTTGCTCATCCACACAATTGATGGTCAAACACTCAAAATCATATATATAGAACATCCCTGGTCTAATGAAGTACTGCATGTCATGATTAATTGTTTTAATAAAAAATAATAAAACAAGAGAAATACTGGCTGTCTACTGCATATCATCATGGGATTTCTCTTTTTTCTGAAGCCGCACGTGCTCATTTAATGCCTTAACAATGAAAATTGATTCCGGGCAGTTCATGGCATGCCGCTTCATTCAATTTCCTACTCATGATCTAATAATTATATATAACTCATTGTTGTTTATTATGCATAAACTCTAGAGCAAATTTTTGTGCACAAAAAAAATATGCGTCTTTCATCAAACAAAAATATAACTTGATGAATGCCGCAGATATATCCTGAGCACCATGCTTCATATACATTTCAAGAATATGTGTTCTAAACTCTATTTAAGAGAGAGAGAGAGAAGTGGAAGCATTATTTATAAGATTATAATAACAACCTGAGCTCGCTGGAGGAATCCCAAAGCTTGTACAAGTTTGTTTGTAAACTCAACTGGCTATATCTCTCATTTTAAGTCTCACACCGGCAAAAAATTTCCCTTGCTTGTGATAGAAAAGGTTTCGCAAAGGGGGTGCGGTGTCGGACGGAGTCGGGAGATGAGTGAAATGGCGAAAAAAAAGATGGTAGACCCCGACTATTTAAACACGCAGGAATTTTCAATGTGTTATACGCATCAAAAATTTTCGCCTCCCACTGAGCCTGTATCTAAGTCCTAGGACTTACCCCTGGCGCACCATGCAACTTTTTGTCGTTATCCGATCACACGGTCGGAGACATATATGATGTGTTGACGCTCATGTAATTTAATTAATTTCTACAACTCTTGTTCAGGGCCGCATGGTCGTATATTTCATCTATAGGTTTCTAGTCATGCAGCTTCCGATAGTTACACAGCACAGGACACATCCGTGTCCCATGACTATGTAAATCAACATGTAGGTTAGGTTAGTGTGGAAAATAGAGATGAGCGAAAGAGATCGAACAAAATAAGAAGAACATACATGCATAAGTGAAGAATTCAAGAAATGTTTTTGAACTAGATGTCTTACAAATGAAGACTTCATCCCCTTTTATAGTCATCCAATACCAATATTATATTTACAAGCTTATGTCATCGCTCACCTTATTTTACTATTTACATCATCGCAGACATCATCATAACATTTACATCATCGATGACATCATCTTACAATATACATTATCAATGACATCATCTTCCAATTTACATTATGGATGACATTATTCAGGTTCAAAATATTTTGTATCACAAAATCAAAATTCTCCTCCTTGATACAAAATCATCAAATAATGATCTTTATGTATGTCCATCTCCTCAATCTTCTATTCAAAATAAGTTTAAACATAGTTTAAACTTTTCTAATGAAACGACTGATGGGGATGAAGCTCTATTTAAAGTCTTGAGGGTGCATTTAACCACTCTCCCCCCATGATTTCTCCTATAATGGAGATCATAGATTTGACTGGTCAACCCACTTCCCATGATTTCCTCCACAATAGGAGGATCATGATCTCCTCCACAATAGGAGGATCATGGGGGGGGGGGGGGGGGGGCTTTCAAAAACTATCGCCGCCGACGCCACCACCGCCGGCCGCCGCTGATAACCTCTCGCTAACCACCAAGTTAGTGGGAGGGACATGTAATCATTAAAACAAATAATCTCCTAAACTATGAAATTAATGTTTATGTAGGTGGTACGGTGTGCGGATAACCGCATATCCACCGTAACCACCTCCTGGAAGCTATAAAAGGAGCCCCAAGCCTCCTCATTTCGGATCTCTTGGGGCTCCCAGCCTTCTTCTTCCTCGGGCCAGAGCTCTACCGGATCATCGTCTCTCAGCCACCTTCGAGCCACCCTCAGACCACGATCGAGCCGCCACCAAGTCATCAGCGAGCAGCGGAGACGCCCAAGTCCCAAAGCGCACAGCTCAAGGAAGAAGATAGCCGCCGCAAGCACGCGCTCACAGGCTCTGCCATGCAACCAGCTCTCCTTCGGCGCAGTCTGTTACCCGACGCGAGTCATAGAATTTTCTCTCTCACCATAGAATTGTAACGAGGAGCGGCCTGTCGCCCTCGATTCCCCAAACACCTTGTAACCGCAAGCAAATAGTGGATTTTGACCGGCACAGACCCGATCACGTGGTTTTTTTATCAAGTTGAGGGGTTTTTCTACGTTAAAACCTCTTGTGTACATCTGACTCATTTCATTGACTGTGTGCGTGCTCGACGGTTCCGAGATCTAAGCCAGTCCAATTTAATCTGGTCCGACCGGGACAACGAGTCAGTCCGCAACAACGACCTTCGTAAATACGTCTGCAGGATTTATCTTTGTGTCTATCTTAGAAAGTTCAATTTTCTTCTCATTTTCAATTGCATTTAAAACAAATGACAAACATCGATGTGTCATGTCCGCCCATAGAAGGTCTGATTCTTCACAAGACATATGACATTTGAACTATCACAATTGATCTTCAAGATCTCATGACTTAAACTCTAATATGCAAGTAATCCTCTGAGCCATATAGCCTCCTTGGCTTCAACCACTGTAGCCATGTACTCAACTTCAGTTTTCGACAAGACAATGACCGACTGAAGTGTTAATCTCCATGAAATTAAGCCGGCTTCAAATGTAAACTCATACCCATTGTCGATTTTCTTTTGTCATAATCACATGCATAGTTAACATCAACATAACCAGCTAAGATGTAATCTTTCACTTTTTCTCCGTCATAAATCAAATCGGTACTAACTGTCCAATTCAAGTATCGCAGGATCTATTTCACTGTTTGCCAATGTTCTTTTGCTGGGTTAGCCATGCAACGGCTCACGACCTCCAGCAGCTTGAGCTAAATTTGGTCAAGTACATACCATAGCGTACATGAGACATCCAATTGCACTCACATATGACACGTTTGACATAGACTTCTTTTCAGACTATGATACATGTGATAACAAAGCTAAAAGTCTGAAGTGCGTTGCTAATGAAGTAGATATAGGCTTTGCTTTCTCTATGCTAAATCGTGCAAGAACTTTCTTGATTTATTGCTTCTGAGAGAGAGACACTTCTCTCCGTCTTCTATCCTTGATAATCTTCATACCTAGAGTTTTCTTTGCAGCACGGAGATCTTTCATATCAAATTCCCGGGTTAGTTGAAGTTTCAAAAACTTAACTTCTTTATTTTTTGAAGCAATAAACATGTTATCAACATATAGAAGAAGAAAAATCCAAGAATCATTATTATTGTAGCCAAGCTCGACGTCCCGGTCGGACCAGATTAACTTAGACCGTCTTAGCCCACGGAGTGATCGAGCGCGCAAATAGTCACAGAGAAAGAAAAGCTGACAAGACAATTTTTTAACGTGAAAAAGCCGTATGGGTGAAAAACTACGTGGCCGGATCTATGTCGACCAAACACTAGATCTGAGAGCTGTTATATGGCTTTGCAAGAACTCGAGGGCGACAGACCGCCTCTCGTTATAAATATTGTGGATAGAGAGAGCTCGGGGGGGGGGGTGATATGCCACCATTCACAGAGCTAATTATTTCCTTGTGTGCTGTGGGGAGCGATGCGCTCGTTGTATTCCAGAGTTCTCTAATAGTTTTTGGAGGTAGGAGCAGCTTGCTGCACTCGTTCTGATGTCTGGGGCTTGAAGATCGAGTACGTGCTCAGTGCACCTTATCCTCCGCGTCTTATCTCTGATTGTCTCTTGGAGAAGCGCGGTGCGGTTGCATTATCAGTGGATGGAGTACTGCTTCCTCTTAAGCGCGTGGGGCGCTTGTTGACAGAGAGCGCGCAAGACGCTTGCTGGAGGAGAGCGCGCAGAGCGCTAGATGGTAGAGAACACGCAGGGCGCTTGCTAGAGGAGAGCGCGCATGACACTTGTGGGAGGAGAGCGCGCGAAGCGCTTGCTGGTAGAGAGTGCATATGACGCTTGTTTGGGGAGAGCGCGCGAAGCGCTTGATGGTAGAGAGCACGTAGGACGCTTATTGGAGGAGCGCGTGTGGAGCGCTTGCTGATAGAGAACACGTAGGGCGCTTGTTGGCGGAGAACGCTTGTTGGCGGAGAGTGCTTGTTGGTAGAGAGCATGTAGGGCGCTTGCTGGAGGAGAGGGCACGGGGCGCGTGTTGGAGAAGAGCGCGTGGGGAAGAGACTCGCGCAAGGAAGAGGCAGAGCGGAAGCGCGCAAGTTAAGCATGCGGGAGAAAGAAAGGAAGAGATGTACGTGCGCGAGAGTGCGCAAGGAAGCGGAGCGCGTGAGAGCGTGCTAGGAGGCGGATTGTGCGGGGGTGCGCGAAGAAGAGACGCACGCAAGTGCGCACAAGGAAGTGGCGCACGCGAGAGCACGTAAGGAAGCGATGCGCTTGAGAACCCGCAAGGAGGAGGCGCGCGCGAGAGCACACAAGGAAGAGAAGTGGAGGAGAGAGAAATTTCGTAGGAGGAGGAAAGAGAAATTCTGTAAGAGAATTTCCCGGGCGGAGAAGATGAAGATCTTCGAATGAGGCTTCGAAGACGAAGGAGATCTTCAATGAGTGCTTAAAGATCTTCAAAGAAGGAGAAAAGAATGAAGAAGATGAAGGAGGAAGGAGAGAGAAAATCTGTAGGAAGGTTTTTCGGTTCAAAGGAGACTGAGAAATAAAGGAGGATCTGAAACCCCATTTATAGGCTTCATGGGTGGTTATGGAAGTTATGCGGCTATCCACAGTTGAGAATTAGCGGTGGCCAAGAATTCGGCTGACGGGGGCCAGCCGGCGACGGACTCCGACCATTAGCGAAGGCCGACGAGCGGTGGGTGAGGTCGACGACGATTGCGAAGGCCGACGACGATGACGACATCTGCGGCATTGGGAGAAGACGACGGCGGCGGCCGTGGCACGACCGTCTCTTACGGCGGATGGGCTGCCCGAACCTAGGCGGCTAGAAGGGCACCCAATCCAGGCTGCTCGAGGGGAGGGCAGCCATCCCCTGCGGCAGCAGAGCCACCTGGATCTGGGCGGCTGATTCAGGCAGCCAGAGGGGCAGGGCGGCCTGTAGGACACCCTCCACTCACGCAGGAAAGACGTCGCCGCCCGGATCTGGGCTGCAGGAGGCCGTCCGATCTGGGCGGTCAAAGGGCGGGGAGGCATCCCGCCCTCTGTAGTGGAAGGGTCCGCCTGGATCCGGGCGGGCACGAGGCCGCCTGGTCCAGGCGGCCACAGAGAGGGCAGCCAAAAGGACGCCCCCCCGGGGCACTGTCCCCAGAGCCCCCCGTGATCTCATCTGACGGTCAGGATCATCATTATGACAAAAAATTCAGATCCCGCCTAAGTCTCCCGATTCCGCCGACATCCCACCCCATCCCGCCCGACTCTCCCGATTCCGCCCACATCCCACCCCATCCCGCCCCGACTCTCCACCCGATCCAACAACCACGTCTTTTCAGCAACGGTGACCAGCGGCTGTGTGATCGCGGGCCACCGGCCGCCCTGAGTTCATCGGCGTGGACGCCGACGAGCCCAGGGCGGCTGGTGCCCGAAGAGCTTGTAGCAGCTGGCCGCCGCACTGCAAAAAAGATAATTCACAGGTCTTGCCATCAGATGAGATCATCAGGCCGGATAAGATTGGGCCGGATGAGTGAAAGTGAAGGCCTCCAACTGTCCTTACTTAATTGTTCTCACTGTTATTTATCAAATAATAATTCCTCAAAAACGGGGAATACCGATCTTAATTTATATTTCAGTTGTGTGTGTATTTTTAGTATTGTGTCTAGACTTGTATGTTATAAACTCATATATATGTTTTGTTTTTAAAAAACAAATCATATTATAAGATATTTGCAACCATGATCTTTTCAATATTAAAGATATCAGTCACTTGTTTCAAACTATACTGACAATACAACCACAACAAACAACACTCGAGTCTTTATCCCATTATAATGGGTTCTTTGTCATCACTGTGCCCTATCTTTTGTCGTAATCTCACTAATGCCCAAGTACATCATAATTAAATTAGTGGGGTCGGCTATATGGATCCTTCGCACCACTTGTTTCAAAATATAAGGACAATGTGAAGAAAAAAAAATTGCGCATCATCATTAATTTCCTGAAACTTTCCTTGGTCTTGCTTTACGCTTGGAGGACAAATAAAGTTTTTTTAGGCTCTGATTGACACAGCTTTGAGGACGGCAAAAGTTCTTTTCCAACCGCTAAAACTTTCCTTAGTTCTACTTGATGTGGGATCTATGTATGATCTTTCAAAGTATTTTTTTAACATTTCCATTTGGTATCCAAGCAAGATACAAAAAAAAAACTCATTGCTGGGTGCAATCCAAGTTGAACAAACTGTTGAACAACAAGAGGGTTCCAAATGTCAAAATCCCTCCTCGGAGCATGCAGAATCTGTAGTCGTTCCACAATACACATTGATTTCACCCAAACAAGCCCTATTTGTCTGTTTGACTACTGGCTTAATTATTTGAATAACACAAATTTGCCAATATTTCATTTTTTTTTTAAAAGTTGCCTGTAAGATGCTTTTCACAAAACGCAAGCAAACGTTGCCGCCACGAGAAAAAGCAAAAAATGTATGAAATGAGTTGAATTTTAACATGAAACCAAGCAGAATCCACGGCCACTGGTGAATCATTCTATTAGAGTTTAGGGTCACACGCACACCACAACTTCAAACAACAAATGTGGTTGTACATTAAAAATCTACCCATTGGAGAGACCCCCCCACCATCATGCCCAACCAATATATCAACTTCCAGCCAACACCATGACGGTTATATATATTATATATGGGTAGACTAATTTACACGAACAGACGATCTGGTAAACCATTGGACCTGTGATGCCGGCAGGAGGTTATTGAATGTTGCTAGCCCCATCCGCCGCCTCATTTCAGTGAGCCACAAAACTGGGGGATTGAAGCTGGCAAATACAGCAGACTCAAATTTCACTTATCATAAATATGGTGAAGGCGTGGAAAGGGGGCGAGACCTCCGCCGCATAATTTATCGCGTGATCCGTTTCAGAAATTTCTCCCTCTGTATTGCATATCCTGCGGTCGGAGAACATAAAAAAGTCAAAACCAGAAGATCAACTGAAGGAATAATTTACTTCAACATGCAAGGAGATGTCGGCTTCGTTAGGTATGGCAGTGGCGGTCACAAACGCGGTGGTTATGAACCACCGTTCATGAACGCTCGACCTCACCTAAGAAACTTCACTCATTTTTATATTCAAAACTAATTTTTTTTATGACGGTCATAACAGTTTTGTCATGCCAAACATATATGCTATGACGGTGGCGTTTTTGTTCAAACTCACCGGAGCAAAAAAATCGCTCCAAACGAAGCCGTAGTAAGAATTTAAGGGCCATTTACCAGGACCTCCCCTCTAAGTTTGCTAAATTATAGGTTACACCCCTCTTCTAAAAATACAAAAACCTCTCTTCTCTTAGTTTTAAAATTACAAAGACACTCCCCTGTAAGAGTAAATTTCATAAAATTCATCAACAAAAAGACCTTCCTGATATTTACTCAGAGGGGGCTTGGAGTTTTTTGTAATTTCAAAGTAAGAGGGGTGCAACCTGAAATTATGCTAACTTTAAGGGGAAGTTTTGGTAAATTTTCAAAAAAATAATAATATAATTGATGGGTCCCCCTTAGAAGCGCTAGCCGCACCGCATATGCGGGTATCCGTAGAGCCTTTCCCCGCCCGCAGGTCTCGCCGATCGCCCGTCCCCACCGCGGGTTGAGCGATTGGCCCGGTTGGCTTGCTGGCAAAGTTGCCTTTTGCAGAAAATTGGTGATCCGCGTGCTCTAAGAGCGTTCTTATTCGTCCGTCCGGTAGTTATCGGGGGAAATTACCGGGTTGCCCCTCTTGGAATCTATAAATAGACCCCTTTCCTCCTTTATTTGCACTCTCCGGGGCCGGAAAATCCTCCTACGGATTTTCTCCTCCTTCGAATTCCTCTCTCCTCCACTTCTCTTCCTTGTGCACTCGGGAGCGCGCCACTTTCTTGCGCACTCCCGCGCGCGCCACTTCCTTACGCGCTCCCCCGCGCGCCACTTCCTTGCGCGCTCCCCCGCGCGCCACTTCCTTGCGCGCTCCCCCGCGCGCCACTTCCTTGCGCGCTCCCGCACGAGCGTCTTCCTTGCACGCTCCCGCGCGCCACTTCCCTGAGCGCTCCGCGCGCACCACTCCACCAAGCGCTCCGCGCGCTCTCCACCATCAAGTGCTCTGGGCGCTCTCCTCCAGCCAGCGCTCTGCGCGTTCTCCGCCAGCAAGAGCTCCGCGCGCTTTCTACCAGCAAGCGCTATGCGCGCTCTCTACCAGCAAGCGCTCCACACGCTCTCCTCCAGCCAACGCTCCGCGCGTTCTCCTCCATCCAGCGCTCCGCCAGCAAGTGCTCCGCGCGCTCTCCGCCAACAAGCGCTTCGTGCGCTCTCCTCCAGCAAGCGCCCCGCGCGCTCTCTGCCAGCAAGCGCTCCGTGCACTCTCCACTAGCAAGCGCTCTGGCACTCCCCTCCAACAAGCGCTCCGCCAGCAAGCGCTCTGCGCGCACTCCGCCAGCAAGCGCTCTGCGCGCACTCCTCCAGCCAGCGCTCCGCATGCTCTCCGCCAGCAAGCACTCCATGCGCTCTCCCTCCGCCAAAAAGCGGTCCGCGCGCGCTCCCCCAGCCAGCGCTCCGTGCGCTCTGCCCCAGCAAGCGCTCCGCGCGCTCTCCTCTAGCAAGCGCTCTGCGTGCTCTTTGCCAGCAAGCGCTCCGCGCGCTCCCCTCCAACAAGCGCTCCGCCTTCAAGACCGCTCCAAGTGCACCTCTGTGAGCTCTGCCATCCAGTTCGCTCCAAGCGCACTTCTATGCGCTCTGCCATCAAGAACGCTCCAAGCGCTCCCTCGTGCGCTCCACTCTCAAGACCACCATAAGAGCCCAATGCTCTCAACTCAACAACAGGCTCCCCAGTCTACAACAAGTCAACTGCTTTGGACTGCTCTATACACAACATGAGACAAACCGCAAAGGATAAAAAGCGCAGAACGCATTGCTCGAGCTTCTAAGCAGCAGGTACTAAGCAGTGTGGAAGGTGTGCTGTTCCCGCTTCCAAGAATCATCAAAGCACCTCGAAGTACAACGAGCACATCACCCCCCCCCCCCCCCCGAAGCACACAAAGAGATGCTTAGTTTCGCGAGTGGTGGTCTGTCACCCTCCGAGCTCTTCTCCCTTCTCTCTCAACAATTATAATGAGAGGCGGCCTGTAGCCCTCGAGTTCTTCAAAAAAGTTCTGTACGACAACCAAAAAATAGTGGAGGTTTGGCCGGCACAGATCCGACCACGTGGTTTTTCACCCAGTTGAAGGGTGGTTTTCCACGTTAAAAAAATCCTCTTCTAGCTTTTTACTTTCTGTGACTGTTTGCGCGCTCGACCGCTCCCGGGCTAAGGCGATTCAATTTTTTGTCCAGTACACCGGAGTCTTGAGCGATCCGCAACAATAATAATAAAGGTTAACTAGGAAGACCCCCAATGAGCTTGTGTAACAACCATAGGGACCTCTCATACCACTTTTGAAACAATCAAAACATCATCTACGAGTTTACCACGGTTACATATAGCAGGAGTGCATACTTCCCAAAATCTATATGCTACGGCTTATTGAATTAAAAATTAACGTAAACTCACACGGGAAGCTCAGTAATTTTAAAAGGGAAAAAGAGGTAACAGTAATTACACACACTCAGGGAGATCCAAAAAATAGGAAAATGCTTAAAATAGAATATCAAAATGTGGCATATTTTGACTTACAGGTGGATATGTGGGCACGTAATAAAAAGGTTGGGGCTGACCAACAATCATCTGCGGTCCATACTGCAAAAACGTGACAATAAGAAAAAGAAGGCAAACTGGCTGAACATAATCGGCGTGCATGATTAGGAGCATTCCATACCATGGGGCCATTAGCATGAATGTACGGCTGAGGAGATTGTAGCTGAGGGGCCTGTGAATTGTACACGGGTTGGTGTGCGCCAAATGCTTGTCCAATCTACAAAATTGCTTCTTACTATCAAAAGAGTAGGAAAAAACATGAAAACATCATTGAATGGGGGTAATAATGGCTCAAAATTTCATCAAGATCCTACCAGGGGGAGTTATGATAAAAATGAGCTATAAACAACGTCAGAGAGACTGCATTTTTTGTTAATATATCAGGGGGAGTTATTAATCTCCTTCTAAATGTTGATGACATCGTTGTAGTTGGGAAAGTGGAAATGTAAATAAAATACATGGCCAAGGAGATCAAAAAAAAAATACATCTTAGGGATTGAGATTGCTTACGTAAGCAGGGAGGTCTTTATATCCCAACAAATTTATGTACTTGACCTCAAGAAAACATAAAAACTAGCATTCACACAAGCCAACACACCAATAGATCCAAATTATTAACTTAGAGATGTAGAGGAGAATACTTAAATAAATAAGAAATGTATCAACGATTAATTGGAAAATGCATATATTTATCTCATATCAGGACAAACATAACTTAAGATGTTGGTGTAGCAAGTCATTTTATGCACACTCCAAAAGAAACCTATTTAAATGATGTTAACTATATTCTTCAATACCTCGGAATCCCAAAGAAGGGAATTCTTTGTAAGAGAAGTATGAGACTAGTTCTTGAATTTTACACTCGCGCAGATTATGTTGGATCTATGATGATAGGAGCTCTACTCCTGAATACAAAAAATTTCTTGAAGGAGATAGTGAAAAACAGAATGTTGTTGCAAGATCAAACGTGGATGCAAAATTTTATTCTATGACCCTATATTGGTAGAACAATATTGTTGTTCATGAATGGGATAATATTGTTATAACACATCAACAATTAACATGGAACATAATCACGTTCAAAGCAATTGAACTAAATATATAGAGATTGGCGGATATTTGAAGGAAAAATGTATTGTACTTTAGGTTTGTAAGCGGTATCGTTTGGGCTTCAAGCTGCAAGCGCACTAAAAAGGTTAGTTTATGGATCAAACAAAACCGCATTGTACTACACCGAAAAAATGTGGCAAGCTTTGACATCATTGCAGTTTAGAGTCAGTTTTTGCGGCACGGTTTCAATATTTATACATTTTTCGATATATAACTGAATGGATCGGTGTAGTAAATCCTCAAAGTGAATCTGCAAGCATTTTGGTGATTAAGTGAATCTGTCTCTTCCATCAATAATTTTTAATGACAAACTACTAAAGCAAAAATCATCTAATAATTTTGTAAAGGCTAAAATTAACAGCCAATACAGTCAATTGGTCATTGGTCAATACTTGCTAAGTTGGTTGGTTGCCTTCAACTTCACTTGTAAAGTTGTCGGACTGTTGTCACAACTACGACCCGAGTCATTGCCAGAACAAGCAAAATAGTCTGTTTGTCATTAAATGATGATTTTAAGCCAATGTCCAGAGCAACAAAATGACCAGTGAAAACTGGTCGGACAATGGAGACGGAGCCCAAGCCGTAGAGGTCCAGAGAAGTAGAGTTGATGAGTCGTGGAATGGGCAAATTGAAATGGTGGATGTATGATGCATCAAGCTCTGAATAACTGAGCAGCTGAGAAGGAATCGAGAGATCTAGTCGGCGGCATGTCACTTTCAGTCGTTGCTTCAGAGTAGGTTTCGCGCCAGCGACCGGAACGGCATGAGTCGGCATGATGCGACCGGAATAGTGCGGCATGAGTCGGCAAGTCACATAACTGCATGAGTGATGCACTGATATGGGGACAGAGCTACTTAGTATTCTGCTAAGGTAACTCAGGTAATGGCCTAATGGCAGAACCACAAAAGGCAAAACTACAAAAGCTATGCCGGCCATGTTACCTGGAATAATGGGGCCAAAACAAAACTAGTTCAATTAAGCAATGAACATAATAAAATAAACTAGGTCAAAGGTGTAATTAAAGCAAAAGACCAATTTGAACTTTAAATCATTTTAACACATTGAATCATTGAATGTATTGCTTTGTGGTGCAGTGCGGTGTCTTCGGTTTCTCATAGGACACTGAATCACACCGCAACAAATACAGTTTTACAATCACAAAAACTGCACCGCGTCTGACAGTTCGGTGTGGTTCGAAGGTGCGGTTTTCCTAGTTTTCTTTGGTTGATATTTTATTTTCAATCTTAATTGTGTTGCACCATTTATGTAATTACTAGTCATCAACTTGCTGATGTTCTCACAAATGGGCTAAATAATATGACAGAAGACAGAATGGGAGTAGGACAAGGAGAATGCAGACAGCGTTGTGTCAAGGGCTTGGGTTGGGAACCGAATGTGAATGTGTGCACGACTTGTGCTTCGATGACGCCCGTGACACCCTAGATATCACAACATTCAAATATGTTGGCTGCATCCGCTCCGTTTCCCTAGCAACTCGGACGCACAATTGCACGCTGGTGCACTAGGTTGGGTTGTGGAGGGGTGCGGAGGGGCCGGGGTGCTTGTCCAATCATGTAGTGTAGTGGGGCTCACCTGGAACCGTCCACCGTCATCGATCTCGCCTAAGGAAGTGGCGCATCTTCAAAATACTAATGATAAGAAGCTTTTATTGGAGTCAAAGGTGCTTGCAGAGCGAGCTTGCTCATGTGGCTAGGTCTTGGTGGTAGGATCTCACCTCGTTGATAGATGGCTTCTTTGTTTTCACATTGGCAAATCAAGATGATAGAGATAGAGCTCTACCTGGAGGACCATGGGTAGTCACAGGGCAAGTGCCAAAGCTGCCAATAGAATTATGGTCTTGTACCACTCAAATTCCCATCGTGTCAGCAGCTGGTATAGTGGTATGCTAGTGCATATGGACACTTGCACCGAAGTTGTTCAAATCGATTTGAGTCAAACCATTTAGTTTTCGGGATCACCATTGGGTGGAAGGGTGCCCAATGGGGAAGATAATTGTATTCAAGTAGCGTCAAAGGGGACTAACAAACCCGGCATCCTTATATAGAGGGGGGGGGGGGGGTCCATACATAGCAACATATCAAAATAACAATAACAACATACCAAAATAACAATTACTAAAACAACAAACACACATTAGAAACTAAATATTCCGTTTCCTAATTGGCCGGCCCCGCTAACTTCGGCGGTTCCTCCTCATCGGTGCCCGTCCCGTCCGCCGTCTCCGTCGCCTGTTATGACTGCCGTCTGTAGACCCGCCATGGACGCACCTCGTCGTAAATGTCGGTAACAATGCCGCCATCTGAAAAATTTGCCTTGTCCTCAAGGCAGAAGTCGGGAAATTGGCAGCGGAAATCATCTCGCAGAAGCCAGGTGACCTCTCTCAGGGGGCGGTGGCGCCACGCCACAAGGCTCTCTTCTGGGGCCATGTCTCCGGGAAGGTGATGACGGCGGTCTAGAATGCTGTCCGGATTGATAGGGGCGGCGTCAGAGTAGTCAAGATCAGCCGGAATGTGGTCCAGTGTCGGATGATCACCCACTACGCGGCGAAGCTAAGAAACGTGGAAGACCGGGTGGATCCGGCTCCCCTCGGGTAGTTATAGCTTATAGGCCACAATGCAAATCCGAGCCACGACTTCGAACGACCCAAAAAAACGAGGCGCGAGTTTTGGGCACGGGCGTTTGGCAACCGTGAGTTGGCGGTAAAGATGGAGCTTGATGAAGACCTTCTTGCCGACCCGAAAAGAGAAGTCCCACCGTTTGCGGTTTACGAAAATGTCATTTTCGCCTAGGCCCGACGAAGGTGATGCTTGAGACTATCCAGAATGATGTCCCAATCTTGGAGGTGGATGGACAAACTCGACACGAGGTATTCCCCAGGTAAATGTCGCACAACATCTGGCGGTGGTCGTCCGTAGAAGGACTCAAACAGAGTCATTCCCGCGGCCTGGTGGTAGGCGGTGTTGTACAAGTACTCTGCCAAACCCAACCACTTGGCCCAAGTGCCCGGTCACTCGCCGACAAAACAACGGAGGTAAGTTTCCAAACAACGATTGAGGACTTCAGATTGGCCATCCGTCTACGGGTGGTAGGTGGAGCTCATGCGGAGGTGTGTCCCTTGGAGGCGAAACAGGGATGTCTAGAAACTGCTCAGAAAGAGGGGATCGCGATCGCTCACAATCGACCGTGAGAACTCATGGAGGTGCACGACCCCGGAGATGAAACTGTCGTCCACCCCCGCGGTTGTATACGGGTGTCAGAGGGGAATGAAGTGTTCGTACTCGGAGAGCCGGTCCACTACGACGAGGATGCAGTCGAACCCGTTGGACCGGGGGAGGCGTGTAATGAAGTCCATCGCAATGTCCTCCCAAATGCAGTCCGGGATCGGTAGCGGTTGAAGTAGCCCGGCGGGAAACATAGCCTCGTACTTCTCCTTCTGGCATGGAAGACAGGCGGCCACGTAGGATTTGACTTGCTTGAACATGTGCGGCCAGTACAGCAAAGCCGTTAAACGTAGGTAGGTGCGGAAATCCCCCGCGTGGCCCCCGGTTGGAGTAGCATGGAACTCGGCAATGAGGCGCGGAATGAGAGCCGAGGACGCGTACAACACTAAGCAGCCCCGGTAGAATAACCGACCGCCCACCAAGAAGTAAGGGGGCTGACCTTCTGGATTGGCGATGAGGGACATTCGAATGGCAGCAAGGTGTGGAGTGTGGACACATCTCTACGTCATGTTGAATCTCTGCGGTAACCTCCCAGACCGGGCAGGAGATGGCTCGGAGTTCCGGGGAGTGCACCTGTCGGGAGAGAGCGTCCGCCGCTCGGTTGGTGCGCCCCGGGCGGAACTCGATGGAGAAGTCTTACCCCAGGAGCTGCCACCCAAAGATGCTGTGCCGGCGTGGCGATCTTCTGCCGAAGAGATACTGCAAGCTATGATGATCGGTGCGGACGATGAAGGGTCGGCCCAAGAGGTACGACCACCAATGCTGCACTGCCAGGACAAGTGCCATGAGCTCGTTTTCATACGCCAAGCGGCTTCGGACGGCGGTGGAGAATGCTCGGCTGTAGTAGGCGATTGGGCGGCCGTCTTGCATGAGTACGGCACCCACCCCGGTGCCCGAGGCATCGCACTTCACGATGAAAGGTTGATTGAAGTCGGGCATGGCAAAAACTGGGCCATTTACAAGAGCTGCGTTAAGGTCGGTGAAGGCGGACATGGCCGTAGGAGTCCACACAAAAGGCCCCTCCTCGGAAGATTTGAGTAGCTGTGTGAGGGGCTGCGTCAAGGTACCGTACTACCAGATGAAGCGTCGATAGAAACCGGTGAGGCCCAGAAAATCTCGGACGTCCCGAAGGGAGGTGGGAGTCGGTCGGTGTAGAACGGCCTGAATTTTGTCGTCATCCGTGGCCACGCCCAAGGCTGAGATCGTGTACCCCAAGTAGCTGACCGTGGTCACCCCAAACGAATACTTCTTGCGGTGGAGGACGAGATGATGTTGTCGGATTGTCTAGAGCGTGCGGCGAACATGACATAAGTGCTCATGCCAGGTTGAGCAATACACCAAAATATCATAAAAAAAAACAAGGACGTGTTGACGGAGTACCGCTTAGAAGATGTTGTTCATGGTAGCTTGGAAGGTGGCCGGTGTGCTGGTCAGCCCGAAGGGAATGACCAGAAACTCGTAGTGCCCATCATGTGTCTGAAATGCTGTCTTGGGTACATCCTCCGGTCGAACCCGGATCCGGCGGTACCCCGCTTTGAGGTTGAGCTTTGTGAAGAAGGCAGCGACGTGGAGCTCGTCCAACAACTCTTGAATTGAGTGCGAGTCTCAAGAATGAACGCCCGGAAGACGCGGGGAAGCTCAGAACGATCGCGAAGAAGATACAACCATGTCATGCGCGAGTAATCATCAATAAATGTAAGGAAGTACCGATAGCCAGAAATACTAGTAATCTTGTATGAACCCCATATATCAGAGTGTACTAATATAAAAGGAGCGGAGCTCCGAGTACAATGAGAAGGAAACGATGAACGTGGCTGTTTGCCAAAAATACAGGTTTCACACTGAAAAGCAGGAAGAGATACATCCGGGAGAGCCTTCTGGAGGACTGGGAGAGGAGCATGACCAAGACGTCGATGCCAATCTGATGAGGAGACAGAGGCGAGGAGAGTAGGAGAGTCATCGAGAAGGTAGAGCCCGTCTTGCAGTCGCCCCCTACCAATGATAGTCTGCGTCTGCTGATCCTGTATCAGAAAAGAAGAAGTAAAGGTCACTGAGCAATGTAAACCAGTAGTAAGGCGACCAACAAAAAGTAAATTGAAAGGAGAGCCTGGAACATGAAGAGCCGAGCGCAGGAAAAGAGAAGAGGTGAGAGGAATATCAGCACATCCAGAGACAGGGACAGAAGCCCCATTGACCACAATAATGTACTTCGGGTGAGGGGAAGACAAGTATTGAGGCGGCCGAACAGAGGTGATGTGATGAGTGGCACCAGAATCGAGGATCCATCGCGGGCCAGAGGAGAGGCAGGCGATACCTTCATTGGAGATGGAGGCAGCGGAGGCAGCGGAGGCAACCGAGGCTGGCGGGCAGCTAAGCAGTCCATGAAGATGTTGGAGCTGGAGGCGAACCTCGTCGAGGTCAGTACGAGTGGGAGAGGAGTCGGTGGCAGCAACAGACGCCTGCGGACGAGGAGGGCGACCATGCTTGGATAGCACGTGGCTTCAAGATGCCCATCTTTGCCGCAGAACGAGCACTTAGGCCGAGGCCGTCCACCTCGACCACGTCCCCGAGAATAAGAGCGGCCTCCACAGACTGAAGAGGGAAGAGACAGTAAAGGAGCAGGGACCTGCTGGACAAGAGCCGGAGAAGGAGGTCCAGACACACCCGGAGGCGGGGTGACTTTGAGAAGCATTGAGCACACATTTGAGAATGACGGGGTAACAGTAGAGGAGAGGATGTGAGCCCATACACTGTGAAGGTGATGGGGTAGCCGAGCCATCATCATGGCTATACCCACAGCTTCCTTTTGGGCACGTTGGGCAGCGAGGTCCACAGTAGGAGGCTGGTGTTGGATCCATGCCTCGACCAAAGACCGAGCCTGGGCAACAAAGGAGGTCAGATCGGTCGCACCACTGCTATTAAGGGCCTGGAGAGCAGTGATAATGTCATACAGATGGTGGAGACTATCCTTGCCGGAGTAAAGGGTATGAAGCACGTCCCACATGCCTTTGGCCGTCTCGTGGTACATGGTCAGGCGATAGGATTCACTATTAAGAGAATTAAGGATCCATGTCTGCACACGACCATCATTGCGTAACCAATCGTCAGTAGGAGTACCGGTAACCACCTGGGTCAAGTGATGAAGAAACCCGTTGGATTGCAGGACCCGGCGAACAGAATGCGTCCATTCGACAAAATTCTTCTTGCCAGTCAGAGATATAGTAGTAATACAGAGTACATCCCGTATTTCAGGAATAGAGGCCGGGCGGTCTGCAGGAGGAGCCGCCGTGCCGGTAGAATCAGCAGAAGAACTCATGGAGGGGAAGCGGCTAAGAGGGCAGACCGGCAACAGAGGAGTCCGTGCGACTAGAACGGAGACCGCCTGGTCACGATGTGAAGACACTAGGGGCAGGAGGAGGCCGCGACCAGAGGCGGATAGAAACCAGCGGACAGAGACCAAACCACGCGGATAGGAGGAGGAAGAAGAGTCCGCGGGACTAGAACAGAGACCGCCTGGTCACGATGTGAAGACACCAGTGGTAGGAGGAGGTCGCGACCAGAGGCGGATAGAGACCAGCGGACAGAGACCAAACCGCGCGGATAGGAGGAGGAGAAGACCGCGACCTAAATGCGGGAGGCAACAGTCCGCACGGTCAGGCTGAACATAGCAGCGGTCAGAGAAGGAGGAGGCCACGAGAGGGCAGAGAGAAGAGACCGCGAGTAAAGAACACTCAAGCAGATAGAAAGAGGAGGAGAAGACCGCGACCTAAATGCGGGAGGCAACAGTGCGCACGGTCTGGCTGAGCACAACAGCGGTCAGAGAATAAGGAGGCCACGAGCGGGCAGAGAGAAGAGACCGCGAGTAAAGAACACTCAAGCGGATAGAAAGAGGCCGCAGCGAGCAAAGAAAGGACTCTGTGACAAGGTTGAAAGAGGCCGCAGACCGCGCGAGAAGGAGTCGGCGACAAGGCAGAAAGCGGCGAGCAGGAACAGGCCGCATGAGGTCGCGCCTGATAGCAGGAAGGAGACCGCGTGAGAAGAGAGTGCGGTCTGGACCCAGAATAGAAAAGGGAGAGGTGGACCCCACAGGAAGGCTATAAGAGACCTGAGGGGAGGGGTGGAACCACGGAGAGGAGAGGGAAGAAGAGAAGCGAAGCGGATAGGCAAAATAGGCCGCAAGAGACCGAGCGACAAGAGGGGGCAGCGGACAGAAGGCCAGGCCGCACGCACAGAAGAGAGACCACAGGCAGAGAGGCGGTTTAGCAGAGGGAAGCCGCCCAAGGAGGATCGGTGGCTCTGATACCATGTAGAGAAGAGGAAATACAACCTTGTATATATGTTCACTTGTGTAAAATACAAAGAATGAGTACAAATATATAGATGAGAGAGAGAGAGCAAGGTCCTATACAAGATGTAGGACTAAAGAGGAGAGAGAAATAACAATAAAAAATACAAAATGGGCCTAGTTAAATGGGCTTCTCTAACAGTTCTGATTGGACCCACGATCGGTGGAAATGACACATTTTAGGTCCGCTCATTGCGTAGTTCGTTCTTCCCCTATGTGACTAGCACCCAACCCTAGCAAACCGACCGCACGAATCGACACATTCTAGGTTCCGCTTGTTATGTCTTGAAAGAGATAATATGTCGACAAAACGACTACTTTGAATGACGAAAAAACGAACTTATAGATATCAAACATATAGTAAAAGTAGGATCACAAATAGCCTATTTAAGGTTTTCGATGAAAGTGCAAGAGATAGGTCACTTCCCTCTAACCGAAGAGAGAGAATCAACATGTGAACACGTTCTGAGGTGTCACTTCGTGATAATTAGAGAAAAAGTAGAAATATCCCTCATATGATAAGATGCCCTTGAATCAATAATCCAAGGAATAGGATTGGAAGACGGGGATATTATACACGACTGGGCTACATGAGAAGAAGCATGTGAACAAAAACTTGAAGAGCCATGGGTTTCATTCATCAGAGCAATGAGTTGTTGAACTAATGCAACGAGAGAGCTGAGGGTAGCACCTCGTACTGAGTCGAAGACTGTTGGAACAAGGTTTGATGATCCCTTGATTTGAGAATAACAAATCTTGTAAGTCTATAATCTCTATTTCCAAGTGTTTTCAGTGTATGCAAGTACATATATCTTTATTATATAAAACAATAGTGATATCTTGAAGCACACCGTTAAATTCATCAAGACCGTCCGATCTCCAAGAAATCGCATGTGGCCATTGGATCTAAAAAACGCGGGCTGCCAATAGCCAAATCTCCAAGAAAAACATTGTTCCCTTCTTCCGATTTCCCGATAGCAAGCTTTCCGCCTCCCGTCCGGTCACGGGCTCACCCCGCAGCTGGCGGCGGAGCAGCCGACGGCCTGCCCGGCGCCCACCGGGGGGTTCGCCGGCCTCCGGCGAACCCGCTAGGGGTTGTCCGGCGGCGAGCGGGCAGGGCCACCGCCGGCGGTGGCCCTGCCCGTGAGCTCCAGTTTAGGGCTCACGGGCTGGTGGCGCGGTGGCCCTGCCCGCTCGCCGCCGGACCACACCCGGCGGGTTCGTCGAAGGCCGGCGAACCCCCCGGTGGGTGCCGGGCAGGCCTCCGGCGGCTCCGCCGGCGGCGGCATCCGCGAGCAGGGAAGCAGAGGCGGAAGGGGGGGGGGGGGGTCGGGCACAGGATTTTATTTTTTATTAAATTATAATTATATAATTTGGTTTTTTATAATTTATAATCTTGGTTATTTTTCCGTGGAAATCGGAAGCATCCGAGCGTCATTTCCCCCATAATTGGCGGGTCAAGCAAATTAAATTAATGTGTATAAATACATATCTGCCGATGCAACTTGGGACTTCAAGTTGAGCGATTATTCGCACATGCGCATACCAGTGGGCTTATTTTGAATGATTTTTGTACTATATTATATATAATTATATATTAATTAAGGTTTCGGTTGGTAGAGTGTCGGTGTTGAGTGCGTGTTGAGTGCCGGTTGGCGAGCGAAGGCTCGACGCCCGTCGGGGGGCGGGTGAAGCCCCGACGCCCGGCGGGGGGGCGGGCGAAGCCCCGACGCATACTGGGGGGCGGGCGAAGCCCGCTTGAATGCCAAGCGGGCGTTGAATGCCAAGCAGGCGAAGCCCGCTTGGTTGCGGGCTAAGCCCGCAGCGACGCATCGAGAACGGGCGGAGCCCGTTCGAATATGTTAGTATATATATATATATAAATATATATCTTTACTATTAAAAACAATATGCATATCTTGAGGCACACCGCATAATGAATCCAGACCGTCCGATCAAGCAACTTAAAAAGTTGGTCGTTGGATTCAAGAAATGAGGGCTACCAATATCCAAATCTCCCTTTTAAACACTGTTCACATCTCAGTATTTCCCGATACCAATGTTCCGCCTCCCGTGCCTTCACGGGCTCACCCCGCAGCCGGCGATGGAGCTGCCGCAAGCCTGCCCGGCTCCCACCGGGGGGTTCGCCGGCTTCCGGCGAACCCGCCGATAGTTTTGGAGCTCACGGGAAGGTCCACCGTCGGCGGTGGCCCTGCCCGCTCGCCGCCGGACAACCCCCGGCGGGTTCGCCGGAGGCCGGCGAACCCCTCGGTGGGCGCCAGGCAGGCCGGCGGCGGGATCGGCGAGCAGGAAGCAGGCGGAAGAGCGGAAGGCGGAAGCGGATTTCTGTTTTTTATTTTTTTATTTTGTTTTTTTTTATAATTTAATTATATTCTTTAAAGTTTAAACAAAAATTTAATTTAATTTATTAGAATTATTAAAAAGTATCCTGTTGTAGTTTTTGCTAATTAACAACGAAGCCTGCCGGGGGCGGGCGAAGCCCGCTTGAATGCCAAGTGGGCGAAGCCCGCTTGGTTGCAGACGAAGTCCGCAGCGACGCATCGAGAACGGGCGAAGCCCGTTCGAAGATGCTAGTACATATATATACATACACACACACACACATATACATATGTATACCTATACATATACATATGTATATGTATAGGTATACATATGTATATGTATAGGTATACATATGTATATGTATATGTATAGGTATACATATGTATATGTATAGGTATACATATGTATATGTATATGTATAGGTATACATATGTATATGTATAGGTATACATATGTATATGTATAGGTATACATATGTATATGTATAGGTATACATATGTATATGTATAGGTATACATATGTATATGTATAGGTATACATATGTATATGTATATGTATAGATATACATATGTATATGTATATGTATAGATATACATATGTATATGTATATCTATACATATGTATATGTATATGTATATCTATACATATGTATATGTATACATATGTATATCTATACATATGTATATGTATACATATGTATATGTATACATATGTATATGTATACATATGTATATGTATACATATGTATATGTATACATATGTATATGTATACATATGTATATGTATACATATGTATATGTATACATATACATATGTATATGTATACATATACATATGTATATGTATATGATGTTATAAATAAAAGATCAATAATGCTCAAGATCAGCCACTATCACTAGATGATAAGTGATACCACCAGGCGATAGCACTCAACGTACGTCGACTTGCAGTCGAGGATCAACTGTGAAATTAGAGAATTCTGGACTGCTTGGAGGATTTTCACGAAAGACGCTATCGTCGGCGACAACTATCACCTAGCGACGATAGCTCATAAGAGCGACTTGGAGTAGTCCCTGGATGGTTTCAAGTCAAACCTGAGGAACACCAAAAATCCCACTACCACGTCGCATTAGCTACTAGCACCGCACGATAAAAACAAAGAATTTTTGTGGAGTTGAATGTTGGACTCTACCGCCCGGTAGTAACGCCCAATGGTAGCACTAACTTCATAAAGAAACCCTCGTGGTGCAGAGGAATAAAGCAAGGGCTATTCAAATTTTACTACCACCTCGCGGTAGTAGCGAAAGCCAAGCGATGGCTCTTGCTACATAAGAAAACCCCAACAACACCGAAGAGGAATTTGAGCGTGGGAAATTTGATTTTCAATGCCACAACCTAGCGGTAGCAGCAGTAGAAACGATCGATCGATAATAATACAGTTCGCCCTAAACCGGGCTTACATATATATATAGGCTAAAAAACAAACAATAAATATAATAGATATATTTAACTCTCCCCCTCAAGTTGGGAATATATATTGATCATTCCCAACTTGTTTGTGCTGTCCTTAAAGTTATCGCTGCATAAACCCTTGGTGAAGACGTCCGCAAGCTGGTCGAATGAGTTCACAAAAGGGGTGCAAATATTTCCTTTGTCTAGGTGATCCTTGATGAAATGTCTATCAACCTCCACATGTTTGGTTCTATCATGTTGTACTGGATTGTGCGCAATACTGATGGAAGCTTTGTTGTCACAGTAGATCATGATAGGGTTGTTCCCTTGAAGACCAATATCACGAAGAAGAGTCCTCAACAACAATCCTTCACAAACACCTCGTGCCATAGCCCTATACTCTGCCTCTGCACTTGACCGAGCTACCACATTCTGCTTCTTGCTCCTCCATGAAACGAGGTTGCCTCCCACAAAGATGCAGTACCCCGTGGTTGATTTTCTATCGTCTTGGCTACCGGCCCAATCAGCATCTGTAAACACTTCAACTTCTAGTGATTGGCCGTTTTTGAAAAGGACCCCACGGCCTGGTGCCTTTTTGAGATACCGCAGCACTCTAAAGATTGCCTGCTGATGACGAACGGAAGGAGAGTGCATATGCCTACTTAGGACTCCCACAACATACGTAATGTCAGGGCGAGTATGAGACAGGTATATGAGACGTCCAACCAAACGTTGGTATTTTAAGGCATCCACTTTTTCTCCACTAGCATCTGCATCAATTTTGTGATTAGCCTCAATAGCTGTGTCCACGGGTGCACACCCAAGCATCCCAGTTTCTTCAAGAAGATCCAGAGTATACTTTCTTTGGGAGATGAAAATCCCTTGTTGAGACCGCACCACTTCAATTCCCAAGAAATATTTAAACTTTCCCAGGTCTTTAACTTCAAATTCTTTGCTCAGTTGCTCCTTCAGGTAAGTAATCCCCTCCAAGTGGTCCCCGGTAATGATAATGTCGTCCACATACACAATAAGAATAGAGACCTGAGCACCCTTTCTCTTAATAAAGAGTGTGTGGTCAGCATGACTTTGAGTGTATCCAAGTTGAAGCATGAACTTGTAAAAAACGTCCAAACCACGCTCTCGGAGACTGTTTCAAACCGTACAGGGATTTTAGAACCCGGCACACCTTTCCCTTGGACCCTTTGATAACAGAGCCCTGTGGAATATCCATATAAACTTCCTCCTCCAGATCGCCATTCAAAAAGGCATTCTTGATATCGAGCTGAAGTAGTTCCCATCTACGGCTTGCAGCAACCGAGAAAAGCACGCGGATAGAGTTCATCTTCGCAACAGGAGCAAAGGTCTCCTGGTAGTCGATACCCTGAGTGATGTAGGGGTAGGCTAGTGGTGCTCGGAAACTAGGACTCTACGTGCACGTGTGAGGGGATATGCGAATGCGATGCCACATGCAATGAAATAGTCGGATAGCAACGACAATTAATTTCAGCAATGCGAATTAACAACACCACGCAGTTAATGGAAATAAAGAAGCAATTAGATAATTTTGGCGATTCGGCAACGGCTTCCTCCGCACGGAGGGCCTAAGCAAGCGGCGGCAATTAATTCCACAAACAAATATTAGCGCAAAGTACAACAACTACCAAACTATGATCACAACACAAATATAGATAAACAACCAAGTGTAAATGTCAAGTACTAAACATCAATGTTGTTAAGATCTCGATTTAGATCGGACGATCTTACGATCTTACGAGTTTTACGGGGGAAACGAGTCACGAGTTAGGCTGGATCGGGTTCCCTGCAAAATCGCCAGGATCGGCGTTTAAGATTGTAGGATCGTGCGATCCTACGATCATTTTCGATCCCAACGTTTAAATCCCGCGCATCCCTATTTCTTCCCGATCGGCATTCTAGGTCATCTCGATTCCGTTGCTCCCGCAGCAGTTCCGATTCCGTCGCTCCCGCAGCATCCCGATTCCGTCGCTCCCGCGACATCTCGATTCTGTCGCTCCCGCAGCATCCTAGGTCATCCCTTCTTATTTCTTATTATTCCTCTGTGTCCAGATTTAGCAGCAGGTGTTCAGATTAATACATATTTCTCATGCTTTTGATTTAATTTTTATTAAAATACGATCTTGCGATCCGTGTCGATCCTACGTTTTACGATCTTAGGGATGCCTCCCGATCTTAGTTAAGATCTCGATCTTCACAACATTGCTAAACATAATACCACGAGATACTCACGATGCAGTGGGCTGATCCGAGACGGTGGAGAAGTTGAGAGACCGGATGCAAAACGGGCGATCGGAGGCGTACGCGGTGGCACGGTGACGTCACGGTGGCTGCCCACGGTGGAAAAGAGGAGATGCGGGCCGGAAACGGCGATATCCGGCCACTAGAGAATGGATCGGGGTGTCGGTGGGTAGATCCGCTAATTTTAGGGCGGATCCGGACTACGGAAGTGAAAATAAGTAAGTGGATGGTAGATCGGGGAGGGGTAGCGCTAGATCAATTAGATCTAGGGTTTTCGGAGTGGTAGGAAGTGGATCCACGAAGGGGAGTTGGCGGATTAGGAAGGAGGGGAAGTTGGCGGCCCGGGTGAACAGTGTTTCGGGTGAACAGTGGCGGTGAACAGTGGTCGGGTGAACAGTGTTCGGATGAACAGTGCTCGGGTGAACAGTGTTTCGGGTAGGTAATGGTGGCTGCTGGCTGGAATGGCGGGCTGCAGCGGTTTTGGGGGGTTTCCGATGGCTGGAAAAGGGATTTGAAGGGTGGAAAATGAAGGTAAGGGTAGGGGTTACCTTGGGGAGGAGTTTGGCGGCCTAGGAGTCGTCACCTAGGGTTCCACGGCGTCGGCACCGGGGAGGGATCGCTGGAATCCGGGAATACTGCTTCTCCAAATTCTGCAATGGCCTCAAATCAGCCCCCTAGCATCCTATTTATAAGAAAACACAAACTAGGGCATCCCCATCAACGGCTATGATTGGCCGATGGGTTAGCCCTTTAAAATACATCAAAATAAACTCAAAAATATAAAGTAATATAGCGTTTTGACTCGCGGCGACGTTCCGGACGCAATCGCGGAGTCCGATCGTCGATCCGGGCGCGCCAAATATGGAAAGTTGCCAAATCAGCCCCGAACGGGCCCAAAACGCGTCCTCGTCTCTGCTCCGCATCACTGAGCCTATATCCCTGAGCCACCAAACGAGCTTTGTACCGCTCCACTACACCATCTTGGTTTTGTTTAACTGTGTAGACCCAACGGGATCCAACCGTTCGCTTCCCTGGAGGAAGGCTCACCAGCTGCCACGTTTTATTCTTGTCCAAGGCACGCAGTTCCTCCTCCATTGCCGTTTTCCATTCAGGTATCTGAACAGCCCCTGCCATGTCTTAGGGATAACAATAGATGAAAGAGAAGAAATAAAGGCTTGATGTGCCTGAGAAAGGTGATCATAATGAATGTAGTTGGCAATGGGGTGATTAGTGCTACCCTTCTTACCTATGAGACGGGCAAGAAGAATATGGAGGTCATCATCAGAATCTGGGCTGGAGACAGGCACCGGTACTGGCAAAACATCTTCAGTCTGCACTTGCTCAACAGTCGTAGGACGACGAGAGTATGTGTATATTATCGGAGGAGCGGAGGTGGAAGGAAAGGGAGCAGGTGGAGGAATAGGATGAGTGTCAACAATAGGGACGGGAGCAGGTGGAGGAATAGGATGAGGAGCAACAATAGGGAGCGGGGAGTCGATCAGCTCGTCACCAGTGCTAGTCATCTCCCCCTGACGAGGATCAAAGTACGACTCCCCCTCACGAAAAGTGACATCGACAGTACAATAGTACCGACGTGTCGGAGGGTGATAACACCGATACCCTTTGGTGTTAGAAGAATAACCAACGAAAATACACCGAAGAGACCGCGCATCGAGTTTATCACGATGCGGGCTATGAACATGAACAAAACACACGGAGCCGAAGATACGAGGGGGAAGATGAGAGGTATGGACAATGTGCGTTTGTTCGAGACGAGATAGGGGCATAGCAAACGAGAGAGCACGGGACGGAAGACGGTTAATGAGATGCGCGGCTGTAAGAATAGCATCCCCCCAGTAGGATTTAGGGAGGTACATAGAAAGAAGTAAACACCGGGCCACCTCCAGCAACTGCCTATTCTTTCGTTCGGCCACCCCATTTTAAGTGGAGGTGTGGACACACGTAGTTTGATGGATGATGTCATGGTCCGCAAGATAGGCCCCAAAGGCACCGCGATCATCATATTCTCCACCATTATCACTACGTAACACACGTATTTTGCCGCCGAATTGTTGGACCACCATCTTATGAAATTTTTGAAAACAAAAAAAAACGTCACTTTTCTTTTTAAGCATATAAAGCCAAGTAGTGCGGGACTAACAATCAATGAACGTTACAAACCATTTATATCCAGATAAAGAGAGAACACGGGATGGACCCCAAACATCAGAGTGAATAACATCAAATGGATACAGACTCGGAACAGACAAATGAGTAGAACGTCGACGAACATGTTTAGACTGTTCACACGCATCACAAACAAAAGACTGAAGTAAATGATGAAAGACAGGAAACAATTTAGTAAGATACAAGGGAGAAGGGTGGCCAAGGCGCTGATGCCATCGTCGAAGATCATCAAGGGTCGGAGATCTGGTGGAAGAGAGAGCACTGGGAGAAGACTGGTTCAGCAAGTACAGGCCGCCAACATTCCTACCACTGCCAAGTGTCCGCCTCGTAGCCAGATCCTGAAAAACACAAACATCAGGAAAGAATGTCACAGAACAGTGTAATGTGTTAGTCAAGTGACTAATAGAGAGTAAATTGCGGGGAAAAGAAGGGACATGCAAAACAGAGGAAAGTGATAGGTCAGGAGAACATGAGACTGTCCCTTTGCCAGCAATGGCAGAGAGAGTCATTGGCAGCAATAACCTTATCACGACCAGAGAGGGGAGTGTAGGAGGTAAAACCTGAGGCAGAACCGGTCATGTGGTCGGTCGCACCTGAGTCGATGATCCACTCGGAAGGTGAAGAAGACACAACATGAGCAGTGGACAGACCTGAAGTGGCAACAGCAGCGTGAGAGGAAGCCGAAGTAGAGTCAGTGTGGGAGCGCAACAGGCGGCGGAAGGCCTCTAACTCGGCCGCAGACAAGCCACCAGAGGCGGCCTCCAGAACCTCAGTAGAGTGTGCAGAAGACTGAACATGGTCAGCAGAAGAACGATCACCTCCACGATATCCACTTCTACCATGAGTACCAGAACCTCGACCGGATGAGGCAAGGTGCGGATGCAGGCGAAAACAGGAGTCTTTGAGATGGCCTCTTTTCCCGCAGTGACTGCAAACAGGAGGGGGGCCGCGAGAAAGCCCAGCGAGCGCAGAGTGGTCAGTAGTAGGTCCAAGAGTGCGGCGACGGTTCTCATCACTGAGGAGCATGCTGAATGCCTCCCGAAGGGAGGGAAGAGGCTCACGATGGAGAACATGCAGTCGAACAGCATCAAACTCCATGTTAAGGCCCATAAGGAAGACGTGAACACGGAAGCGGTCTTTATCCTTCTGAAAAGCCATTGCATCAGTCGTACATGCTGCAGTAAAGGTATTAAAGAAATCCAACTCCTGATAAAGGCGCTCAAACTCAGAATAGTAGGCAGTCACGGGCATAGTTCCCTGTCTCAGTTCCAGAACACGGCGAGTGAGCTCATATACCTGCATCGAACTGCCTGCCTGGGAGTAAGTATCACGGGCTCGTGTCCAAATATCGTATGCGGAGTCCAACAACATATAACTCCGATACAACTGAGGAGACATCGAATGAAGAAGCCACGAGACGACCAAAGAATTGTCTGCATCCCATTTACGCCACGAGGGATCAGAACGTGATGGCTCAACGATAGTACCATCAATAAGGCCATATAACTGGTGGTTGCGAATCGCATGTTGAGCCGCCCTGGACCATTCCAGGTAATTTGTGTCATCCAAGGCAACAGTAGTAATCTTCAATGACTGGCCATGACTCCGAGGAGGATCACCCGAGGGACTATGCAAAGTATCTGATCGGGTGGCCAGGGAACCGGGAAGAGCACCGGATTGAGAAGCAGGAGACAAAGTGGATTGAGCATCCATAGTGGAGAACAATGATTTCAAGTGGAAAAGGAGGACATCCTACGGGTGTGGGCTAGATCTGAAAGCCGAAGAGAACACCCGAGGAGGAAAGGGAGGCATCTCCGGCAGCCCCATGGAGGGCAAAACGCCCTCCGATCACGCCCTAAACCGGGCGAGCGAAGCGGAGCTTTCTGCGCTCGGAGCGGGCGAGCGGGCAAGCGGGCGAGCGGAGACGGGCGGGCGAGCGAGCGGCGACGGGCGGGCGAGCGAGGCGAGCGAGGCGAGCGAGCGGCGACGGGCGGGCGAGCGATGGACGGATCGAGCGACGGGCGGATGAGGCGAGCGAGCGAGCGGCTGTTCCTGTGCTCTGATACGAAGTAGAAACGATCGATCGATAATAATACAGTTCGCCCTAAACCGGGCTTACATATATATATATAGGCTAAAAAACAAACAATAAATATAATAGATATATTTAACTGCAGCTACCGTGGGTAATAGCTCCCAGAGAACATAGAATTTGATTTAAACGTGCGAAATTTTATTCCATGCATTTGAAAGTTCAGAGGAGCATTTGCGCTAGCCGACTTGAAACCCTGAAAAACTGCCTCCCGCTCTTTCCAAAAGATTCAAGGGAAGAAGCAAAGATTAAAGATCATTCAAGAGAGTTTCGCCAAAAATGACGTGTATCTCGAGCGAGCCTTCGTATTCAGTCTTGGGGAAATTTCTACAAAACTTTATATTCCATCTCTACTGTATTTTCTCTTTTCATTCGAACATTGACTATTGTAATTGTTGGGCACAATTATTGTAATTTGTGTCGGTATATTGGCTTGAAAAATCAATAAGACCTTGAATAAATAATAGCAGTCATAAATAATTAAGTCTATCAGGGCAAGCTTTTAACTTGCTTATTAAATAATTAGTGAAATTTGAAAAAGCTAATAAGTCCATGATTTTCTAAAAAAAACCTCATAATGGCAAGTAGTTTTAAAAAATAATACTTGAAACCATGAGAGGATGCTGACAAAGACTCGACATGACTTCTTTCCTTTGTAGATCGTCTTCTACAGCCAGCCCTATACTCTCCGCAACTGAGTGACCCACCATTTGAACTTATAATGTGTAAGACTCGAACTCAATCTGAATAATAAATAATAAATTTATTCTGACGAAAAAAAAAGAATTCCCCGATGATGAAAATAAATTTAGTGTCGATTCAACATCGCACGTTTATTTTTCATGTACGAGCTTTTCCAATTGATTTTGCGACGCTCATTTCATTTTTTTTTATATTTAGTTATATATTGAAATATCGCTCATAGTTTGAGGGCTAATTTCATATGACTGGATTTGGACTCACATGGATGGGTTTCTAGTGGGTTGGCTGGGAGTAGCTGTTTGCAATTTTGAAGGGCCAATGTTGCTGGATGCAATAGAACTTTATTATGGTGGACTGATGGTTGGCTGCTGGCTGGAATAGAACTTTATTATCTTGGGTTAATAAAAGGGAGTTAAGTGGTGGATATATTTATCCCTTATAGTTATCACCTCCCTCATTCTTTATTCAGTCATTTCCGTCTCTCCTGGAGCTCCCGCTTGCTGGTTCTTGCTTAGGGTTTTTGCGACTCCTCTTCCTCTTGCTTGCTGTTTGTTGTGAGCTGTTGTTGCCGCTTGTTGGGAGCTGCTGCTGCTGCCGATTTCTTGTGTTATTGTTGTTGTTTGCTACCGATTGTTGTTGTTCCCTTCCTGTTTTGCTGCGTTGGTCGGCAACTTTGGGCTGAAAAACTCTACTGTGAGCTCCTCCTTTCTTTCCTCTATTTATTTTTTGCCCTCTATGACTGGTTTTGCCTTCTAGAGTTGCAGAAAATTGATAGTCCCTTTGTGATTTTGTTGCTCTAAATTTGATGGGAAAGGGTTCATTGATGGTGACCAACTGCAATCTTGTTTTGTGGACTGTTTTGCTGGAGGAAATACTCGATAATATTTTCACTTTAATCACTACTTTAGCTTTTACTGTCCGGCTGTTTTGATGGGGGTTTGCCTTGAAATTGGAGCCGCTATTAGTAGCCCTTGGTGCTGCTATTCCAGCAGCCCTTGGAGTTGTTTTTTTAGCAGCAAATTGTGATGTTGTTGGGTTGCTTTTGATCCCATGTAGTGGAATTGTCCTTTGCTCTTTTTAGCTGCCTTATTGTCCGGGTATTGGTGGTGGAATTGACTGTCATTTGTGACTTTGTTGGCTGGTTGGATAACTGCCCTCTTTTTACTTCTTGCTGGTTACAATGGTCTTGCTTGCGTGGCTAAAATTGTGTTGTTGTTCTGAGTCACCTAAGCTAGTCCTTCCCTAGACAATTCCTGGAAGTCGTAGTTGTGACATCTTAGGAGTATGCTCGTAACTATTTTTCGACGCAACCCAAAAGTAAATGATTTCTTGATACTACAGAGGATGGCGTCCGACGATAGATGCGGCGAGAATCCTACGAAGGACAAGAGTAAAGGAAAAGTTGTGGTGAGTTCTTACCGCATTGATTTTGTATATTTTTGAATTATGAACACGGATAACTATTTTACTCTGAGTTACTTCCTTGCATGGACAATGAATATGAATTGAAAGGAATTGATGAAATTTGAGGATTTGAAATCACTGAAAAATATGAAATCGCTAAAACGCTAAGCATGGATTAGCAAGCGAAAGAAACTCTGAGGGGAAATTTATTTATTTATTCCTATATTTTGAAAATGAATATAAATTGAATACGACAAGAATATGAAATTCGAAAGTGCGTCGACGCATCAAAAAGCTAAGGGTTAGCCTGGTAGGGGGGATGAGTCATAGACTCCTACACCTAGTGGGGGGGGTAGAACTCCTACACGCAGTAGGGGGTTGAACTCCTACGAATGTTGATACAAAAATGTCAAATCTAGGAGGCATCCTAGAGTAGACATTGATGTGACGGGCCGACGGGCCCAAATGTTTGCTTGAGATCGACCCTCAGCATTCGAAAGAACGAATTATGATATGAATTCTTAATTGAACATGCATAAGAATGAATTAGAATATGCATTTTGAATTGAATGCAACACTGAATAAGAATGAATCTTGATACGCATGTTGAAATTAGAAATGCATAAGAATGTATTATGCATTCTGAATATAATGAATACGAACGAATTATGATGTACATTCTGAGGTGAATAGAAATGAATTCTGAATTATATTAAGCATTCTAAAATTGAATACAGAAATGAATAAGAACAAAATATAATACTAGAATTAAGCATTTGATAAGAATACAAGATATAAGAATTTGATACCAGCAATCGTACAACTGGCTCACTGAATAGTACTTGACCTGCTTACTTACGCACATGTTCACATAAAATTTATAACTGTCTATTGAGCTAACTCTTTTTGTTTGTCTGTAATGAGGTTAAAGAGGCAAAAAACTCACTTAGTTTTCTAAACTAAATGGTTGTCTATTTTCTTTTTAGAATCAAACCGCCAGCGTACCAGACCCCGCAATGCCTGCAGAAGTAAAGAAAAGATGTAGCTCATCTACTGGTTAGATTTGTATTCGTTCAGTTAGATTTACTAAGATTATAAATGTTTTTCCATGTACACTGGATGAACATGATATATATTAGTTGTTTAATATTTCTTCCGGTACCACTAATGTGTTTTATAAATTAGAACAGCTGCGTTATTTAATTGTGAAAAACTGCTTAGAATAAAGATTTAAATTGTGGCGGACTTCGGGCCGTTACACAATGACCACGTGATAGAAGGCTTGCAGGATGTAGAACGAGAAACCGTAGGGTAGAGTGGAGTTAAAGGAGTTAATAAGGGTTATCCAAGTTTTAGAAGGTGTTGGTCCATCCTTCCAAAAAGTGTACTAATGCAGGGGCGGGTTGACAATGACACGGGTATCCTAAAAGGTACTCCTATATGGGATGCGACACTATGCAAATGCAAGGAGAAGTCCAATTCAATTAGCACTAAATAATTAATCAAAATAAAACATATTCATTTGTTCAATAAAAATAATTTTGAAAAGCAATTTTTAATTCATAAAAATGATTGAGGCGCAAGTACTTTTAAGCGTGCGCAAAATAAGTCTCGCAAATCCAACGAATTCACAATAACAGAGCATATAATGTCACATCCAACAAAATATAGTTCGAATACAATAGAGTTCCTCATTGCCAACTGTCCTAGTTTCCCCCTATTGTAGTCTAGAAATGATGGGGGACCATCTGGCGTGACTCGGCGCAAATTGGACCCCACCTTCGTTTATTCACGCAGGCGGACTCACCACCGTGGATGCGTCCGGCTCGTCGATCCGATGTTTTTTCATATATAGCTTTACATTTTTCGGACATTATTTCATGTATTTTTGGCCTCGAGACCATCAGCCAATTATAGCTGTTGATCCAGGGTGTCCTAATTTCCAGTTTCTTATAAATAGATGTTAGGGCTGCTCATTTCGGATTATTGCTGAAGTTTGAAGAGTATCTTCTTCATTCCGGTGATCCCCTCCGCGGTGTCGACATTGTAAAGCCCCCTTGGTGACGACTCCTTGGGCAAGTGTCTCTTGTTTGATTTTTCGGCCCCTTCCCCCTCATCAACCTCCTGTCCAGCCTCCTTCAAGTTGTCGGCATCCAGCCACCTTCAAACCGCCGGCCATTCAGCCTCCTCCAAGCCTCCGCCCATCCACCTCCTCCTAATCCATCCGTCTACCCCCAAAACAGGCCGCCGACTCTGTTCTCCCTAGATCCAGCCAGTCGTACCCTTAAAACTCCCTCCAGGCAACTCCCCTCAGACCGTCGTACCCTTAAAACTCCCTCCAGGCAACTCCCCTCAGACCGTCGCCCTACAAATTTGGCCGACCACCTCCAAAACAGGCGGCCCTCCCTGTTTTACCCCAGATCCAGCTATCACCGCCCCCCAGCCGCCTACACCCCACAGCCTTGCTACCAACGCCCCCCACCACCACCACGTGGAACCACATACAAAATCCTTTCCACAACCAGATCTTCCTAGATGGGTATTTCATCTTTAGATCCAGCCCCCCATCCCCGATCCAGTCCTCCCAACCTCCAACCGGCCTTCCCCTTACCCAATCCAGTCTCCCCATCAAAGGAACCCCTTTTATAGCTCTCCAACGTTCAAATCCATTTTATTACAGCATCCCTAATATTTGTGTTGTGTTTTTGCATTGGTTTTTTGGTTGTAAACATTGTTATGGTTTGGATATTATGTGCTTGCTTGGGATTATAGTCTGCTAAAATATTGTCTCCACAAAAATCTCTAAGTGCAGGAAGGATTGAATCGCCGCGCGCTTGTATTTTGATCCTCCGTGCGGAGGAAAGTCATTGCCTTATGCTTAAAGAAAATTTCATTCTCGTTTATAATTTGATGCACTGATTAATTATGATATTTAATTATTTGATTTAATTATTAGCACCTATTTGCGAGGAGTGCATGCATAGAGTCGTTAGGAAGTCAGGAATCATCCTCACTCACCACTAGTGTGCATTCTAGGAGTCCACTACACACCCTACCCTACATCAAAAAATAGGCTCTGAAACCAATTCCAGAATCAGTTCCAATGTCACTCTCTCCTCCCAAAAATTATCCAGAGTCCATCCAAGCCTCCTCGTAACCACCATTAACCCCCTACTTTTTGTTGGACTTGTCTAGGTTCCAAGCCCCTGTAGACTACTCACACAGCCAGCCGTTCTGCATAATTACAACCCATAATCATGCTTTGTACATGATCCAAAAAAAAGCTTAAAAAACCAATGTGCTTCCTCCAAATAAAAGGGAAGTCTGGTGCACAAAGCACTCCCGCTTAGTGAAGGTTTGGGGAAGTGTCCCACCACAAGGGTGAAATGTAGGGAAACCTTACCCCTGTATTTTTGCAAGAGACGCTTCCTCCAAATACCTCATTAAATTTGAATGAGACCTTAATCCGTTAACTTAAATTTAGATCATTATTTTCCTAAAATAAGGTAGAGTAACAACATGGATGAGGGGACAATTTAAAATATAGTTATTGAATAGTGTAGAAGAGTGGTGTAAATCTTGTATATACTTCTTGAATGACAAATTACAAGTATGAGTACAAATATATAGGGAGACGAGGGAGAGAGAATCATCCCTTATACAAGATGTGAGACTAATGCATGAGAAAGTAAAAAGACCTATAATGGGTCTCTAAATGGGCATTTACAAACAGTTTTCTAACACTCCCCCGCAAGCTGGAGCGCACAAGTCGTAGGCGCCAAACTTGGATAAGAACTGATAGTATAACAGCTGAAAGAGAGCTTTGGTTAGGATGCCAGCAACTTGTCTTGTAGCGGGAACATGTTCCAATTCTATCTTCTTTGATTGAACTTTTTCCCGAAAGAAATGACAGTCAACTTAAATATGCTTTGTTCGTTCATAGAAGACTGAATTCCTGGCAATATGTATCGCTGCATGACTTTCACAAAATAAGGTTGTCGGAGATGAGAGTTTGCTTCCCAAATCATCAAGAAGACTTTCAAGCCAGGTTAACTCAGATACAACAGCAGTCATAACCCGGTACTCGGCCTCAGCAGAGGATCGAGCAACAACAGTCTACTTCTTGTTACACCAGGTTATAAGGTGTCCACCGAAGTATGTACAAAAACCAGTTGTAGAACATCTGTCATCCAGAGAACCTGCGTAGTCGGCGTCAGAATACGCAACTAGAGATAGAGAGGTAGATGGTTTGTAAACAAGCCTTTGTCCCGGAACAGTCTTTAGATATCTGAGGATGCGCTCAACGACTTGGAGATGAGATATCAGAGGAGCGTGCATAAAACGACTCACAACTCCCACATCAAATGAGATGTCAAGTCGAGTAACTGTAAGATAAATCAATTTCCCCACCAAGCGCCGATAGTACTCTGGATTTGTAAGCAGTTGGTCAGAATTAAAACCATGTGCAGAGAGCTTGTGATTTACATCCATAGGGGTGTCCGCAGGTTTGCACCCTGAGTAGCCAACATCTTGAAGGAGGTCAATACAGTACTTCCGCTGGGATAAGACGAGTTTATCAGGTCATCTAGCAACCTCGAGCCCAAGGAAGTAGCGAAGATTTCCCAGGTCTTTTGTCTGAAATGCTGAGTTCAAATGTTGTTTGATTTGTTGTATTATTGTAGAGTCATCGCCAGTAATTAGGATATCATCAACATACACAAGAAGAATTACCGTACCTGTTAGCTGATGACGGGTGAATAGAGAGAAGTCAGCCGAGTTTTGTATAAAACCAACTTCACGAACAACCTTGCTGAATTTTTCAAACCAATCACGCGGGGACTGTTTGAGACCATATATAGACTTTCGGAGATGACATACATGAGACTCATTCGTGGTCTCAAACCCGGTAGGTTGGTGCATATAGAAAGTTTCCTGCAGATCACCATTAAGAAAGACATTTTTAATATCCAACTGATGGAGGGGCCACTAGCGATGGACTGCCAAGGAGATCAGGATCCGAACAATATTCAACTTGGCAACCGGGGAGAAGGTTTTATCATAATCAAGGCCTTGCTGCTGAGTTAACCCTCGGGCCACAAGGAGCTTTTAGGCGGTCAACAGTCTCATCCGCAGCATGTTTGATAACAAAAACCCACTTGCAGCTGACACAAGACTGGTCGGGAGGGAGAGGAACCAAATCCCAGATCTGGTTAGCCAAAAGGCCAGTCATTTCATCCTCTATGGTCGGCCGCAACCCTGGGTGCTGAAGCGCTTCCTGCACCGAGTTAGGAATAGCAATGGAGGAAATAGAGACGACAAAATGGTGGAGTGGTGGAGAGGCGATGTAGAGACACATAATTCGCCAATGGGTGAGCTGTAGAGATTGATGCAGTATCAGCAAGCCGCGGGATGTGATCTGTAGAGGGAAGCTGTTGCAGGGAAGTAGTCTTGGACTTACGACAAGTATAGACACAGAGAGATGGTGGTGGTAGAGAAGGGACTGGGAGAGGTGTAGGAGGGGGTAGAGAGGAAGTTGTGATAGGAACGGCAGGACGAGCAGTAGTGGATGGTGATGACGGGGTAGAGGGAGAGTGGTGGAATGGTTGATCCTCAAGGAAGGTTACATCAGCCGAGAAATTAACTTGTTGTCGGTAGGTGAATAACAGACATAACCTTTTTGAGTGCGAGAGTAGCCAACGAACATACATTTTGTGACGCGAGCAGCGAGTTTGTTAGTAGACGGACCAATTAGGTGAACATAACATGCACAGCCAAAGACACGAGGTGTGAGAGAGAAGAGAGTCTTGGAAGGAAAGATGAGACTAAATGGAGAGGCGAAGTCGAGGACGGACGAAAGCATGTGGTTGATGAGATGACAGGTAGTAGAGACTGCAAAGTTCCAATATTTTGTGGGCACCTGCATTTGAAACATGAGGGATTGGGAGACATCAAGGAGGTGGCGATTTTTCCGCTCGGCCACACCGTTTTGTCGGGGGGTATAAGCACACGAGGTTTGATGTAGGATGCAGAACTCGGTGCATAAATTGGAGAAGGTACGACCAGTATATTCGCGAGTATTATCGGTACGAATGATTTTTAACATAGTGGAGAATTGCGCACGCGTCTCAGTTAGAAAAGTACGAAAAACAGATGTTAGTTTAGTACGATCATGTAATAAATATAACCAAGTGAGACGTGAGTAATCATCAATAAAGGTGATAAAATATCGATAGCCAAACACACTGGGAACTTTATAGGGGCTCCAGATATCAGAATGAACTAAAGAGAACAGAGTATCACTCCGAGTACATGTAGAAAGAAAAAGAAATACGATGTTTGTCGTAGATGCATGATTCACAAGTAAACTCTTGCAGGGAGACATCAGAAAGAGCCTTCTTGAAAATCGGGAGGGGAGCATGCCCAAGGCGGCGATGCCAGTCAACAGTGGAGACAGCAGAGAGGATGGTGGGTGGAACATCCAAGAGATACAACTCATTCGACAACCGCCATGTACTAATGATACTCCGTATGCGGCGATCCTGCACAACAGAAGAAGGAGAAAATGTTATACAACAGTCAAGTTCGTGAGTAAGACAACTAACTGATAACAAATTGAAGGGGGGTCCCAGGACATGGAGAACTGAGGAGAAAGGGAGAGTAAGAGTAAGTCGAAGATTAGCCGTGCCAGCAGCCGAAGTGGTGTCACCATTGGAAACAGTGATGAACTTGGGATAAGCAGATTGTATATATTGCGGTGGTCTCTAGGATGTAATGTGGTGAGTAGCACCCGAATCCATGATCCGGTGGGGGCTATGGGAGAGACAAGATATACTTTCAGAAAAAGATGCTACCGAGCCAGATGAGCGGCTGATAACGCCTTGGAGTTGTTGAAGTTGGGTGCAGAGAGCATTGATATCTTGCCGGGTAGAAGAATCAGAATCCTGTGGAACACCTGTGGGAGGAGCAACTGTAGTAGAAGCAGCAATGTGTGGAGGCAGACCATGTTTGCGGTAGCAAGTAGCTTCAAGATGACCCTCTCGACCACAGTAAGTACATTTGAAACCGGAGCACCCAGCACGTCCTCGTCCCCGAGACGTGTGGCGGCCTCCCCTAGTTGAAGAGCCACGAGCTGGAGCAGGAGTGGGTAAGAGTGGTTGTTGAAGGAGACCCGGTGAAAATTTTGTAGGGGCCTCAGAAGGAGGTGTGACTTTGAGCAACATAGAGCAAACATCAGACAGGGAGGGCGTGGTGGAGGAAAGAATCTGAGTCCGGACACTATGTAGGTGAGGAACTCGGGTCATCATCATTGCAATCCCAACAACTTCCTTTTACGCCCGTTGTGTAGCAAGATCCGAGGAGGGAGACTGATATTGTATTCAGGCCTCCACCAGAGTTTTGGCCTTGACAACGAAAGAGGTCAAATCACCTGTTGTCCCGGGATCCAGAGTTTGAAGCGCAGAGATGATATCAAACAGATGTAGCAAGCTGTCTTTACCAGAATAGAGAGAGTGAAGCTCCTCCCACATCGCCTTAGCAGTCTCATGATACATGGTCATGCGATATGACTCAGTATCCATGGAATTGAGGATCCAAAATTGGACTCGACCGTCATCACTGAGTCACTCATCAGTGGGAATAGTAGGAGCATCCTGAGTAAGATGATGAAGAAGACCCGTGGTCTGGAGAACGTGTCGAATAAAATGCATCCATTCAACAAAATTTTGTTTTCCGCTAAGGGAGATAGTGGTGATCCGAAGTTCATCACGAACTTCAGGAGAAGGAACAACCGCACGAGCGGGAAGATAAGAGGCAATCGTTGAATCCATGGCGACAAGAGAGGTGGTCGGGCTAATAGACTCGGGCGAACTGGCAGAGAGTAGCAAAGGAGAGAGGCCGCAGGAGGAAGAAGACCAGAGAATCCGCAGCGACTAGTAAAGACGAGTCGGCAACGGCTAGAGGAGAGGCCGACAATGGCTTAAGCAGGAGTCTGGCGGACAGCAAAGTTAGGCCGACAACGGTTTAGAGAAGAGGCCGGTGGATAGTAGGGAAAAACCGGCAGCAATTAGAGAAGGGGCCGACAACGGATTAAGCACGAGATGCAGAGAGCAACAGTCCGCAACGAATAGAAAAAACAGTCTGCGGCAACAGGAGACCGCGACTAACAGCAGAGAGAATCAGTCTGCAACGATTAGAGAGAGGCAGTAAGAGCCGCAAGTCGCGGAGAAGCTCGCAGCGGGTAGAGAGGAGACCGCAACGAGTAGAGAGGAGGCCGCAGCGGGCTGAAGCAGCGACCAAAAACAAAGGCCAAGAGACAGTCCGCGAGTAGAAGAAGACGGCCACAGTAACCGTGCGGATAGCAAGGACAGTCCGCTCAAGCAGCAATGCAGTCATAAAATAAGGCAGCCTCAGTAACCACAGCGGGTAAGAGCAGCAGACCGCGGCGGTTAAGAAAGGCAGACTGCAGCGGGTAAGACCACGGGTAAGAGAAGCAGACCGCGACAGTTAAGAAAGACAGACCGCGGCGGGTAAGACCACGGGTAAGAGAAGTAGACCACGACGGGTAGAAAAGGCAGACCGCGGCGAGTAAGAGAATCATACCGTGCACCCAAGCAAACGGCGAGCAGTCCGCGAATAGCAAGCAGACCGCAAGGCGTAAACAACAAGCACCGAATGTGGCAGACTACAACAAGCGGCGGTTAAGAAAGGCAGTCCGTGGCGAGATGAGGACAACAACGGTCAGGGAGGCCGAAGCCGGAAGAGCTTGCAACGGGCAGAAAAACAGTCCGCGGCGGGCAGCAACACACGACTAGCAGTAGTCCGCGGCAAGCAGAGAGGTGAGTGGGGCCCAAAAAGAAGCTATAAAAGCAGGAGGGGGAGAAAGGAGGGAGGGGTGGATCCACGAGATGAGAGGAGGCGGGTAAAAAAAACAGAGATCGCAGCCTTGTGCGGATAGCAAGAGAGAAGTAAAGCTAGCAGTTAGAAAGAAAAGAGGTAGCAGTCTTGTGCGGATAGTAAGAGAGAAGCAAGGCCGGCGGTTAGAAAGAGGCAAACCGCAAGGACCGTGTTTTGCTCTGATACCATGTAGAAGAGTGATGTAAACCTTGTATATACTTCTTGAATGACAAATTACAAGTATGAGTACAAATATATAGGGAGAAGAGAGAGAGAATCATCCCTTATGCAATATGTGAGACTAATACATGAGAAAGTAAAAAGACCTATAATAATCCTCTAAATGAGCCTTTACAAACAATTTTCTAACAAATAGATTCAGAGAGAGACATACCTGGACCTGTCGTTTAAGTCACAACAAGTATAAGACTCACCCAAATTTTGAACTACAGTTTATAAACAGAATGCTCATCATACAAAAACATTTTAAAAAAAACATGAACCAGTAGTTTAGGAAACTTCAACAGAAAAATCTGGCTTCATATAAGATGTAATTGATGTTTAATGAAAAGCAATAAACTAGCATGATCTCCTACTTGGACAATACAAAAATGATTAAGCAGGTTTGGACATGACAAAGAATTTAGAAAAATTCATAATCTACAAAACGGCAGTGGAAGTAGATTGAGAGACCTTACCCCAACACCCAAAGGCATACTTTGAATAGGTGGGACTGTTGGTACAGTACTGGTATAATAAAAGGAACTTTCAGATATTGGCATAGAAGGTCTAAATGTAGAAGATGGGGTAAAGCTTTTGGCATTTGGATTGAGCTTAAACTCCTGGATCATCAAAAAGGAACAAGAAATATTCCATAAGAGACAAATTATAAATAGGCTAGTAATAAAAGATATATTTCATGAAGAGCCATACGTAAAGCTGCAAAATGTAAAACATGTTATCAGCATAAGTACCTTAGCATTTGGATTTAGATTTGATCTTTCAGAAGACAATGAACAAAAGGAAGAACTTGGCGATAAACTAGGGCCACCATAAGCAGAATCAGCAGCAACATGCTCAGATATAGATGTAGTAACAGGAAACTGGTCTGGCTCACTACAAATAGTCATATTGCCTGAAGGTGCCAGCTCTGAAGGTTGATTACTTTTATCTTTATTTTCTGGATCAGAAAAGGGAGGATCATATGCTACAGCAAGGGAAGATGGTCCTTTCTTATGGACTAAAAAATTTTCATCTGCAATTTCAAAAGAACATGTCAAAACAAATTCCATATCAACCCAAACCTCAGTTATTGGCAATAAGAAACGGATTGAGAGCCCAAAAAAAGTTTTACAACTGATCATTCTGTCAAATAACTTATGGTTAGTTTTAATCTTCTGGATGCAAAGTAAAAAGAAGGAAAGAAGAGAGAAGCTAAAGTAGGCTTTTTGCAAGTTTAAATCAAGTAACAACGTCCTTAATTTCATTGACATCACTTGGTGTTCTTGAAAACAGTCAATGCTATAAAGATCAAGTCACTCAAACTACACACCATTTACGTATCCATCATCATTCAAAAAATAAACTTCAGTATCCATAGTTGAATGATTTAACATTTCTAGTAAAAACAATATAAATGATGGAATCCACTATTTATTTTGTCGATTTAACATTTCTAGTAAAAACAATATAAATGATGGAATCCACTATTTATTGTCTTTTATCTATACATATTCTAGTCAAGGATAATACCTAATTAGAAAATGTACAAGTTACAAATATTGGCATTGTTGCAATCATTTAACTCACAGATTAAGCCTAGTAGGCTTATTCATCTGTGACATTACCTGAACTTGAATAAAGTTTGTACATTGACGGTTATCAAGTACTCTGTTGAATGATATATGTAAAGGCTCACTTAACCTCTTAACTAGGATGTTTAGTCTCACATCTTGTAATAGGGATTTCTCTCTCTCTCTCTCCCTATATATTTGTACTCACACTTGTAATTTGACATTCAAGAAGTATATACAAAGTTTACTCAATTCTTCTACATGGTATCAGAGTCAACTGATCCTACCGGTGAATAACCCCTCTTCTGACCGCCGGTCTGTTTTCCTGTCCGCCTCCTTCTTTCCGGCTTCCAAACCGCTCACCGTTGGGCGGTCGCTTTTTTTTCTTTACCGCATCCCCTTTTGCGGGCTCGGTGTTCTCCTCCCTCCCTCCCATCTCTTCTCTCCTCTCCCATTTATATAGAGATTCGTCAGGCCCCACTTTCCCGTGACGGCCTGACCGCTCGACCTCTTCCTCTTTCTCTCTTACGACTTCTGAACTGTCGGCTTACTTATATCCGCTGTGGTCTGCTTCTTCCCGTTGCGGTCTGTTTCTATCCGCTGCAGCCTCTTCTAGTCGCGGACTGTTCTTACTCGCTTGACCTCTTCAGTCGCGGATTGGTTCTCTTCACCGCGGACTGCTTGCGGTCTCTTGCAACGTGGAATTTCATTGCTCTTTTTGCAGGCCCCTCTTCTACCAGCGGTGCTTCTCGTTTATCCACTGCGGTCTTGCTCCCCACCGCTGCTGTTTTTTTGTTTCTCTTCTCTCGCGGACTGCTCCTGACAGACTTATCGCGCGATTTACTCGTTTGCTTTCTCGTTGTTGTTCGCTACGACCTATCGATTTTTCATCTACTCGCAGCGGCCTCCTGTGGACTCGCGCGGTCTTCTTCAGATTTCTTTTCCGCCGATGCCCTCTCTTCTTTCTTTGCTTGTCGCGCGGACTGGCCTTCTGTTTTGGCTTTCTACCCTCTGTTGCAGGCTTATTCATCTATCCGTTGTGGATCTGGTTCTCTACTCCCTACTTCTGCGGGACTTGTTGCTTGGTGCGGGCTTGCTCCTCTATCCATTGGCGACCACTCCTGCTGTCCGCCGGGGGCACTCGCTGCGACTTCTCTGGTCGTTGATCTCTGGCCGTCTTGTGTATGCTTGTCTACCCGCTAGTTCGCTGCTTCTTCGCTGCTCCAGCCTACCTGCGGGCTCTAATTCCCACTGCGGCCTGGCCCTGCTTCCCGCCTCTGCTTTGCCACCTGTGGTTTGTTACGGATTGGCCGCTTCTCCTGCAGCTGTTCACCGTGGTTTTTCCCTTCCCGCTGGATGATATCTACTTGGATGTCGGGTCTTCCCGGAGTCTCTTTGCCGTCACTAACCGCTGCGACTTCGCCTTCGCTTTGCCGCACAAATTGCTTCTTAGCCGCTGCAACTTCTCTGCCCGTGACCGCCCATTCAACTTCACAAAGCCTTCCATATGACATTCCTAACTTGCGACTCCAAATCCAGCAACTTCAAGTGATGATCGACCATTCTTCGAGCTCTGTTGTGTCCATTTCTTGTGGTGTGGTTTCCTGTCTTGCCCATAATTCGTCCTGGATCTTGGATTCAGAGGCCTCCCACCATATTACCTCACGACAACCATCTCACTACTTGGACTCGGTGCATCCCAAGGCTATTACTGTTGCAAGTGGGGACACCATTCCTGTCTCTGGCTCCGCCGGCATTCACATTACTCCATCCATCACTCTTCGCTCTGCTATTCATGTTCTGGGCTCTTCTTTCAACCTTCTCTCTATTAGTCGTCTCACTCAAGATCTTGATTATTACGTAACATTCTCCTCCACCTCATTTGTTGTGCAGGATCACAAGACACAGTCTATCATTGGAGGATCGACTGGTCTCCATATCCTTGACCCCTCTCCTCCGACAGTTTTGTCCTCTGTTAGCTCTTTTGAGTGGCATCGCCGTCTTGGACACCCTCCTCTAAACATACTCCGCAAAGCTCTTCCCGATGTCTCCATCCGAGAATTCACTTGTGAGTCCTGTATATATGGAAAACATCATCGGTCTACGTTCTCGCCTCATCCCACTCAGAGTGCTGCTCCCATTAACCTTGTTCACTATGATATTTGGGGACCATACAAAATCACAAGTGTTTTTGGCTATCGTTACTTTGCTACATTTGTAGATGATTACTCTCGAATGACATGGTTGCATCTCCTTCGTGATCGCTTTGAACTGTCGAGTGTTTTCCGTTCCATTATCACTGAAATTTGCAACCAGTTCTCCACTACAATGAAAACTCTTCGTTTTGGCAATGCCCATGAATACACTAGTCATGTGTTTACCAACCTATGTGCTTAGTTTAGAATCATCCACTAAACTTCTTGTACTTATAACCCCCAACAAAATGGCGTTGCTGAACGCAAGAATCACCACCTCCTTGAGGTTAACCAATCTCTTATGTTTCAAATGAATGTTCCCAACCAATATTGGAATTTCGCGGTCTCTACTGCATGTTCTCTTATTAACCTCATGCCTTCCTCTGTTCTCAACTTTACGGTTCTCTTCAACCTTTTCTTTCCCTCCACACCTCCCTTTTCAGTCACCCCTCGCGTGTTCATAATTTTGGACACTCCACAGACAAACTCGTTCCTCGTGCCACGAAATATATGTTTATTGGTTACTCCCGTAATCAGAAGGATTATGTCTGCTTCTCTCCTAAAGATCGCAAGGTTGCTACTTCTGTTGATATCACCTTTCTCAAAAACCAGCCATATCATTCTCAATCAACTGATTCTCTCCTTCCACCACTCCTTCCACGGCCTGATGTCCCTGTTACTTCCAACCTTCCGCCTCTCCTTCCTACACCACTCCCACCAAACCCATCTCCTCTTACCACGCCACTTCCACACAAACCACCTATTACTCGTGTGTATACTTGTCGTCCGCCTTCATCCACTACCCTACGGGAGATGACCTCCTCTGATGATATTTTGCAGCCTGCGGATCCGACAACTACTTCTATTGCTCACCCAATGACGAATTATGTCTCCTTCCACCGTCTCTCTCCGAAACTTTACCAGTTTGCTCTTTCTTTATCCTCTATTACCATCCCCACTTCTGTGCAGGAGGCTCTCCAACATCCGGGATGGCGAGCGGCTATGACCGAGGAAATGTCTGCTCTTTAGGCAAACCACACTTGAGATCTTGTCCCTCTTCCTTCTGGATAGACTTGAGTGGATTGTAAGTGGATGTTTGCCCTCAAACAAGGACCAGATGGGGCGGTTCAACGTTTGAAAGCTCGTCTGGTGGCTCGTGGTTTTACTAAACAATAAGGTCTAAATTATGATGAGACCTTTTCTCCAGTTGCCAAACTGAATATTGTTCGTGTGTTGATCTCCCTCGTTGTTCATCGGCACTGGCAGTTGCACCAACTGGATGTCAAAAATATTTTTCTTAATGGTGATTTGCAGAAAACCGTCTATATGCAACAACCTCCCGGGTTTGAGACCATGGGGGAGTCTCTTGTCTGTTGTCTGAAGAAGTCACTTTATGGTATCAAACAGTCGCCACGGGCATAGTTTGACAAATTTAGTCAAACTGTTAGTGTTGTTAGGTTCACTCGGGGTTCAGCCGACTTCTCATTATTCACTCGGCAACATCCAACAAACACAGTGATTTTCTTGGTATATGTTGATATTCTGATTACGGGAGACGATCTTACAGGAATACATATGATCAAACAACATCTGGCGACTGTGTTTCAAACATAGGACCTGAGAAGCCTTCGTTACTTTCTTGGTCTCGAGATGGCTCGGCGACCTGATGGACCGATGTTATCTCAAAGGAAGTACTGTCTTGACTTGATTCATGATGCGGGCTACTCTTGATGCAAGCATGCCAACACTCCCAGGGATATTAATCACAAGCTCTGCGCTCATGTCTCAGACTCTGTTATACTCCTTTCAAACCCAGAGTATTATCGTCGTCTTGTGGGAAAACTGATATATCTCACTGTTACAAGACCTGATATATCATTTGTTGTTGGGATTGTCAGTCGATTAATGCATGTGCCACATATCTCTCATCTCCAGCAGTTCAGCGCATTCTTCGATACTTGAAGACTGCTCCTAGACTGGGACTTGTATACAGACCCTCTTCATCTCCCTTATCTCTGAGTGCTTACTGTGACGCTGATTATGCTGGTTCATTGGATGATCGATGTTCCACAAGTGTATACTGCACTTATTTTGGAGGACATCTCATTACATAGCGTAGCAAGAAACAATCTGTTGTTTTCCGTTCATCCGCTGAGGTCGAGTATCGTTCAATGGCAGTTGTTGTGTTTGAGCTCACTTGGCTTGAGGGTCTCCTTGATGATTTAGGAGTCAAGCTTTTCGCACCGGCCACCCTATTTTACGACAGTCAGGCTACCATTCAGATTGCCAAAAATCATGTTTTCCATGAATGGACGAAGCACATTGAGGTTGATTGTCATTTCATTCGAGAAAAGGTTAAATTAAAGAAGATAGAGTTAATGCATGTTCCAGCTACCGAGCAAGTTGTTGACATCCTCACCAAAGCCTTACCACGACCTCTGTACTATCAGTTCTTGTCCAAACTCAGTGCCTACGATTTGTATGCTCCAGCTTGCGGGGGGGTGTTGAATGATATATGTAAAGGCTCATTTAGCTTCTTAACTAGAATGTTTAGTCTCACATCTTGTAATAGGGATTTCTCTCTCTCTCCCTATATATTTGTACTCACACTTGTAATTTGACATTCAAGAAGTATATACAAGGTTTACTCAATTCTTCTACATATTCAAATACACCAGTTCGGATCCAAAAAGTGCTCATAAAAATATTAGAACAAATTTAACACAGCCAGATCCAACTCCAACCTTGGCATGACCAAAGATTAAAAAGAACTTAATAAGCCACTATTGAACAGATGTAAGAACCTTGCCCTGATCGAAATAGATTCCAGAAGAGATTATCATCTTGAAAAGGGAGCATAATAATGAGATCAAGGTAGATCAACTGGGTAACAAAAGATGAAAGCTCCAGTAGCGGTTTGGAGATAAAACAAAGACTGAACAAAAATTCATGAGATTTAAGAATAATCACTAAATAAATAATTAAAAATCATGAAAAAGAACATCGACAAGAATAAACTTCCCGAAGTGTGCAAAATAACAGGACTAGATGTATTTTCCAGGACGAGGGATGCTCACCACTTCACAGTGATTTGAGAATGTTGAAAGAAATACTTCGGTGCATATTATTCTTCCACATAGGGGTAATATACGGGTGATTATAAAGACACATAATACTTGACTCATGATGGGGGACTAAACTCACTCACATACTAATAGACTTATATAATAAATATTAATATCTTAACACTCCCTCTCAACCTGAAGGGAAAACCACAAGCTTGGACACATCAAATAAAGACAACGGAGGTAGGTGATGTGGGACAAAACATCAGACAAGTCACCGGGGAAAATAAAACCGGGGACATAGCCACACACGATGCGGGACCCACACACGGCGTGGACTCGCTCGAATCAGGTCAACTAACATCACCTACACACCCGTGTTATTAAAGGCGCGCCTCAGGCACGCCTCAGGCGCGCCTCAGGCCCTCAGGCGCGCCTGAGGTTTGCACCTCTGTGCGCCTTATTTGCGCCTTTAGAATATAAAAGATGTGTCTGAGTGAGATTTTTGTTGTAAATTTTTCTCTTCAAAAATTAAGAAAAAATAATGTAAGAACTCAATAATTTTTTATTGATTTAATGTTTGTAAAAGATAATTGTGTGTTGAGATTTAGATATGATGCAAATGATCACACTGATTCTATTTTTTAAGAGATATAAATAATAGTAATGAATGATTAATTAGTATACTAGATGAAGAATTTAATCGAGAAAATAAAATGATGTTTGATGTTGATTATTTAAAATGTATGTGGTTGCGCCTTGCCTTCATCAGGTGCACAGCAACTGGAATTCGATTTCGCTGATGGGAGCAGAAACGGAACCGCACGATCCAAGTGAGAGCAAAACGAGGATGAATTTCTAACAAGAGAAAGAGGTGGAATCGAGAGAGGAAGCCACAGAGAAGTTAGGTTGCCAACTATTAGGGCGATGAAATTTCAGGGACTCAATTTATGTTGTGATACCAAGTTCAAAGAAAGAAAAGAAATACTTCGGTGCATATTATTCTTCCAAGTAAGGGTAATATATTGGTGATTAGAAAGACACATAATACTTGACTCACAATGTGAGACTAAACTCACTCACATACTAATAGACTTAAATAATAAATACTAATATCTGAAAAGAGAACTGAATTCACTATCCAGTCAAAGGAAAAGAAAGGCGCTGGCAGAGGCAGAACTAATAACAACAAGAATAGATCTACATCAGAAGATTCAGCAATCCTCATGAATCTGTGTTTTGATCATAACATTGATTGGGAGCCTTCATTTAGTTTTCTATAAATTAATATAACTACCTATGAAATAATATCTAGGAAAGACATGTTTGAGTAATTTCTTAGCAGAGGATCTAATGTAGCCGTCTTATTTTACCAGTTCTCTTTTTTTACAAATTATCTTATCAAGATATTTCTATATTTAGGATGCTTCCTGAGAGAATTACTTGTGTATCAAGAGGGAAGTTTCTAGGTTGTTCTTGTAACACAAATTGAATGGCTTATTTATAGACAGACCGACCATATCATAGTTCATACCATAGCAACCAGACGCAAGACAGGAGTGCAAAAAGTGTATGTTGATTATGAATTTTTGAGTGAATTAGACGCGAATCCGGCGAATATGCTTGCAACAATTGAAATTATAGATAATATGACATAACAATAAAAAAGAAATCGAGTTTCTATTAAGAGAACAAGTAATGTATTACACATGAAGGAATGCTAGAAAACAAATACTAAAATGAACAAAGCCCCGCCAAGTCACGAGATAATATTGACAACAACAACACTCAAGCCTTTATCCCACAATAGTGGGGTCGGTTATATGGATCCTTTGTTATCATTGTGCCCTATTATTTTTCATAATCTCACTAATGCCTGAGTACATCATGTATTTCCTTATAGTTTCATTTCAAGTCTTTATTGGTCTACCCCTCCTTCGTTTAACATGCCTGGTGACTAGACTCTCACAACGCCAAACAGGTGCCTCTAATGGTCTCCTTTGTACGTGTCCAAACCATCTTAGTTGAGCTTCTCGCATCTTCTCTGCAATTGGTGCTACTTATATATTATCCATGATACTTTCTAATGCAGGACAGACATCTCACCTGCCTGCCACCCTGGCGCCAGGAGTCACACCTACCCAAGGGTCCCACCGGGAGTCCACCCGATATGCCTTATCAGGTCCGCGGACCGTACACCCCAACCCATCACCAGCCCCACCACAGGGCCAATAGGTTGTTGAACCCAAGATTCGATCAGTTGGTGATGAGAGCTCGCCTGAGAGCTATTTATCAAGGAGGTCTCGAGATTGAATCTCGGCCTCAACAACCTATCGGCCCTATGGTGAGGTCGGGGATGGGATGGGGTGTACAATTCACGGACCTGATAAGGCCTATCGGGTGGACTCCTGGTGGGACCCCTAGTGCAAAGTTGGTAGGCAAGTGGGACGTTTGTCCTGCATCATAAAAGTGGTGCACTTTTATGATGCAGGACAAGCGCCCCACCTGCCTGCCACCCTAGCGCCAGGAGTCGCACTTGCCCAAGGGTCCCACCGGGAGTTCACCCGATAGGCCCTATCAAGTCCGACCGTACACCCAACCCATCCCCGGCCCCAACACATGGAGGTTGTGAGGTTGGCTTCAAGAGAAGCTCGGCAGACTTCTCACTTTTTACTCGTCACCAATCGATCGAGACAGTCATTCTCCTGGTCTATGTGGATGATATTTTGATTGCTGGTGATGAATCCGTAGGAATACAGCCTGTGTTGTCAAGGCACGCCTGAGGCGCTGGGAGCAGCCCGCCGCGCATCAGCATGGCTGAGGCGGGCGATGTGCCCTTGGCGCGCCCAGGCACGTGCCTTACAGGCTCTGAGGCGTACCAAAGACACGTTTGGGCCTTTCAAGGTGTTTTTTTTTTAAATTGAAATAGGCAAAAACATGATCGCAAATGCACCCACGGCACCCCTAGGCACACTTGGACGCCTAATTCGCTGAAATTGAGCGAATTGGGCATTCAATTCGCTGAAAATGGGCGAATTGGGCGCCCAATTCGCTGAAATTGGGCGAATTCGGCGCTCAATTCGCTGAAATTGGGCGAATTCGGCGCCCAATTCGCTGAAATTGGGCGAATTCGGCGCCCAATTCGCTGAAATTGGGCGAATTCGGCGCCCAATTCGCTGAAATTGGGCGAATTCGGCGTCCAATTCGCTGAAATTGCGCAAATTCGCTCAATTTCAGCGAATTGGGCGCACAATTCGCTCAATTTCAGCGAATTGGGCGCACAATTCGCTCAATTTCAGCGAATTGGGCGCCCAATTTGCTCAATTTCCTTTTTCCCCCTTTTTTGCGCCTCACGTGCCTCAGGCACACGCCTGCGCTTTGCGCCTTGTGCCTAGGCTGCAGGGGCCCTTTGCGCCTCGGCGCGCCTTGCGCTTATGACAACACAAGATACAACAAATTAAACAACACTTAAACTCTGTTTTTCAAACTAAGGATCTGGAAAATCTTCGGTACTTCATTTGGCTTGAGGTAGCAAGGCGACCTGATGGCATTGTCCTGTCACAACAGAAGTATTGTCTTGATCTTCTTTAAGATGTTGGTCTCTCAGTATGCAAACCAGCGGAAACTCCGATGGATGTCAATCACAAGCTGTGTGTTCATGGATCTGATTCTGATTCACTGCTCTCGAATCCAGAGTATTATCAACGTCTTGTGGGGAAACTGATATATCTGACTATTACGAGATCTGATATCTCATTTTTTGTTGGAGTAGACAGTCGTTTTATGCATTTCCTTTGGCTTGAGATAGCAAGGCGACCCGATGGCCTTGTCCTGTCACAACGGAAGTATTTCCTTGATCTTCTTCAAGATGCCGACCTCTCAGGCTGCAAACCTGCGGAAACTCCGATGGATGTCAATCACAAGCTGTGTGCTCATGGATCTGATTCTGATTCAATTCTCTTGAATCCAGAATACTATCGACGTCTTGTGGGAAAACTGATATATTCGACTATTACGAGACCTGATATCTCATTTTCTGTTGAAGTCGTCAGTAATTTTATGCATGCTCCACGAGTCTCGCACCTCAAGGCAGTCAAACGCATCCTCAGGTATTTGAATACTGCTCCTAGACAAGGGCTAGTGTATAATCCATCCTCCTCTCTATCTCTGATTGCGTATTCAGATGCTGACTATGCGGGCTCTCTGGATGATTGGCACTCTACTACTGTTTTATATACCTACTTTGGAGGAAATCTTATCACTTGACATAGCAAGAAGAAATCTATTGTTGCACGTTCTTTTGTTAAAGCTAAGTATCGTGCTATGGCGGCTGTTGTGTCAGAACTTACCTGACTTGAGAGTCTTCTTGATGATTTGGGAGTTAAACTATCCTCACCAAGAACTCTGTTCTGTGATAGTCAGGCGGTCATACATATTGTCAGGAATCAAGTGTTACATGAGCGAACAAAACACATTGAAGTTGATTGTCACTTCGTTCAGGAAAAGATTCAGCTGAAGAAATTAGAATTGGAATATGTACCTGCGCCTGGGCAAGTAGCTGACATTCTCACCAAAGCATTACCACAACCAATATATCATCAGTTTCTATCCAAGCTTACTGCCTACGACTTGTACGCCCCAGCTTGCGGGTGAGTGTTAGAAGTGTTAGAAGAAGCCATGTAAATAGGCTCATTACTTTGGCCTATAGTATAGCCAATTGCTCTCTTAGATTAATCTCACATTTTAGATTGGGATCCCTCTTCTCTCTCTCTTCCTATATATATGTATTCCCCCTTGTTGTAAAGTAAGTTTTTGGCATTAATAAATAATTTTCACAGTTTTTCTACAGATTTCAAGAAAACTTTTTTTTGCAATGAAATTCAAGCGGGTAGAAATTTTTGTATAATACAATCTTTAAATGAATAAGAACAAAAATCAACCTGCAAAGGAGAATTCAAAATCATACATCCACTAGACAGCAGCAATGGAGTGTGATCTAACTACCGCTCCCCTAGAATAACAAGGTATGTGTAATAAAGCAGATAATGAGTGAAAAACTGTTTCCACGGCTTCCATACAAGTCTTGAAGGAAGAATGAAATGTCGTAATAAAAAAAACTTATGCATAGATTGAAAACATGGAATAAGTACTACTTGGAACTTGGAAGTATCTAGGGGTGTGTAAAAATAACCGAAGAACCGAGAACCAGACCAGAATCGAACTGAATGATTCGGGTCGGTTCCAAATAGGTTCGGCTCAGGTTTGGTTCCCATAATACCAGAACCGACAATTTGGTTCAGCTCCCGGTACCACAAGTCGGGCAGCCAGAACCGACCCGCGAACCGAAAATCAATACAACAACAACAACACTCAAGCCTTTATCCCGCTATAGAGGGGTCGACTATATGGATCCTTTGTCGCCATTGTGCCCTATCTTTTGTCATAATCTCACCAATGCCTAAGTACATCATGTCTTTCTTTATAGTTTCATTCCAAATCTTTATTGGTCTACCCCTCCCTCGTTTTACATGCCTAGTGACTAGACTCTAAAAATGCCTAACAGAGTAACAAGTGCCTCTAATGCTCCTTTGTAAGTGTCCAAACCATCTTAGTCGAGCTTCTTGCATCTTCTCTGCAATTGGTGTTACTTCTGTCTTATCCCTGATATTCCTAATTTCATCCAGTCTCGTGTGTCCACATATCCACCTAAGCATTCTCATCTCCGCAACTCCCATTTTGTGCTCATGTACACAATCCATTGCCTAACACTCAGAACCATAGAGTAACGTTGGTCTAATTGCAGTGCGGTAAAATTTGCTCTTAAGTTTTAATGAAACTTTACGATCACATAAGTCCCCTGACGCGCCTCTCCACTTCAACCAACTCCCTTGGATTTTATGTGTCACATCTTTATCAATACCTCTGTCTTTTTGAACTATCGATCTAAGATATTTAAAACACTCACTACGGAAAATATCTTAATCACCCAACTTAATAACAGTGATTTGTCCTTCTTGCACTGCTAAATTTAGGCTTTATATACTCTGTCTTTGCTCTGCTCAAACGAAAACCCTTCTTTTTTAAAGTGTCTCGCCAAGATTCAAGTTTTGTGCTTACACCCTCGTACGTCTCATCGACCAAAACGGTATCATCAACAAACAATAAACACCAAGGTATTGCTTCTTGGATATGTCTGGTGAGTTCATCTAAGATAAGGGTAAAGAGATAAGGCCTTAAAACTGAACCTTGATGTAAGCCAACAGTGATAGGGAATTCCCATGTTAATCCTCCAGATGTCCTCACCCTTGTCACTGAATTTGTATACATATCTTTGATTATGTCAATGTATGATACGTTTGAGACAACAAGTATAGTCGTATGCATTAATACGTGAAAATGATTGAGAATATAGCCGTATGGCTAAAGAAAATAATTTTTGAACTCATGCAGTTGAATGACTTCAATGTTATCGAGAGTCATGATTCAATTATTTTGAGACATTGGTAGTTGTATGACAAAGAATCATGAGTTGGAAGTCATTTTATTTATTTATTTTGAGACATGGATGGCATCAAACCGAAGTGAATGGTTCAAATCCAGTTACGCACATTAGGCCCGAGGGTCTGTTCTAATTCCAAAAGTTTGGAACCGGACCTATATGGGTCGGTTCTTGGTTTTGGGTAGAATCGAACCGATCTAAGTTGCACCCCTAGAAGCATCAACAATGCTAGATACCAGTGAATTTGGTTGGGATTGAGAGTGCAATATCATAAGAATTAATAGCGAGGAAGTTTGGGTAAACCACATCAAGGTAAAATTTTATAACTTAATGTAACGTATATCTTACTAATATTTGTAATTTTTTTATTTGATTTAATTTTTTCCTCAACATGCAAACATATCCTTTAATTAAACATTATTATAGTAAGGTGATAATCAATTGGGGCGACTTATCATCACTATGTGGGGTTGACAGAGCAACTGGAGCTAATGTTGCGATTGGGTGTGAAACAATGAATGAGGTTGAGATAGAAGAATCAGTGGCAGAAAACGAGTCAACGTTCCAAGAAGAAGATAGCTAAGAATCAAACTCAAATGAAGAGCGCAGATAAGAAATATGCAACTCATGCAAAAATGTCAGATATGTAAGAATAGGAGATAATCAAGGCCATATATATGCTGTCTTGAGGAAAGGAATAAGTGCAAGGTGTTTATGGCTTTCTCTAAGCTTATTAGAAAAGGTGGTTTCACTTGCATTTAGAAGATTAAGGATGCGTTTGGCGCGGCTTATCGCAGCTTATTTGTTCCGGTGAGGTTGGACAAAAATGTCATTGTCATACCAAATTCTTATGCCGCAATTTTGTTTTTTTTCATAATGGTGGTAACATTTGTCATACCAAAATTGTCATTCTATGACAATGACGTTTTTGTCCAACCTTGCCAGAGCAAATAAGCTGCGATAAGTCGCGTCAAACGCAACCTAAATGTTTTATGGACTTATCATTGTTATGCGATGTTTCCTGTGCTTTCATTTTGTGGATCATATCATTTTAAGCTTTCACTTTATGGATCATATCATGATGTGTTTTCATTGTGTGGATCATATTAATTTCAATTTTTGTCATTGAACTTCTACTTGAAGCCGATTAGCAGAATTGTCAATTCAAATTCTTGTGGATGAAATCTTGTCTACGGCCAAACAGTAGAGTTGTCAATTCAAATTCTTGTTGTTGAATTCTAATTCCTGTCAGGAATTGGTGAATTCTAATTCCTGTCAGGAATTGGAATTGGTTTAAATTCCAATTCCCACCACACAATTTCCTCCAAACGACTATCCTTTAGGTCATCGTTGTTGCGCTCCTGCTTATGCACAACCTCATATAGCTCCTCCGAAGAGATCTTCGTACTATCAGGATGATCATCCTCATCCTCAATCCTCTGTTCTCATAGATAGTCTCGACTATTTGTCGTGATTCGATTCTACTAGTGAAGACTACAATGTTGATAATCATAGACCTCACAGAGAGTATTTTAATGAGTATGACATCAATCAGAGGTTCAGCCTTGATGCGCCATCCTTGACAGTATGTTGGACCCAAAGGTATTCATGGATTGTTTAGTAGACATAGTTCATTGCTTTTACCTGAATGAGATTTCTGAGGACAGTTGTATGAGGTTTACAAAACTTAAATTTTAGGGTCAGAATATGACTTATCAGACTAGCCTAAAGCATGGAATTTAGAGTGATGATCTTCACATCATCCATCAATGAGCAGACATGAGGAGGCAGTTAAAGAAGAGATATCTTCCAGTATCCTACAGGAATTGTCTCCTTGATCAATTATTTGCCCTACAATAAGGGGATCTATCCATTGTTGATTATATGAATCGATTCCACAAGTTAGTAGAGAAGAGTAATATTTAGGAAAATCCAGTAGTGTCCTCTTCATAAATTCAATATGGACTTTATGACAAAATGATGTGGAGCAGAGACGATGAGTTTTGGGCCCGTTCGGGGCCAATTGGCGACTTTCCATATATGGTGTGCCCGGATCGACGATCGAACTCCGCAGATGTGTCCGGATTCGCGTTGCGAATCGATTTGATATATCATTTTACTATGTTTGCATTTATTTTGATGTATTTGGGTAGCCTCACCTCTGATCAATCATAGTCATTGATAGGGGATGCCCTAATCCTTGTTTTATTATAAATAGATGTGATAGGGGCTGATCTAGGCATTGCAGATTTTGGAGAGTGTTATTCCCGGAATCCAGCGATCAAGCCACGGTGCCGACTCCGTGCAACCATAAGTGACAACTCCTAACTTGGCATTTTCCTCCCCAAGCCTTCCCCTAACCCTAGCCTCCATTTTCCAAGCCTCAAACCCTTCCTCCACCTGTTGCAGCCCTCCAAAATCCAACCTCGTTATGTTGTCCAGAAAATGCAGTTATCTATTCTCTACTACTGTGCAATTAAGAAATTTACTATTCATCCTATATAGTTTTTCCCCCTTACCTAAAGCCGCCGGCCTCCACAACCTCCCGTCCAGCAAGCCTCCCGCCGCCCCTTTTTCCCCTCCTACATCAGTTGTTGCCTTGGCTCTTCCCCCCTGTTACCAGCCAACGACCACCCCTCCATCCTCCCTACAACAGCCGCCGGCCTAGGGGACTCCTCCACAACAGCCGCCCCTCAGTCCTCGGCCTCTTACCCTTGCAGCCAAGCCTCCCCCACCCTGTGGAGACACTCCCACAGCCATCCCTATTGGGTTTGTCAAGATTTGGACAAACCAGCCCTGATCCGCTATTCCCTCCACCCGTTCAACACTCCCTAGCCCCGATCCGCTACCACATCATCGAATCTACCCACCCCCGCCCGGATCTCTACCTACGTGGCCCGATCTATCCATTTCCGGCCCATTTTCATCTCCCGCCACCGAGGACAGGCACCTCCATTATTTCCACGCTGCCGGTTCCACTTCCGATCGCCGATCTACGCATCCGGATCTGAAATCTTCGTTGTCTTGATCATCCCACTATTTAGTGAGTATTGTTGTATTGGATTATTATTTTTCATCATTTATTTATCGGATTGGACATCATATTGGTTTGAATATCTCGTATGATAGAAGTTTGTTAGATAAATATTATGATTTGCAGGACTTTATTTGTCGTGCACTCTAGCTTTGGCCATCCACGCGGAGGAAAGCCTAAGCTTGTTTTCCCTAAGAAATTATTTGTATCGTGCTTTTAATATTCTACGTGGGATGATAGTATTTATTATCTAATTTGTGATCTAACCGTCAGATCTGAATAGCATGTAGGGTTAGGTCGCAGTTTATCTGCCGCCCATAGACTCATGTGTCACAAGATAGAGAGAGAATTGATTCTCCGCCTTTTAGAATATGTTGATCGAATACTTCCCCGGGTTGTACATCAAGAGCACTACATGAGAGTTGGGGGGTTCAAGACGGGTTGACCCTCATTCCAACCCTTCCTTCATTTAGACCCCTCCCGCCACAGGTGTGCCTAGTCGTGGTCCCACTAACACAAGAGGTTTGACACCTCTGAGTTATTCCACTCTAATGAGGTCCAATGTCTAATAAGAGGTCTGCTCACTTGACGATAAGATTGAGTTTAATCCAGACCTTATGAACTTGCTAGAGAGCGGTCACAAACGACCTAGCAAGCCCAGAGCAATGGCATGCCCTTTTCTTACTCCATACTAACGACTAGTTAATTCCCCTATATTAGACCTTTTCCTGAGCACTCCGCCCATGGACCCATTATTGAGTATAGATTCTTCCCACTCTCCCCGTCGTTTTTCCGGGTCTCATTTCAAACAAGAGCCAATGGCTTAGTAGTGACCATGTAGTGATTTTCTAGCCTGTTTCTAAGGATACCTCCATAAATATTACCCATCTGAAGGATCATTCCGCTATTTAAAATTTTTTATGAACTACAGATGGGTCTCCCGATCCACCAGTTCCTTGTAAGGATGATATTCAGGTGAGCGATTCGTTTATGAATACTAAATCTCTGAAGTCTCTTCAAGACATTATGCTGAGTTCCCTTGAGCGAGGATCTCATACTTAGCATTGAGTAAGTAAAAAAGTTCACATCACATACGCTTGAGAACACTTTCAATGTTTTGGGATCCTATCAAGTTTCCCCTTGCACTCCTGATAAGTTCTTTATTACCCCTCCCAGTGATCCCTCCAATGAGCCACTTGATTAGCTTTCCCCTCTCTAATACATACAACACACATGTGAGTCTCATCTTAATGTCCATGTCTCGGATTTTCATTTGGATGATTGTCGCATTTGTGACTAATTTTCCCACATACCGCCTGATGAGCCTCCCAATGAGTCGCATCCTTTGAGAAATATTTGAATATGAACCCTGAAAGTCTTGTATTCAAGGTTAACTAAATACCTAGAGGGGGGATGAATAGGTTTTAGGCCTCCTTTTTAAATACTCTGACCTATATCTGATTTCCTGTGTTTAGTGATTAATTGATTTGTGCTTTCAAGAACAATCACAGAAGACTCAGATATTTTTATAGTGGTTCCCCAATCTTGGGTACGTCCACTGTCCCTCTCCGCCTTTCTAACAGTGTGTTCGACAAGACTCTTCACCAATTCCTCGGCTCCTTAAGAGCTTAAAGCACGATCCCGCAGGACCCCTCAGTCATATCTAAGACCTACAACTCGGGCACTAAGCCCTACCACTCAGATCCCAACTGGATCCTACACTCAGATCTACAGTAGATCTTACCTCAGCCTTTATAGCACAGGCCTACACTCAGATTCCATAAAGAATCCTACCCTCAGATCCCAGAATGAATCTTACTATCAGATCTACAACAGATCTTACCTCGGCCTTTATAGCACAGGCCTACACTCAGATTCCCTAAAAAATCCTACTCTCAAAGATCTTACAGAGAATGTCAAAGAGATGAAATACTCAGACACCAGAGAAATTTCTATGTGTCTGTCTTCCTGGACTAAGCAGATATCAGCCCTATCTTCTTCTTCACAGCAACAAGTTGAAAATAAATCTTCACTTGAATCCCGGCTTATTCTGGAAGCAGCTTGCAGAAATCTGTGCTTCTTCTTTTCAGGAAGCAATCCTGATCTTGTTGTCGCAGATGAGTATTGCGGCAGCTAACTCTTTTCGCGTTCAAGTTCTTTGATCTGAACTTCTTCTTCTTGCTCGACAAGAAAACGAGGAAGAAGACGTCGTCCAGCCGCAAGATTGTGAATCCAGAGAACCCTAATTACGTCTCTTCTTGGTGTTGATTATTGTTGTTTTTTTTATCTGATCCTGCTCCTTTTATCGTCTGCCGATCAATGTCTCATTGAGCAGTGTCAAGCCCCAACAGACCCATACCTTAGTGTCAAACTTATCACATGGTCATTTGGGTGTTTGTCACACACTTGACAAAAAAATTTACACCCCAATAAAGAGCCTCATGATAGGACACCTCTTTTTAGAGACATTCAATGTATTCTTAAACCACCATCAAGAGAGAGTGTTATGCACATTGTTCTTCATTTATATCATTTGCATAAGTCTACCGAGTCTCTTGCTTATCATTTACATGAGTCTACTTACTCTATGTTTATCATCAGCATGAGTTACATCAATTAATCCGACAAAATATTGCAAGTAGTACCGAATCATATAAATTTTATGCAAAAAGTAACAAGCGAGAGCAAGACATTCAAGAAGGTAGGAGATGATGGTTCACATTCGAGTGGATACGCTCCCATGAAGCATGCTAAACTATTAAATGTCCAATGAATGCCCTTGTACGATCATGAGAAGGATCAGAGCAAATGCTTACGAGCTTGACATTCCTAGGAGTATGAGTACTCGCCCCGTATCTGGTATTGAGAACTTGACGCCTTACTTTGAGTCTCTTGAGTACATAGGTCTGTATATTGAGCCCACTTCTAGCAAACACCAGCCTTTTCCCCACCCTCATCTCCACCCTCAGCTCACCCCTCAAGCATCTATGGTTACATCGGAACCATCAACGCTCCATCGGTACCACCAACATAGCAGATGACTTCTAAGAGCGATGATCAGCTATCAGATACCATTGCAAAGATCTTGGTCCACGGGTTTGTGGCCACACCAAACTGAAACATATTGAGATACTAAAGAGCACGCACATTCATAACCGACACTTGGATAGCGTCCGAGAAGCTGCATTGATTCACCAGACCTACAACAAGAAGATATTCATCTCTATTCATCACGGGATGAATTCTTTCAAGTCAAGAGAATGAAGGGATCAGTGAAACCTTTTGGAGCACAAATTTATGGGCTTGTTTGGGGTATATGTGCATATGTCATAATTGGCATCACTGAATGGATGATCGGAGGTCGTAATTGCATCGGAGAGAGGATGAAATTTTAACATTTTTTATTTGGTTATGAAAATTTGACAACCATCAAGAAGATAGAATTTGGGTCATTCATGATGGTTTTCCTAGTGTCTTGTGTCTATTTACACCGGTTTGGGAGTGGTCGCAGATTATGGAGTCTTTTCCCGAAATCCGGTGGCCATCTCAAGGTGTCGACACCATGAAACCGTGAAACTCAAGGTGTCGACATAGTGATAGTATCCTTCTTGTTTCCTTACATTGATTGCATTGCTCCCCTTCCCCTTCACCCAAATCCTCATCTTACCACCAAACCAGCAATTGCCAGCCATGTTCCTCCACCAAACCGCACCCAATCGCCTCTTCCTCCTTCATAGAAGCCACCAACCACCAACCACCAACCACAAGGCTTTTCCCCACTTAAACAACTTCACCTTCAATCTCCAATATCATATCAGCCTCGTGCCTTCCTAAAACCCCTCCTGATATAAAAGAGGAAATTGTAGTACATTAAATGATAAAAGATACAATCGAGAACGAGTTCTCGCCAAGAACCCGAAGGCTGGGTCCTCCTTGATACTCCACTCTCCAAGAGAGCCAAAACCCTAGACTTTCAAAAATGCCTCCCTAAAGAAATTACCACTCATATATATGGGTGAGTGGAAAAAAATACAAATTACAAAATTGCTCATGGGCTACATAAATTAAAATAGCATGTGGCGGGCGCTTCATATCATCACGTCCCGACCAAAAACAACCTTGTCCTCAAGGTCGAGGGCCAAATGGGTCATCAGAAAGCGTCAGTGGGTTCAGTTCCCCAGAGTCGGGATCAATATCTTCAGCTCCAAGCAATACACGGGTTCTGGAGAGGGCAGACGTGAGTGGGTGAGAACGGTTGCTGGCAGCGAAAACAGAGGCCCTTGCGGCGAAGCTCTTCTTGTTGTTTATAAGGCAGATGATGGGGCCCTCGGGAGGGCGGGGGCGGTGGACGAGGAGTTGGCGAATGCACGGGCAGAGTCGGTAGTCAGGGAACATTTAAGGGCAGAGTGTCCCCGGGCGGAAGAGGTGGCGGTAGTGGCCGCGGAGGCAAGGGTGGCGGTAGTATCTGCGACAGTGGGGGCGGCCGTGTCAAGGAGGGTGGTGGGACTGGGTAGAGTTCCTCGTCAAGATACCTAGCCTGCTCCATTGCGCGGGAAAGAGTAGTCGGGTTGTGCACCCGAAGGCACGCGGAGGTGGGGGTGCAGACCCGCCAGAAAATAGCCCGAGTAGTGGTCGGGGGCCAGGTTGGGAACATGCGTAGCGACCACGATGAATTCGTCAATGTAAGTTGCCACCGAGTCAGACTGGCAGACGGAACTGAGGCGCTCAAAGGCATTACCCGTCTGGCGGTTGTCGTAGTGACGGAGGAGTTCCTCCTTCAATACGGGACAGGAAATGTCAGGTGCCTACTGGCACATCCAATGCACCCAATGGAGCGTCGATCCTTCCATAGAGATAGTGGCGAGGGGGACTTTCTGGTCGACAGAGGTGTCCTGCAAGTCGAATAACTACTCGGCGCGGGCAATCCACCCAAGAGAATCGGTCCCATCGAACACCGGAATCTAAATCCGGCGAAGGTGGGTCGGGGCACAGCCTGTCGAAGGGTGCAAAAACCCCATGTGGTCGGGAACAATTGGCAGTGGTGGCGGTGGAGGAGGGGTTGGGAGCAATTAACTGTCGTGGTAAGTACTCGAAGGAGGAGCGTGAGGTCCGCCCGCTGGGCTTCAATGTGATCCTTAGCTGAGAATCTGAGTTGGCAGTGGTGGAGGCGTTCTCGTCGGAGTGCAGGGTCATGGCCCGAGTCTTGGGCATGAACCGCGGCTAGGAAGAGCAAAAATGACTGTCGACGGCAGCAATCACTAGAAGAGGGTGGCCCGACCCGTTGGAAGGGCGGGAGAAGGGGGCGCAACCGCTGGAAGGCCTCCAAAGTCGGAGGAGGGCTTCCGGAGAGTGGGGAAGGCACGGGAGGACGCTAGAAGAGAATGCAAATCGAAGGAGCGGTAGCAGGGCGGAGGCGGCGTCGGCCAAGGATGACGGCGCTGGACTTGGCGGCTTTGCTGCAGATGGCAACCGGCGGCGCTGGAGAGGCCCGCGAAAGCAATCCCTGGGTGGTTGGAGGGCTGGTGTGCAGATCAGCAAGCAGAGCAGACGGCTGGCGCCGGTATGCCGGAGCAGCCGCTGGAAGGGCCGCAGGAGAAGTCGGGTCGAAGGCATTGCGATCGGAAGGGCCGAAGGCGAGGAGGTCGGCGTTGTCGCTGGGGAAAAAACGGGCGATGTGCTCGGTAGAAGGAGCAGGCAGAACAAAGATCTGGATCTGTAGCAGCGGCCAGCGGCGGACTAGTTCTGGATCGCGGAATCGTTCGCGGTTCGCGGAACAGGAGCGTTGTCCGTAGGCAGGCAGAGGAATTAGGACTCGTTAGAACCCTAATAGATGGCAGGTCAGACCAGTTGATAAAAAAGAGGAAATTGCATTACATTAAACGATAAAAATACAATCGAGAACGGGTTATCGCCAAGCATCTGGAGGCTGGGTCCTCCCTGATACACCACTCTCCAAGAGAGAGCCAAAACCCAAGACTTTCAAAAGTGCCTCCCTAAAGAAACTACCACTCATATATAGGCGGGCGGAGGAGAATACAAATTACAAAATTGCCCATGGGATACATAAATTAAATATTATGTGGCGACCGCTTCGTATCACCTCCAGGCCCAACAATCCCAATCCAGGCCACCACCAAATCCCAACCAGCCACCAACCGAGCACTCGTCGTAGTACTGGCCCTCCCCCCCCCCCCCGTTAACAGTCTTTCATCAAACCCTCTTCAACCTTGTATAACATTACAACCATCGAGCCTGCATCGCCTTCGTCTACAACCCATATACTAGTGAGTTTCAGGTTTTTTTGTTTCTTGTCATTATTGTACGGATCAGAACAGTTACATAATATTGATGAGTACATATGCTAGCATATTTGTTATGTGATTGATTGATTGCGATTTGTGAAGCCAATTTCATTATGTTTAATTACTCCACACCGGTCAGAAAAGAACTGAACTTCTTTGCTCTTACAACTATCTATAAATCGCTTGTGTTAATTGATAAAGTTTTATGCCTTTATTACTAATTGCAAAACCTCGTTAGATCTAGTTTTGTTTGCATACATCATTTTAGTTCATTATGTTCATTTTCCCCCATGTTACGCATAGGGCTTGCACTGTCTAGAGGTTCGCTTACACATTTCTACTCTACGTCACCGTCTTTCCCATTAATTTTACCTCGACTTATATCGTCAGGGCCTTCATTTCCGCTACAAACAATCCTACTCCCCTCTTTACAAACATCCCCTTAAAGAAATGCACGTGCTGCTCACGACTGAAGACAACGACATTATCATTGTTGAGTTTGAGGCCCTTGAGCTTGAGAATGCTACCACCAAGACGCGACCTTGAGGACAATGTTAATTTTGACAAGCGTAGTATTAATATGTATACTAATATTGTTAGTGTTCCTCCCTGCAGGACCCATCAGCATTGGCCCTCTGCCACTGCACTTTATACCAATGAGGCCTGCGGCGCCTGCCATTATACGTAATGTGTATGGTTGAGCTATATTGATAGTTGGTTGACAATATTAGTCTCACATCTTGAATCTTGAATTTCCTCCTTGGCTTTGTAGGGTTTAGTGGGCCTCTTCACTCTAACTAGTTAGGTTTGAGTTGGATGCTCCTGAATTTATATGTTATATCAGAGTAGGTCTCAGGGCCCACGCCTTTAATGTCCATTCGAGTATCTCAGTGAGGGGTGTGTTGGCGTTCCTACCTGTGGGACTTGTCGGTGTTGTCCATGTACCGTTGCGCTTTATCCAGATGGGGCCCGCCATTATGTGGCATGTGTATGATTGAGGTACATTGATGGTTGGTTGGCAATATTATTCTCATATCCTGAATCCCAGGTTTCCTCCTTGGCTTTTTTGGGCTTAGTGGGCCTCTCCACTCTAACTGGCAAGTCGGCTGCAGTAGGTGGTGACAACGACTCCTTAAAGGTTGGTTCATGGGTTTCTACACCTTGGGATTATCCCGGTGTAATGTGGTCCGAAGATTAGTCCCACATTACCAACCACCTCCTTTCACTTTGGAGTTTTAAGAGAAGTCGTGGGTTTCCAATATGGTATCAGAGCGCAAGTTTGACCTACTTCTGGGGTGTGTTGATTTATCTAATTCCAGTGTGCCCAGCGTGTTGTATGGGACTGATTTATATTCGGATTATCATGGCATGGCACGATCTACAGATTAATCTCATATAGCTAACCTCTCAAAGCCTGTTTGTGCATATAGGTCTCATGCCCCTCCTTTCACCTCAGGGTTTTAGAAGGAAGCCGTAAATTTCTAATATGGTATCAGAGTGGTGGTTTGACCCACTGCGGGGGCGATTTGATGACCTGATTCTAGTGTGTTCGGTGTGTCACGTAGGATCAATTTATATTCACATTATCTCGGGTATGGCACGATATGAAGATTAGTCTCACATTGTCAACCGCACATCACCCGTCTGTGCTTATAGGTCTTAGGCCTCTCACACCTCGAGTTTTTGTAATGGAAGTTGCGGGTTTCCAACAAATATGGATTTTCATGGATACATATTAGAATGACCGCCATTGACTAGGGTGGTATTTTTATGATGTAATGGTGATATCATTGGAGCTAAGAATCACATTAGAATCTTACTTATAAAGAAAGCCAAAAGTAAAAAAAAATAACATCACCTTTAGAAAATTTTGACACATTCATTTGAAAAATCGAGAAATGTGTAATTTTTGCTAAGTACTAATTTTTATATTGTCACTCCATTTGGAGCTTGAGTATAACTATACGACGTATGAAAAACAATATAATTTTGTTTTAAATAAATTTGAAACTAGACTCATGTTTTCAATTCAAGGGCGTCATCACTTTGCAAAATCTTAATACATGTAATAAACTATGGTTGGATTTCGGCACAAAATGTGGAAAAAGAGAATAATTTTGAATGAGACTTCATATGACAAAGTGAAGTAACTTTAAAGGAATCATTGACAAAGGTCAAAAAACTTAATGATAGCGGTAGTATGACACGAACCCTAACCATCACTACGAACAAGCCTAAGAAAATTTCTCAACTATCTGATTGACTAATGGAGAAGGAAGTAGGCTTACATTTTTCCTAACTGACGTGAATGTGTTATGTGCATATTTTGGAGGAGGCGCAGATGCGGGTGGCATCGGTGACACAAGGGAGCCAAGCTAACTGAAAGGGGATGAAGGAAAAGAGAAAGAGGGGGAGCCTTAGTCATACCAAACCGTAGAAGGAGAAGGGTAAGAAACAAGCCTGTAGATTGCGGCCGACGTGTCTTTTTTTTTTGGGGGGGGGGATCACAACGTTATCGCTGCAATTGCCAAAGTTTACGTTTTCCAGAATTGCGGCCGACATGTCGGCCCAGTATATGCGGCTTATTGAGGCTTTGTGGCGTTTTTGAATGCTTTTATATTATTATTTATTTTATTTACTTATTTCTTATATATTATTACTTATATAATTATATTATCTCTTATATCACTTCTTCTCAGAGCCTCACTCCTCACTTTCCGCCTGGCTTGCCCTAATCTCCCTCTCGGCATACGACACTAGTCTTCTTCCGGGCTGTGTTCTTCTTGTTGTTTGGACTTTGTCGTCGGCCGTCTTCCGTCTTCCGTTTTTATTGGCAGTGGTTCTCGGCATTTCCTCATCTCCTCTCCTGTACTCCTCTGTGGCTCATCCCATCAGCACCGTAAGTTTTATCTTTATTTTTTAAGTTATATTTGTTAATTTTATATGGCTATTTCCTCCTCCTTCTCGCCTAGATATTTCCTAGTCAGCCCTAGCCCCTAGTCTATCGCATCTTCTTGGCTGGTTTTTTCCTCATGTTATTTCCTCAATTTCCCTCCTCATTCCTTTATTTCTCCGATCTCTCTTCCTCTATTTCCCTCTTCCTTCATCTCGGATGGCATTGTGGCACCTTCTCGGCTGGCAATTCCTTCTTTCTCTACTTCTCTTATCTCACTTCCTTCTTCTCCGCTGACATTGTCGCATTGTTGGTGTGGGTCGTGTGACATTGTTGGTGTGGCAAAGCCTTATGACAGTGGGCTGGCATTGTGAAATTGCGGTTGTGGCCAGTCCAGCAGTCCCTATGGCAGTTAGTTGACATTGTGGCATTATGGATCTTGTGGTTGTGGCAAATTCTTATGAGAGTTGGTTGACATTGTGGCATTGTGACTGTGAAAAAATCCTTATGTCAGTCGATTGACATTGTGGTTGTGGCCAATTCTTATGGCAGTCGGCTGACATTGTGGCATTTTGGCAATGTGGTTGTCTCTATTCCTAATTCTCGCTTTCTTTCTATTTCTCTTTATTGTGGCAACATAGGATGTGGAAAAAAATTATTCAGCTATGTTTTTAGACCGATCAATGATCATTGATTAATGATGACATCAATATTGTGGGAATCTAGATATAAAATAACATTGATGTTGTCTTTTAAAAAAAATTAGTTTTTTTAAAGTATAATTAATTCATCAGAAGGTTCTACCAAGATTCCTAGTGTTCCTTCCGTAGTAGGTCGAGATCCTTGTTGGACATTTGGGAAGAAGTTGACTCCAAATGACACCAATAGAATACAATGCATATATTGCAAGCAAATTGTGAATGGTGGAATTACTCGCTTGAAGCATCACTTGGGGGATAAGATGCAACGTTAAGGCTTGCCCGACGGTACCAGCTGATGTTAAAGAAAAGTTTGAGGGATATTTAAACAATGCACAAGCAGCCAAAAAAGTTTAAGACTGAAAGGTTGCAAACAGCTTTGGTAGAGGTATTTGTTGGAGGATTGGATAGTGATAAAGAAGAAGTCACACAAAAGAGCATTTATGCAAGTGTAGGTACTAAAGGGTCTATGGATCAATTTGTCCAACTCTAAAGCGCCGAGACCAGCAAAAGAGTGCAAACCACCATTGATGATATTGTAGATGATGATGATGACAAAGTGTTTCTTGAAGAAGGGTTGACTTGGACTCAGATTGGGGAAACTGTAGATGTTAATGTGGGTTCGACTTCTAGGAGAAGTGCAAGACCGCCTTTAAATCAGGTGTATACGGCAAAAGGGAAAGGAAAACGGCCTACGCCAGAGAGGGATGAGGATGAGAGTTCTGAGGACATAGTTGATGCATTAATGATTTACACTTACGCGGATTATCCAAAAGGTCAAGAATCTTGATATTATTTAGGTGAGTTGTATTAAATTAATTTTTTTGTCATGTTCAAATCTTTAATATAGTTCTTAGTTCTTACTCAAATGTTCGTTCATTGATTGCAGGAAAACAATATTATGGAATTTTATTAGAGTGGCAGATTTTGTGAAACAGTGCGCTCACATTTTGGGAATAAGTTAAGGTACAACTATATTTTTAGTTCAATATGATTTTTTGATGTTGTATTACATGATTGAAAGTATGTAACATTTTTTTTTATTATAAATTGATTAGATACTTGTTAGTAGTTTAATTTTCTCATATGAATTTTAGTTTTCACTTGATTAGATAAAATAATTACTATTTAATTAATAAATGAAAAATATTATGAAATATATATATAATTATAATTATAATATTATGATCCAACATTTTGAAATGTACCTGATATATCCCCAGCGATCCGACATCTGACATAAAAAACCCAAACCAACATGGGTCTGACATCCGACATCTGCAACCTTGGGAAGAAGGAACTGGAGAGAGAAGAGAGCATTCATAAAATCTTGCAGACCTTCATTCATAATCTTAGGGGTCTATAAATGGCATGGGTGTAAATAAAGTAAGCATAAAGAGAAATGCTCAAAAAAATAAAGACATTAATGACTTGTACGACTTATAACATAAACACGATTAATACAAGACGTCTAACATAGACACATGACAACGCTAAATAACGACATCAATTAAACATGCACAATAACTGATAATAGACAACTTGTCATGTGGGACCATAACATTTCTCATGACCTTCAAACCAAGCTTGCTCTCAACCTCGAATGAGGCTCGAACTGTTTGATCATTTTACTCCTTAATTTCACGAAAAAACAGCTCATTGTAGTGTGTCGTTGTAGCGGAGGCTGCATGGAGCGACAAGCCTCCATGTGCTCACAAATGTCACGAATTGTGTTGTAGATATCAACCGACATGACTGACATGTTGGTCAACATAAAGGTTTCATGAACAATGGCACAATTTTTTTTTTTCAAAATATCCTTCTGTAATAAACTAGACGATTGTGGCAAATCAATAGATATATCTCAATGAAATATCGCTTGGCTCTGTTTATTTTAATTTATCGTATTTAGCACCTCTGATGTGATAGACAACCAAACATAATCGTTATTTTTAAAATATGTACATGTCTAATACTTATAGCATTATACCAATATTATGTGTGTAACATAAAATATTTATATTAGTTTTTGAGGATTTAAAAGTTCAATAAATGTTAAAGAGTTTATATATCAATATGTATAAATAAAAATGCTTATATTTATACATAATTATTATGTATATAAATAACTAAATATTGAAACACAATATATGAAATATCTCTAATCCCCAACATATTAAAATCGACATAAGAAACACAAACGGGCATGTATCTGACATCCGACATCTGCAACATTGGTCACGCATGATGTTAATGTTATCGGAGGGGCATAGCTTGTGCGGCGATGTGATCGAAGAAGAAACTGCAACATGATCGTTAAGTGATTGAAGTAGTGGTTGGTTCCTTTGTCCGAGGACGGATGAGAAAGTTAAGTATGATGAACAAATATGATTGTTCGTTATCATACTTAACAAAAAATAGAAAATATACCACAAAAATAAAGAAAAATACAGAAAAAAAACCAATAGAGTCAACCTCATATGTGGGCCCTGGTCGTTCAGATGACGATCATGTAGTTGTTGATAGTGAAAAACGACCCTGAATGAGTCCAAATATGTGCATCTAGTGCGGTGCGACAAATCTCAGTCATCCTCTCACCATAAGTGAGGGATTCTAGGAATTGATTTGAAAACTTTTCTAAAACAATATGATGCATATGTAACATGAGAATTTTTCAAGATTAATTAGTAATAAAAGTATGCAAAATAATTTGACATATAAATAGTTCATCTATAATAAAATGAAATTGTCCCCTACCTGCACAAAGACAAAGTTATCTCATCTTCTCCTTTGGTCGAAATCAAGAGGAATATAAAGGGGTGAGAGTCCTCTATTGCGTTCTGAAGAACAAAAGGGATTGACACCCTTAGGCAACCCTAACAAAACCTCAAACAGTCATCCAACCTTCAAGAGATGTTGCAATACAATAGCATCGTTCACCTCTACAAAAATCTATTCCAAACATTTTCTTGGTATGATAGCTCTGAGTAACTCTTCTCTCTGTAATGTGACTCCTAGCTTTTTTTTGCAGCAACAATCAACTAGAGAAGGCTTTAAGCCATCAAATGCAGGGATCTCAAGGCACCCATGGGTTCGTTGTAAATTGTTCTTATCCAAATAGAGAACAGGATAAAAATCCAAGACATGAGCATTTGATTTGATGTCATTGTTGATACTTCTACTGATATTGACAAAAAAGATCTTGTTTGGAGGTAGAAGATTGGTTCGCAGGATAAAGAATCGAAGAAATTGATGTTTTTCAAAATTAACTTATCCATGTCATCTAACCACTATACCTAGTACAGTGCACATCGAAAGATACAGGTTTTGACCAAGAGAAGAAAGTAAGTGAGAAAGGAAATAGTCTAGAAGGTGAGAGAATTGTCCTATCCATGTGGTTTTTAATGCAACAGCTCGCTTAAAGAATGAAGGAAAAATATACTATAATTGTTTAACGTCAAAAATTGCCTTCACAAGTGCAGTTTGAAAACTTCTGAATGTAAAAAATTCTTGATGGAAACCAAATTACAATCTACGGGTCCTTATTTGCAACATAATCATAATAATACTTTTATGGTAAGACAGACTGTCAAGTCTTTATGCCACAAAATACAGTTGGCCGAACCTCATAAACAAACAAGAGAAATGGTAAGTTTGAGTAGAATAAATCAATAAATTTAAAAAATGGGCAATCGTATCTACTAACCCTCTTCTTTCGGCATGTGAGTTTCCCTGAAGTCCTGCATTAGGAAACGAACACAAATCAAAAGATCCAAATATCTATTCAGAACAAAATATTTTAACCTAATAGGTGATTGCTACTTTTTAAATCAATTATAACCTTATCAGATTTCTCAAACGAAAAAGATTTGTTTTCATTTTGATCTTGGATCTGCTTGTTAGCATCGTGATGACTTGTGCTGCACAAAATGGTAATAAGTTTATCAAGATAGCACCTCCCTAATATCTGTTCATGAAATGGGACTATAAATAGTTAAGTTTGCAGAGATAGTGCATGAAATTAACCAACTAGGACAACCTGCATCCATTGTCTGCACTAATTAATTTTTTGGTATCATCAGGAGATTTAAATGAACCAGAGTGAATATTGGAATCAGAGCTGTGTGCATTTATATCAGAAGAACATTTAGATAATGTGTCCTCATCCTGCAGCAATAGGTAAGAAAATACTAGCATCAAACAATGAAGCAATTGTTGCCACTGGAAAACTTTTATGCATTCAAAGTGCATTCTCAATAAGACAGGTTTGCATAAAACTATAGAATTTGATAGTTAAAAGATGTTTTCTTTTGTTTTATACTGTAAAAAGAAATTACATGAGAAAAACAGTTAAATCATCTGTTTCCGGCATTATGCTAATTACTCCTATAAGCGTTCAAACAGTATAAACTGAAACAAAACCAACTGAGAAATTTCCAATGTTGGATTGTGGTTACCGTTGCCTCCACTATAAGCTCAGCATCAAGAGTTTAATACTGACAAATACCTCCAAAAAATGAGATAATATTGCAGATAGTAGCACATAGTCTGGATTGTTGTGTATTTAATTTCGAACAGTATTCTCAATAATTTCGCAAACTATCGTGGTTTAACTCAAACATAATGTTATAGCCTCGATAATGGGAATCACATTCCGAGGCCCCGGCGTCGCGCACGGGGTCCTGCATGCATCCATTCTCACAGGAGACATTGAACGGATCTTCATCCGGACAAACCAATTTTGTGGTCTCGTCCAGAGCAATGGTTTTGAGGGTTAAAAATTTTGGAGACACTCATCCCCGAAATCGAAAGATCTGTCGTGGTCGGTGGTACCAAGTATGAAGTACCAACTCCACAAAATCTTAAGATGACAATTCCTTGGGAATGTATCCTTGATTTCTTGTATTCCTCTTGCAACCTGCCCCCTCTTCCTTCACCCACAACCCTACCCGCCCATTACAAGCAGCAGACCCCTTCCACCTCCAAGCACCAGCCACCACCCAACGCCCACTTGCATTTTCCCCTCCAAGCCCCCAACCATCACCACCCTGAGACCACACTTTCCTGCTCAACCAAACAGCCACAGCTCACTCCCTTGGTCAACCCATCCTCCTCCCAGTCCCCCAGAAAGCCCTGCCCAACCTCCCCACTCCAATATAACTCTAGCTGAACCCCCATACAGCCCCCCTCCTCATTCTCTGAACAGAACAGCCATCAACATCACCAAACAATCCTGGATAGACACCAACAGCACTCCTCAACCTTCCGGAGAGCCACCGTCACCTTTATGATCACCAGATCTCCGCCCCTTCGCCTACGGCCCCTCGCTTGACAGTATCATCGTTTGCGATTCATTAGTCTTCGATATTATTGTACAAACTTGGTTCTTTTATGATTATGGATGTGGTTTTGTGCTAGTGCTATCGGTTTTGTGACTAATTAGACTTTCTAGGATATATTCTCCTACGCATACTAACTAACGAAGTTACTACGATTAATACTTGGACAGAAACCCTAGAAAACTCAATAGGTTCGGGTCAGGCCACTCCTCACCCGAGTTAGGTTTCCAAACACCATGATGATCACTCTGAAGAGGCATGTGACGCCCCACCCCCTACCTCGGAGCATCGTGCTAGGGATCTTCCTCGCCGGGATCCTATCCCACCCATGAGATAGGACCCTGAGCATTCATATGATCAACTTTAAGGGTCAACTCTGATAGACCCCTCCGCCCACATGAGGACGAAAACCCATCGCAGCCATTTGAAAGAGATCGTGCTCCCCCCACCCGCAAATGATTATGGTTGGGATGTTATTATGATGTTTACCAAGAATTTAATAGAGGAGGTCCTCCTACTGAGGACGACATCACTCATCACATTCATAAAATGCCCCATCCTTCGACAATCAGTTGGACCTTAAGGCTTTTAGTGATTGGCTCCTAAACATGGACTATTATTTTGACTGTTATAAGATGATTGATGGGCATCATGTCCGGTTTGCCAAGTTGAAACTTCATGGGCAAGCAAATATTTATTGGACAAGTTTAGAGAAGATGTTGGGGAGTGAGAGGGGGAGAGATATTATCCCATCACCAGATGGGTTGGTATTAAGCAGAGATTGAAAGACAAAAATCTCCCCGCATCATATAGGAATCAGATGTATGTCCTACAGCAAGGGACCCTCTTTATAGTTGATTATATGTTTGGTCTTGATGAGCTCGTTATGACGAACAACATATGAAAGGAGATTGTGCTGACCACGTCCCACATTTGGGCGGGTCTTAGATCTGACATTCGTAGGGAACTGCTTCCCCTTGTTTAGAAACATTCGAGCACATATTTCAGCTCGCCTTGGAGTACGAGCAGTATCTGCATTCCTTATGTTTGAAGCAAGTCACATCATGACCAGATAGCTCGACTTTTAGGACGTCCACCCAGCATGCAACCGCTACTGCTACGCCTACCCGAGGAGCAAAGCGGACACTCTTGGATCTCCCAAACGGGGGCATATGAGTAGGGGGTGGGGCCGCACCCACATCCAAGGAGGAAATTGTTGCAGTCTTTGAGGACTGCTAGGAGACTGACAATAAGAGATCCCTAAATATGGGAGTTATTTGAAGCATTATGCATACCACAAGTGCATATGAGTATTGGTGGTGCATCACTATCTTTTATATGTATTTTTCTAGTGCAGATGGCCCCTGTAAGCTTGTCAACAATAGTGATAGTTGTGTCAATATTATGGCTTATAAGGTTCTTGAGAGGATGAAATTGAAAGTAAAGCCGCACTCACATCCATACTAGGTCATTTGGCTCAACAAGACAGTGATCCAAGTCACTCAATGGTGTCTCGTGTCAATTAATCTAACTTCATTTAGGGATCGTGTGTGGTGTCGTGTCGTATGTATTATTAGATAAACATTGGCTTTACAACCGCAATGTCGCAGGTTTCGGCCGGTCGAACATGTATTTATTCTAAACAAGGGTCGTAAGATCACCTTATCTCCAGCCAAACCCAAGGAACAATTCATCAGTCCTGGTACACCTTCCATTAGCACAAGCTCCTCAAGGCCCCTTCATATATCGAGGAGTGAATTTATGAGAGAGAGTCATGAGACGAGCCTTATTTATGTAATGGTTGTTTGTTACGAGCTAACTTATAGAAAGTCGGAGAGTCGTCGAAAGTGCAATCGAAGGCGGAGATGATGGAGGACGAGGGATACAATGGAGACGAAATCATGATTGCCTAGGCAAGGTGTGCTCAGGAGGAGAGAGCAATCGTAATCTCTTCAAGGGAAAGAGGATAAACTTCATTAATTCATTTGTTCTCTTACATGACTCCAAGAGTCCCTACATATAAGACTTACAATGGCATGGGCGTAAATAAACCCAATATAAAAGAAATGTGCAAAACATTGCAACATTGAGAATCTAATGACTAGTTACTACGACTCGAAATCAAAGACATAAAAACTCATAATGAAACATGTGCAACATAACCAAACAAAGATAGTGGAGACTCATAAGTCATAACATACCACTCATGCTTCAAATTGAGTTTGTCCTTGATGCACCTTTCATAGCATCTGATGATGTATGATATTGCCATGCGCCAATTATTTTATTTTGTCACTTCAAATTATTTATTTTTATATTCCCGCGCATTTGTTGTTGTTTATTTACATGAGTTTCAACTCACCGGTATGATCACCCGAATAAATTGTTTGACAACTTTGAATAACTAGGAAGAAAAAGGCAAGCTCTAAATAATTAAGAAAGTATAAGGCTAAGTCGGAATTAAATTTATTTAGAAGATTTTAGATTTTATTGTCAATTAATGAGAATCAATTGGAGGAAGACTTTAGGAAAGATATTATTTCAAACTTTAGAAAACAAATGATTTGGTTCATTATGGGCTTCACATAAAAAGCCCCAAATTGAAAGATAAGGGAAAATCATGTAGCTCATTTAAAAGAGATTGTTGGCGATTTGAACACACAAATACAGAATCTAGCATCGAAACACTAACTACGAATGTAGGAGATGTAGGTCAAGTAACGAACGGGTTACGCACAAGCACTAATGTTATGGAAGCCCATAAACATTTAGGGAGAAACTAACATCCCGAAATCAAGTATCGCAATAGGCCTGGGCAACCAGATCCAGAAAACCCTAACCTGTAGCATTTCGAACAAGGAGACCATGTCTTAAGAAATCAACCCCTTTGGGGTTTAGGAGTCAAATTAGATTGGTGATTTTGAAGGACGATTAAAGCCCAAGGGTTACTTAGATTGGCGTGAGGGTTACTTAGAGTGGCGTGAGGGTTACGATTGTTTTGTGGCCTAGAAACAATTGCCCAAAGTTAGACAAGTATGTTACCATTAGGTTTAAGGAATCCGCTTTAGTTTGGTGAGAACAGTTAGAGCGCTCTAGGTTAGATTTAGGTATGGCCTCGATCACCATATGGGGAGAGTTCAAAAGACAGATGTGTAAAAGATGTGTTCACCTAATATTTTACAGACCTTTTATCATAGGTTTCACAATTTTCGACAATATAAATTATTTGTAGACGAATATATAAATGAGTTTCTAATTCTCCCGTCTCATCTCGACTTCAAAGAGGGTGATGGCATGTTGTATGTAGCTACCTAAACGAGTTACAATACTCTATTATGAATCAGTTGAACCTTCATGATTGTGGAGACTTAGGAGAGTTTTCAAGTCGAGCACATAGAGTAGAGGCCCTGCAAAAAAGAAAGTTCGAGATGAGGTCTACAGATGGACCCCCAATCACTCACAGAACTACCCCTACGGTTAGGATCGTCGAACACTCACATTCGACCATTTCCCCGAGTACACCAGCACTTTCTGGCGCCCCTCTAAAGGCAAGGAGATTAAAGGACCTAGACCTCATTCTGTGTGTTTAGATGTTTTAAGAGTATAGAACTGGGCCAGAAATCTTCTGAGTGCCCAAACGTCACTTTGTCGTTATCATTGATTTTGAAAATGGGTAAGAACCTGAGTATGGAGCCTTTCTTGATGACTCTCAATTTAACCATACTTTTTAGCCCAAATTTGAGAGCGAGTTAGAGGTTGAATGAGAACCTGATCAGTTAATTTGTGTTCTCCAACATAGCTTATTGACTTGTAGGGCCCCATGTTGATACTGATTGGTAAAGAAACAATATTTTTAGTATGACTACCCGCACCCAAACATAATTTTGTTAAATTATCATTAATAGCGACAACATGGAGAACTTTGTTTCTCGAAGCATGGTCGAAAAAATAAAAATTAAAAGACACAACCCTTCGAAAAATCTTACAAATTTTCATGGGTCATTAGAAATGGCACGATACATATCATGCATTGGTGTCTTGTAGAATTTTTCCATAGGTTAAACATATCAGGATGTGTTTTGGTGTAATGTCACCACTATCAAAGTTTTAACATCCTACTAGGACGATCTTGCCAATACGATATGCACGTCCTACATAACACTGTAAAGAACTCACCCCTTCGAGTGCAATAGGAGCAAGATTGTTTGTCGTCCCCAAAAGAATGGTACTGTTCTAAGAGCCCAGAGAGGCCTTCACATCCTTCTAGTACTAGTTTTAACATATCCTTCCCCTTCATCCCCATGTTACTGACTGGCCAGTAATTTCAGGAGAAGAAGAATAATAATCATGTAATAATGCATCCTGCGACGCATCATAATTTCTTTTGACATATATTTATTTATTTCATGTACCAGTCTTTATTTTTTGGTTCATCGGTTTGACAACCTGATGAGACCATGAATAAAATGGTCTGATAATTTTAGTAGTAAGGATGTTAAAATCAAGCTTAAAATATTTAAGAACGGATAAATCTAATTTGTAAGGATACCCAAATCATACAAAAGAAATCAAAACATATCTGGAGAATATTTGGTGAAATATCGGAAATAAGTTTATTTGGAAACTAAAAAATATTTGGGTAAATTTGATAATTGTAGTTGTGAAAATTTTTTGGAAAGAAACTGATTTGGGAAACATTCAAAAACCAAGCTACCGTCAAGCAAATTTTCTTTGGAAAAGACTTTAAGAAATTATTAAAAGCGTCTATTAAAACATCATGCCGTGAAGAAGAAAACAAACCCCAAATTTCAAAGAAACGATACCTGTTTCTCTGAGTTGTCGTCCGACATTTTCTTTTCCACAAACTGCGACCAACCTTGGTTCCAATGGCAAAGCCGGGATGAAATGCTAGCCAGATGCCACCATTGCTCCAACACCGTCTCCACTTTCGATGACAACCAGTGTCGTCCTGTTCACCTTGCGATGTTCCCATCATGTGAGCGTATTCTACAGAACAGGATAACCGTTACCGCCGCCCCTTGAAGGCCCTTAGCCGATGCCTCTTCGAGCAACCAGGTCGTGCTTCCTTGGTTCGCAGGTAACGTCAACGACAACCTTCTCCTCCATTACCCGCCAACAACACTGTTCATCCTCTGCAACAAGGACTCGGGAAGGATCATCACTTGTTGTCGTAACAGTGAGGTATCCTTGCTCGAACGTATTAGTAGATTTATGCGCTCCACTAAATAATTGTAAGCTTGTCTTTACGTTCGCACTACTTCTATTATCGTTTATCCAAAAATTATTGATTGTAACTATGCTTGTGGATGTTGGATCTTGTGATGATTCGAACCGTTAAAAACCTAAAACTCCAATCTCAAATAAAAATTAACGATTTTACAAAGTTCAAATATTGAGAGTGTTTGCGTGCAGAAATTCAATTTTTTAAGCACTCTCGGCCTACATCATGTGGTCTATATGCTCTCGGACATTGATTCCACCCCACCAAGATAAACATCCCTAGTGCAATAAGATCTCTTATTGACGGTTCTCTATATTATACCGGAAGAGATGACCGGTCAGCTCCAGCCACTGAGAGATATCCAGCACTGCATTGATTTGATGTCGAGAGTTAGCTTACCACATTTACCCCACTATCGTATAAATTAGAAAGAGCATGAGGAACACCTTAGGCAGGTGACTGAACTAATATCAAAGGGCCATATTAGGGAGAGCATGAGCACGTAGTCGTTCCCACATTGCAAGTTCTAAAAAATGACATGACAAGGTGCATGTATGTTGATAGTCGAGCAATTAATAAAATTACTATCAAATATTGCTTCTTGATCCCCCTGATGGATGACATACTTGATATGCTCAGTGGAACTAATATATTTTCAAAGGTAAACTAGAAGAGTGGGTATCGCATGATTCAAATCTGACCCGGGATGAGTGGATTACTGCATTTAAAATAAGGGTTTAACAAATAGTTGATGTCTTTTGGTCTCTCCAATGAACCCAACACATTTATGAGAGTGATGAATCAGGTGCTTAGACCACTCATTGGAGTAAACATTGTGGTTTATTTTGATGATATTCTAATTTATAGTACTGATCATAAAAAACACTTGATTCATTTTATGTAAGTTTTAGAAATCCTGTGTTAATAAACTATATGCAAATTTGAAAGAAATCTTGTATTAATAAACTATATGCAAATTTGAAAGAAATGCACTTTTATGATTAATAGTCTGATATTCCTATGATATATAATTTCATCTGAGAGTATTAAAGTTATTAGGGAGAAGGTTAAGGTAATTGAATCATGACCCAACACTAGGACGATTACTGAGGCTCAAGAATTTCATGGGCTAGCATCTTTTTATCAACAATTTATTCGGAATTTTAGTATATTAATTGTGCCCGTTACTAACTATTTAAAAGGGGGCAATTGTAACAACCTAATAATAATAAACCCTAATTTTCTTTCCTCTTAAACCCGAGAGCCGAGCCCCCCGATACCTCATCCTTTTCCCGCAGGTTTCTACTCCCGACAGTTCCTGCGAGCCGCTCGTCCCGCTGCGCCGATCTCGCCGCTCCCGCGCCCCGCCGGCCCTCTGGCGCCGCTTTCCCCTCAATTTGCTGCCTCCGCTTGCTTCTCAGCCTCCTCCTGGTCCTCTTCACTTCCTCCGGTCGGCAGACTCCTGCTTCGACTGCTACGCCTCCTGCTCCTCTTCCTCAGGCCGGCGGCTTCTGCAACAACCCCTGCTTCTTCTCCTTCTTCGGCCAGTGAGGGCAGCAAGCGAGTTCCTCCTTCGGCAACCCTTCTTCCCCTCTGTCCGGCCGGTGGATCTCAGAGGAACCCCTAGGGTTTTCGCTCGAAACTCCTGTACGTGGATCTTTGAGCCTAGATCTGACCTCCTTGGGTAAGAAATCCCTCTCTTTACCCCTTTTCAGATTTTTGTTGAGTTTATTAGTTAATTTTTGCGCCCCAAGTAATTGTTTTCGTGTCGATCGTGTAACACCCCTTTCCAGTTTTACAATAATCAGTCATCCGGCCGGGTCAGCGATATAAAGAGAACTAGGAAATAGTATTAAAACTAGTATGCAACAGGTAAAAAGAAGCAACTACTAAGAATTTAAAAACTTACAACGGAAGCTAAGAAAGTAAACTAAAGGTAACCACATACCTCATATCTGGATTCACAGAGCCACCAAACATGAATAGAAGTGAAATGACTGAAAATCTAAAATAACATTATAAGTCTGATACAAGACATACAAAACATTAACAAGGTACACTAACCATAGCTACAAGTGTATGCTGAAAGTAACAAAAAACTGAATGGTAAAACACTACAGATTGACGCCACCATAACGCTCATCCTAGGCGTAGTTTCTCATCTGGGTCACCTGTAAAAACATTGCCCACGAGGGGTCAGAGTAAGGAAAAATAACTCGTCCTAGTGACACAAAATATTTTCTCATATGATGAATGCATGTCTTTAGAAAATAGTTTCATGAATTAAAAACATTTATGTTATATGTTATGCATGCCTTCATAATACTTCCTGGTCAATACACCTACTTGTTCTATGTTCGTGACTTTCAATTCAATAACCCAAGTCTCGGCGTTCACTAACTAGTGTACTGTCTCACGTCAGGTCTATACTTGAGTTCTAGGTGACTTCTAGCTTGCACATTACTTGGAAGGCTCTAAGCGAGTAGCTCCTAACGCGCATCTAAATGAGACCCGAGACCATCTTACGAACTCAATTGTTCTAGTGTGTCGCGCGCGACACGGTCTCGAATCTACTAACTGTCTCAAAGGGAAGTCAACTCGCCAAAGACTATATTGCTCATAAGGTACCATATGTCTTACAAGAAGGTAGTGCTCCTCTACCTAACACTAGAAAGACACGTGTGTTTTACTGACTTTTGTCTAATGTTACTTTGTTTGGGACATCTCTTCTGGTGTACTACTGAGCGACCTTTGACTTCCTTGTGGTCGATTAGAAGGGACATTCACGCCCTTGTTGGACAAATTCCAAGCTTACGCATACGGGTAAAGGTTTCGTACCTAACGTTACTGTTCATGATCTGACTACTTTGATCTTGGAGAAAGGTGTCATCCTACACATTTTCCGCAACCATTTTCCTACCACCACACTTTTCTATGCATGGTCATGATGTTTGTACAAAACCTACACATGCGTATACAAAATACATTTCTTGCTACGTCTAACTAACAGGGATTAGGTTTCCTTACAGTGATGGTGCGGCGCTCGTACACTCGGCGCGGCGACATTTGTTTTTCCGAAGGAAACCGACTGCTGGGAGTTTCAGAACCTTGCCCCAAGACCACCAAAATCCTGCAATCCAAGATAACCCTAAATTTCACATTTTCCCATTAGGGTTTTCGTTGGAAAAATTCCAATAAGCTAGGGTAATCAAAATCAAAAGGCTAACATAGTGTTTACCTTTACGTGGGAGTGATTGAGGCTCTCAATGCGCCGAACTCCAATTTGTGATGGATCACGAACTCCAAATCCTAATTAGGGCAAGAGGCAAGAAAACTATTCTAGATTAACTTCCAATTCGAAGGTTTCCATGAAGGCATAGAGACAAGAGATAAATCAAACTCACCGAAACCAAACGTTTTTCAACTTCCACCGGTTAGGGTTTAAAATAGGTTCTTCCACGGCCAAGGAAGGAAGGAGAACACTCACCGGCGTCTGTAGAGGATGGAGGAGAAGTCAGCGATGAGTTCTGGAGCGGGGAAGGCCGTCGGCTAGGGCAGCGGGAGGCGTCGGGCTCGGCGGCGTCGGCTTGCGGGAAAAGAACGAAACGGGGAGTGTCGGCCTTGCGGTTTTCTTTTCTCCCGTGAAAAAGAGGTTGTGGGTTTTAAAAAAGGTCGGGTCTGCGGTTTGGATATTAACCGCATGAGGAGAGGGGGTTGAGACCTGATATTGGCACCAAAACTATTAATTCTTGCTATACGCAACCCACTCTACGTTAACACCTTTAAACATAACAAATTTTGTCGCGCATCGCTGCTAAAATAAAAGGCATCTCACTACCACTATAACTGAGATATTTACAAATTAACGAATGCGACCCTAGGCATAGTAACATTGTACCTCGACAACGCATTGTCTCGATCAAAATCCGTCGCGATTTGACCCTACAATTACAAATAAATTTCGCGTCAGATAACGGATGTTACAGATCTATCGTGCGTTCGTCGTATACTCGACTAATCCTTTTTGTATTTGTGATTTTGGCGTCGTTCGACGCATTAATTGACGGTTCGTGAAGAAGCCCTCTCCGATTTAGGGTTCTGTCACCCAGGCGCCGCCAAGCTCCCGCTTTCTTCGTGGTAACTCCCTCCCCTCACTCTCGAGGGAGGTAAATTTATAAACTCCTCTTTGGTGTGTTGTACGATTAGAAATGCTTCGTTAAGGCGATATATTTTGTTAATTTGGGTCTTGAACATGTCAGATAGAGTTTCCGGCCTAGTTTGCAGTGCTTAGCTGTCACCGGCAACTTCGGTTTTGCCTTAAGGCAAGTAGAGAATCCTCTCACTTGCAAACTTTAGATTTAGTCCTTGTACCTGCTTTCTATGATTACATATATTATTTGATAACCGCTGAACCGACACATTTTTGACAATTTATAATATGACAGTGTCACAAAATGAAATACTTAAAACAATTTGCGGTGTAAGCAATCCTTGAAATGTAGCATCTAACGGGCCACTGTCTGTTGGCAAGTCACGGCAAGCAGGATTACTTTTCCAACAAGACTTGCACGAGGATCTGAGTGTGAACCATGTGCACTCGATGGAACACCTACAACACTTCATCGATTACGGCTTACAAATTACTTGAATAATTTTAGGCTATACTCAGGAGTAGACTAACAATTTCAGGAATTTCTGTTGACTATGTTGCTTGCATATTAACTAGTTTTACTACAAGATAAATTGGTACTCAATTATGTCTGTTTATTTATGCTCACGTTTTAATTACTTTAACATGCTCATTGTTTAAATCCTAAGTTCTGAGAGACTTTCCTTCTTGTTTGGATTTGTCTTAGGTTTCGTGACTGCGCCGCCTGCTTCTTGAGCTGTTCAGTGCTGAGTTCCTGTTTTCCTGGAGGTTTATTTTGTGTTGATGTAGCGTAGCCAATTTCTATGTATTGTTTCATTTACTGTCGGATTTGGTTATCGTGTATTAGTATTATCAGTACTTTCTTAAGTTTCATGGACAATTGTAAGACTTTCATTGATGTAACGCAATAATAACGCTCCAGGCAGCTTTAGGGAAGTAAGTTTACGGAGGATCAATGCGAGAGGTACTTGGAAGGCGCGGAGCTTTTTCAAGGCCGGTTTTTTCTCCCGTGTAAGGAGGTTCCGGCGGATCTGGGCGTCCAGGAGTCACGGGAAACTCTTCCCTGGGCATTCTCGCAGATCATCCAGAAGCAGCCCTATAAGCCGAGACGTGCTCTCGCCAGGGCGGCGAGGCGATACAACATTACGAAACTCATAGTCTCGGCTCCAGGCGCGGAGGGTTCCGGAGCCAGAATATGAACCACTGACACCGGAAGGACGTGACGGTCAGCATGTGCCAGTGGTTTGAGGATGTGGTGTCGATAAGGCAGATGTCAGATGTCTTCAAGTTAGGCTCTTTGCCATCAACTTGAAAGAGAAGGCCAGGGACTGGTTCAACCAGTTGCCGGCGAGCTCGATCCTACAGTTTTGAGGACCTGCGCAGGGGTTTTCTGTTGAGGTTCTCAACCTCGAAGAAGCGGAAGAAGGAGGCTGAGAGTCTGTTTGCAGTGAAGCAGAAGC